>OX451216.1:36333911-36933911 GCA_949628195.1 Phasia obesa | reverse complement strand
AGAAAATGCTAATCTTGTTGAAGATACTACAGAGATAACTTCACATTTGGAACCTGATAATGACGTACAAAATTATTCAAGCAATTAGTCTTACGTAAGCGATCGCGTATGATAATATCCGATCATGATAGAGAATAGAATTTTGTTTTAATTGAAAGGCATTAATGCATTGCAAAGGTACCATGCTACAAACCATTTTGTGGCTTGCACTCGCTTCATGCTTTTTTTTTTAGCTTTGAAATCTTGTGAGCAATTCCCTAGTAAAATAGCATCGAATGTATCCCTCTGCTATCTGTCTGGCGATGTTAGTACCACTGGGAAATACGAAACTTCTTCCATCGACTTATATGCCCTGCGATATTTAAGCAACAATTTCTATATAGTTGCTGCCAGTTACATACTCTATTCTCTTTTCATTTCTTAAATTAGACATATTTGCTATTTAGAATTTGTTCCTTTTGTTATACCTTTGATATGCTTTTGTGACCCCTTCAGGCAGACATGCACTATATCCAACATGGATTTGAACGTTACAAACATTCTCGGTGAATTTATTCGTTATGATACTGCCTGATATCTTTGGAGTTTCAGTTTTATCTAATATCCTAAAAAAGAAATGTGATAAAAATATAAAATTTATTTTTAATTTATTTTTAATGTAGAAAATTGAAAGAAGAATAAAATAAACTTTTTGAAATTGAAATGGTTACTATGGTTTTTTATTTTGTTTAGAAATTTAGATTTGGCTTTCTTTCTAGACTGATTGATCATCTCATTTAGTCTATTAAGTTTTAAGCATAAGAATCTGAGTTTTTATTCAGAAAAATTGGGAAAAATCCACTGATGAGCTAGTTGAGCACTAGCGAAATAGCTATCTGGATATGCTTTCCCCATAGTAATCAATTTCGATTATTATATTTTTTGAAAATAAATATTTTATACTCATAAAATATTTATTTAAATAAATTTTTAAAAGGAATCATGCGTAAATAAAAATAAATAATATTTATTTTTAACTATTTATTAACTAAATAATATTTAATATATTTTTTATATTATTAACCTCCGAGCCAAAATCTTTAGCTGTTAGTACTCTCCTTTCTTTTGTATTAACTACACGAATTATATTATTGTAACTTGCTGTGCCCGCCACTTCGTCAGCGTCCTTGCAATATTTTGTACGATTTTGCTTTGAAAGCAATACACACCAAATTTTAAGACTCCTATAGAGTTTCACGTATACGAATTTACTTTATATAAAGGTACCCATCCCTGTATAAAATTTATGTAAAATTCTAAAATTCTAAAAAATATTGTAAAGCTTTTTAAAAGGTGTTTAAAATATTTTAATAACACTGTAATTTCACTAATTAAAAATACACCTAAAATACAATGGTTATTTGGCAGTAAATAATTCATATTTTGTCAGTATATATTTTAAAACAGCGTCATCTGGTTCTTAAAATATCTCACTTTCAAAAATAAAAGGTGCTGTTCTAAGCAGTAGTTTTAAAAATTGCGTACTTGCACTGCTTTTTCTCTACTTTCTCTTGAAAATGAGATATATTTCCGGCAGAAAGTATCTTATTTTGGAATCAGGATGCTAAAGTGCCTCCTCACAAAACTTTTTTAAAATCTATCCAGTAGCAAAAGAAGATGTACAGACAGGCAGGAAATGAATTAAAAATAAAAATATTTGATTTCTAAAAACTGATATATAATAAAAAAGAAACACAAGAAAAAATATTAATAAATTAAAATAGATGTTAAAAAAATTACCAAAAAATCGAAATTTTAACATAATATTTATTTTTATTAATTCTTTGTTTATAATAATTCTACAAATAAAATTGAAAAACTTAGGAAAAAAATGTTATATGTATATATTGTCTAATGTTTGTGCATGTAAAAATTACTTGCTAGGGTCTTAGAGAATATATACTATATATATCGATATAAAATTTATTTGATGAAAATATAATTCGGTTGACAAAAACTTCCTTAATAGAAATAGTTTAGGTAGAGGTTAAAAAATATTTGTATTAAAATACGTTGTTGTTCTAGGTGGTAGTATAAAATTATGGAATATAGTTGTTCTAGGTGGTCGTATAAAATACATATTTTTGTTTGTTCTTAATTTCCACTGAGCTGATATAGAAATATTTACAAAGAAAATATTTAATTTATGCAAACTTAAAATCTGCAGCCGGATTTCGTTTCTGAATAAAATTGAAAATTCTATCAACTTTTATTACTTAAATGCAGTAGTCATAAAAATTTATAACTTTAATTTTATTCTTAATATTCCACTTTGCTCATTCATGTATTACTGTTTGTAAAAATTAATCATTAATGCTGGTATGATGTGTTCAAGATTAACGTGGGCTACTGCCATGGTGGCTTTATCCCACGATGCTCTTAACACCGAGTGAAATAAAGACGTAGACTAGCGCCCCCATTGTATAGTATAACAACACTTTACGATTGCCACCAATCGCAATTTGTGTGTATACAGTCACAATGAGTAGCAATTTATACAATATGGCAAGCCTTTCCAAGGCAAGCCTAGATCCATATTATAACCTCTTGCTTAGGGGTTTGGAGACTATCCAAACTCCGTCTGTTGAGAGTGCAACAGCACACTTGATCGACCTTGCACCACATCTGCAATAATCGATCTTAAACTACAACCACCACGTGTACCCCCGAAGGGGACCTCACCAATAACCGGTCACAGAGAGGATAGGCTCTCTGTGGGGCCACCGATTCCCGTGGTACCAGTCCTTTGGGCACTGGTCAGGCCTCGAAGAGGACCCGTGTTAAAACGACAGACCTTTTCTTCCAGATTTAGGCTCTAGGAACCCTAGCGTCTGGTGCCCCTATTTTCCCCGAGTGGACCGCGTCAGAGCATTTGCAATATTCCCGCAGTGACAATTGGTACCCCCGGGGGTATTAATGCTGGTATTTAAAATAAAAATTACTTTTACAATTAATCACCAAATCTGAAATAAATCATTCAAATCTAAGGAATAGTTAGGATACGAACTTAAGCCGCAGAATAATTCATTTGAATATTTTTTTTGTTGTTAAGTAACGCTACTAGGAAAAAAAAAGTGTAGTTATTGATATTGTTTGGCTTCATAATTTAATTAAAATAAATTTTAAAAAAACCAGCAAACTAAATAAATGCAACAATACATTAAGAATTTTTTATGTTTTTTTTTTAGCTAGTGAGCTATAAAATTGTAGTTCCAACAAAATTCAGCTAACCGCTAAAAAAGAACAATATGAATACACACACACTTATAAACATGTTGCTGCTGCCAAAGGTAATTCAACGATAATATTATGCAAATTCTGCATATAAATGTTGGTTTTTAAACTAAATCTCCAAATGTCTCATAACTTTTACAAACAATAACACCACCACACACATGGGCTTAAATAAACATTTATTAGAAAGAACACCTTCAAAGCAAGTGATTCTTTACTGTCACTTTAATATGTAAAAGAATTGTTTGTGTAAAGAGTTTGTGTTAAGAATCTTATAGAAATATAAATTCTTCTAATCCCACCTTGACATTAAATCTACGCATTTAAGAAATGTTTGTTCTGAGATCTGTTTCTTTTTATTTTTGAAAATATTTTTTCTAAACTTAACATTACCCACAATGTAACACCAACACCTCCAGATTTTGTAAAAATCTTTTCAAAATGTACTACATCTTTTGGCAGCTTTATCTTTTTTGTTCTTGACTCTGTCTTAAGCATTTAAAATGTCTCTTTTTTTCTTGAAAAAATCTTAAGTAAAAATTACGAGCTCATGGAATTTTTTTCTATTCTTTCTATTCAATTCAATGTTTTTGTCTCTTAGTTTTTTTTTTTTATCGTAAGTATGAGGAGATTTTCATATGAAGTGAAATTTTTTGTAATTCATTTTATTTGATTCCAATACTTGGAGACGAAAGCTATTTGTGAAAAATGTAAGTCCATTGTCACAAGCTTTAGCCATGAGAGTCTATTAGTGATTTAAAGGTATCTTTCTTTGAATTCAATATATATTGGACAAATGTTGATGCTAGGAGAGAGCAAGGGGTCATATACTTTCTCAAGGTGCTTAAAAAAATATTTTTGGTTTCTTTGTTTTTATTTTCCCTTAATTTTAGTCTCAGTGTAACAGCAACTAGACTCTATAATTAGTTGCTGTTACAATGGGACGAGGCGAACATTGAATACTGTAAAGCAATTCTTTGCATTTATGCTTTCTCTGAACACCAGATAAAACATAAACGTGCACTTTCTCGACTTCTTACGGCATCTGGTTTTCAAACTATTTTAAATTAAATAGCACACTTACTAGTGTAAATGTGTCTTAGCGCAGTTTAGTAAGTGGGAGTTTAAAAAGTTTTTGGGGTTCAACAACAGGTAATTATCCTGTTTATTTAGTCTCGACTTTTTTAACGTAATTATCGTTTTTAGGGGATGAATTACAAATCTATTTTTTCTAAGTTTTTATTGAGGCATTCTTAAAGTTTTTATATTAAGAATGTACCTTGCAATGGAATACCCTTCAATGATCTAGCTATATTATTATTCAGGTTTTTTCTTATTAATATACATACATATACATATATAAACAATATTTTGTTGTTGTTTGTTATTGTCGCATCTTTGTGGCAGTCAGCATGTAAATAAAACATGCATGTGGCACGCATAAGCGTATCAAATTTATATGAATTTATTTCTTTTCTTGTTTGTCTTTACTGAATTTACATTTTCGTAGTTTCATAGTTTAGCATGAACACAGCAGTTGAGCTAAACCCTACAATATCATAGAAAATAGTAAAGGGTGTTTTTTTTTCATAGAGGCGGAGAATCTACATATAATAAAATAGTAACTCATTTCCTGTCTGTCTGTCTGTCTGTCTGACTTTCTTTTTTTGTGTTCGTATCACGTAAAAACTAGTAAAATAATTAAAAAAAAAATTGGGAACTGGTAACTCAGTATCCTGATTCCAATATAGGATACTTTCTTCCGCAACAGTATCTTATTTCCCAGAGAAAGTGGAGAAAAAGCAGTGAAAGTAAACCGATTTTTTAAAGGTACTACATACTTTAAGGCATCTTTTATTTTCGAAATCAGTATATTTTAAGCAATATTGCGCAACAGATGGCGCTGATTTAAAATAATGAGTTACGCATTTCCTCTATGACTTCTACAATAATTTTTAGAATTTTATATAAATTTAAGAATTTTATCCAGGGATGGGTACCTTTATATAAAGCAAATACGGTGTGGACTACTTTCAAAGCAAAATCCAACAAAGTACGCACACAACGTGTGTGGCAACAGCTATTATTAAATAAAACAAATAACAATAAAACGTTTTTAATATTTAATTGGATTTATTAGTTAGATAATTTTATGTTTAAATATGACTTCAGACAAGTGGCCGCCGTCACATGGCGTACCGTTACCGTAAATAAGACTTTATTTGTATTGCAATAACGAGACGAATATTGGCTCTATTGTTTCTAGTTTATTTGCATTGACCTGGGACTTTACATACATATCTCCATAGAAAATAATCGTATGGCCTCAGTAAACTGCTTGTATTGAGCTGTGTGATATATGCTATTATTCTGCTTAAACCAAATGTCATCAATACTAATGCCTTCTTATTGATACGCGAAGAAATTATACGTATATCACTATCCGATGACTGTAGCGTTCTAGCTATCGTTGTTTGTAAAGACATATAAACCGATGATTCCACAGGCCCATAAAGTACACTAAACAGTGAGTTTTTTTCTGATGTAATGGTGTTTCGACAATCGTTAAGAGAAAAACTATTACGAACACGATCCACTGTTCCTCGAATTAATTGCTCTGATGAATGATTATGAACACCAGCAAATGCAAGTAATGCCCGATGAGAAACCAAACTGACATCCAAACAACAAAGAACTGTCAAATCAGCTTTCACAGCAAACAGTGCTGCCAATGTCAAATTCTCCGCCTCTAAAAAAAATACGCATTATGTGTCTAGTATTTGCTCTATAATTTTTTAGTTTCTGGTTCTTAGCTGCATTTAAGTTAAGAGTTATTTGTGTGGTTGTTGTTACTACTGCTGCTGTTGCTGCTGCAGATGCTGCATGCCTTCATCTGGCAATGAATATGTACAAACTATATACAAATTCTCAATTATAGCTAGAAATTGCAACAATAAATTTAGGAAAATTCCGTATTGCAACTTTGTATACAAATTGATTTAAGCGTCTAAAAAAATTGAAATTAAAAAGTAGAGAATTTATTTTATTTAGCATTATATTTGATATGTATGCTACTCTTGCCCTCCAAACTTGTTGCACAACTTTATTTTTATGGTCAAACAGCACCAAACCTAAAAAGACGATTAAAAATGGTAGCAAACGTTAAACTTGAATAGTAAATAATATACATACATACATACATACATACATACACACATACATACATACATACATACATACATACATACATACATACATACATACATACATACATATATTTTATAAATATGTTGTTAATATTGAAATGAATTATTTGTTGTTTATTTTGACCTGCAAGTATTTGTGGGTTAAAAAGAAATTACACCTAGTACGGCTATGTTGTTATTTTATATGAATTCATATAAAGACTGTTTGTTAGTGCAAACAATATAAATATAAATAAATTCTCAAATTAGAGCTGCTGAACATTTATTTTTACAGAATTTTTAAGAAATTAGATTAAAAAAATAAAACTGTCTCTTTTTGTCAAATATGTAGACAATATTTATATGGCCAACATTACACTGGCTTTATTTTAGAGAACACTTATGTACTTGTTTAGTTTAAATGTTCTTTAGCTAGTTTATGGTTTATATCATTGTTTTAGTAGTGATAGTTCCCCGCAAAGAAACCTTTTATTAAGATGTTAATAAGATTGAAAGTAAGATTTAACAAGAATATGATTGTTATTTGTTTCGAAATGAAAAATGACTCATTTTGTTACATAGAAAGTTTTGAGGTTTAAACAAAAAAAAAAAAAAATAGTTTTATATATTCACGCAGCTGTGGAAACTCTCTTTTTTTTCAAGCCTACAGAGCAGTTACGTCGCAGTTCAAAAAAATTTTATTGCTTTGTATTTGGCTGGAAAATTCCAAACACTAATTTTTAATGAGCAACAAGATTTATGTGTCAATAAAATGCTTGTGTATCGGTCCCATTACAAACTACACCGATATAGACAGCTTTAAAAATTCTTTTTCGCGGTGCATTCAAAAACAGCAACAATGCCAAAAGTTTGAAAGGTGAATGCCACAAATCAACGTAATCAAAATTGATTTGGCGGAAAACCTTAATATTTATCACAAAATATATATCACCAAAATATTATTAAAAAAAGTTCAAGGTTTGGCTCCTGCACAAAACGCAGTAGTAGTTGCATTTGTTTTGCACATTAAACTATTGGTAGATTAGAAATATTACTTTCTGTACAACATTAGTGAAAAATCAGCTAGAAAAGTGTTTTATATGAAACAGCCAAAGTCAATGTTCTCTCGTTCAAACTTAAGTAGTCCTAAACAATAAATCGAGAGTGTATGTTTAAGATAATATCAAACAATATTGTTAAGTTCACTTGAGTGAACTATACATTGAAAATACGATTTACATGGACTCGGAAATGAAAGATCACCAGGAAAAATAAGATTTATTGTTATATAAATTTATTTGAGTGATGTGGCAAGGCTTACCATGCCTGTTACAATTGAAACTAATTTGGGTTGTGGTATTTAAGATTGATGCATAAATATTACTCTATTTACTTTAAATGATACTAACATAGAGGAGATGCTAGAAATAATTTCTACACAGAAAACAATTTTTGCTCTAATTAAAGGTTTAATTTTTTACAAATTTAAATAATTATTAAATTAATTCAATTATCTATTTAATTAGAATTTTATTTTGTTCTTTCTTAATTAATTACATAATTTTCTCAATTAAAAAATTAATTAAAATTTTATTTGAAGCTAATTCAAGCGTTTTATAGGGTCAACAAATTTTTTCTGTGTAACGAACAGTATAAGGTAGGGTATACTTTCTAATATAAGTTGTGATAAAAAGCTTAGCTGTTTTTGTAGTAACAAGTGCAACTACTTTTAAATAGGTCTCATAAAATATTATCACAAGTAGTAAGTAAAAGCTGTTGATATTTTGCAGAAAATCTAACACAGAAAGAAGCAATACCGATAGCACCAGTTTTAAATAATTTAATTTATGAACTAAAATTTGTTTTATATTATCATTTATGTGTATTCTTTATACATATAATAAATTAAATATTGCGGTGTTTTCCTATCAATCATTTGACTCTAATAACTCCAATAAAATATCTAAAAGCTTAAAATTCATATTCGCTTCTGAATATGAAAATTGTGTTAAGGAATATGATTTTTACAAATCTTTTATACCGCTGTAAAACTTAAAATAAAAACATTCAATTAAAAATTGTACTTATAATAATCCTATTTTCTCAATTTATAATCATTAATAAATTTGGTTTTTTACTGTATGAAAAGTCTCTGCTTACCTGCAACACCTTTTTAGCAAAAACAGATTTACTATTTTATTTAACTTCAATTGAATTTTCTCCAAAAAAAAAGTAATAAAGTAGTTGCTTGTCTTATAAATGTGTTATTTATGAGATGCAATAAAAATTCCAAAAACTTAAAGCCAAAGCTAAGCTCTCAAACAAAAAAAAAAAAAAAAAAAATTTAAAAAATCAAGAAAACATATAAATAAAGAAAAACACATTTAGCTAACTTCCAATAAAAAAGGCTAGAAAAAAGCTCTAACTAAATGCGAAAAAAAACTGCGGAATATAAGGATCAAATAAATTTTCCACATACATACACACATACATACATACTCTTGAACCTTTGAACTTTTAAGAACGATATAAATGTTGCACCACATGCATGTGGCATAGTTACCATCATAATTTATTGATTAGAAGACACTAAAAAGAACTACAACTTTATTGATACCATTTCGTAGAAAAACTGCACAAATTTTTTATGCGAAAGTACTCTTGTCCATGGACAACTATTTGTATGAACTTATTTTGAAAGCAACACATATTCGTAAGTAGTATGTGTGACTGGTACAATGAAAGTCTCTCGGTGTATGTGTGTAAAGATTTTACTTGTATTAGCAATTATGGTGTTTAGGTTTTTGTTAGAGAAATTTTTAAGCTGCTTTTTGTAGTTTTAAGCAAACAACCAGTTTGTTTTTTTATGTATTTTGTTTTTATTTATTTTTTCTTTTATGTTAGAGAAATAAAAAAAAGAAAATCTTGTGTTGGGTTTAAGTTGATCATTGAATGCTGTACAGTAAAGAGATCTTTTTTAACGAAAGATATTTTATATAATATTATACATATCAAAATTAGAAGCAAAATTTTATATATAAAATTTACTTTATTTTTCACACAACATTATGTATGGAATATTTGTTGCAATTTAGGGGGCGGCTGAAAATTACAAAGTCTACTAATACACGCCTAACCGCTGTATCTCTAAAGACCAACTAAAAATGCAAAATGTCTAAAATTACCCACATTTTTACTTATATGTCTATATTATTATATGTCTATATTATTAAAAAAGCCGTTGACATTTACATGACATTTAGTCGCATCAAAAAATTCCTGAACTAGAACTATGGGCATATCCAATTTTATAAAAAGGAAATATATCATCGTTTATTGTAAGAACTAGATTACGTAGAGCTTTACAGCATTGTAGCGTAATTTTTTTATCAAGGTATAAATACTAAGGCAGCATTCGATACCGATGCCGATATAGCGGCGATGCTTCGGATGTATCGATATCGACGATATCTTTATTGTCGTTAAAACAATACTTTATAAATTTCGAAATGTTACAGCAAAGGTTTTAAGCAAAAGTTTGTCTGCAAAGTAGAACTTTCCATTAAAGAGAAAGTGATGAAAGAGGTGGTGGTGAACATTTTATTATAAAAAAGTTACAAAGCGATGCCATTTTGTTAGTTAACAGTCTTCTCAAATTGGAAGAAAACTATGATTAATCCGCATATTTTCTAGTATTTCAAATTCATAAATATTAACTGCTGTCAAAATACTGTTACTTAGTAAAAGATTTAAAGGTTTGGAAAAGAATAAACCATGCTTGATCACAAATCACGAATATTTCTAATACTTCTATAGCAAAGAAACAGTTAGTCGTACTATTCTTGCTATCTGAAGCTAATATAGATATGGCTACCCCCACCCACTCCTCATACAAGTTCTTATAAGCCTACAATCAGTGCCCATTGGCTCGTTTATGAATAAAATATTATATCGTTCGAAAATCTTAATTAATTCTCCTATAGAATAAGCGAAGACTCATACACTGAGGAAAAAACTTTGACACCTTCATGTTGTCAGTTTTGTTTGACAATTTAGGTTATCAACTTCTAAATGAACGTGGTCGAAATCAAAACGAGTGTCTTCAACTTGTCAACGAAAATGCTAGAATCAGCAACACACGTTGTCAACGCAATGTGGTCAAACTTCTAGAGTTCTACTAAATATTTTTTATATTCATTCATTTTATGCAGACACATTTTTTTAAATAACAGAATGAAGCGATCTACAATTGGAGATTGACTTCAAGCGATTAGAGACGTTGTGATGGCCAAAGATTTGTATTTTGTAGCCAATGATAAAAGTGACGATGCAAAATTTTAAAATATTTCTTAGAAACCATCAACATCGACCACTTAAAATATAAGTTTATGAGTTTGAAATAACAATGTGATCACAAATGTGGTTGTTACACTTTCGACACCGATGGAGCAATTTTTTCTCTGGATATAAGAACTCTTTTTCTATCTAGAAACTTTGACGTTTTTACACAAACTTGATAAAAAGCATTACTTTAGTTTTCAAATGAACCCCGAAGAAAACATGTCATACGGTTGAGTTGGTGATGATGTGAGAACTGTATCATCTTCAATTTTGAAACTATGTATATGCAAAATTGTATTTTACCAAACGATGATACCGCCATTTCGAATTAAAATTATTACTATATTATAGTTTCGTAATTAAACTTCACTAACTTTATTTGTACACGAGCTATGGCCGTACAGAAAACAAACGGAGAAAACCCGTCTTATTTTTATTACACTAAGGACCATTTTATTACACTGAACCATTTACCATAGGATGCTGCTAAAGCCCTTTTCACACTATTATACTGAGTATTAAGACTTGTCATATACTTGAATCCAATAAGAAAGTGTGATAGTGTGAAAGCAGTATGTTATTAAAATGTGAAATAATACGGAAAGAAATTTGACATACCATAATACCAAACCATTTTTAGAAAATTTTCTAAACGATAACATGTTTTATTTTATCAGAGTTGTGTTTTTTTAAAGCAAAGAACCAAGCTAATTGAGTCGCAGCCGATAGTTCGCCGCCGCCGATGAAATGTTTTCTTTGTCCTGCAACCGCCTTAAATTGCCATCAGTCTTAACGCCTACGTATGTACTTTGTTTCTGCCATGCCTAGAAATTGTTGAATGTACGTGTTATCTTTTTTTGTTTTTTTTTTTTATTTTTTTATTAACTGAAAACGGCCAATCAAACTTAAAACCCGTCACCTCTGCCGTCCACATTATATGCTCAGCCGAGGCCGTTCAATGTCTCGTTTCGGTTTTTTCCTTTGCTGATATTTTTCATTTTATTTGAAGTGTGATAGTGTGAAAACGAAATGTTATGTTACGTTAGATTTTTGGACAATCACACAATTCTCATTGGATTTCTATCTTACAAAATCCATTGAAAATCTTTATACTCAGTATTATAGTGTGAAAAAGGCTTAAGCAATGGCTGTAACCACTCGTCGTGTTCGTCGATTCCACAAAGGAAGCGCATCTAGATTCATAAACGAAAAACTGGCCACAGAATTAAAGTTTTCATAGTGACTCTAATGTCGTTGTGATGTAGGGTGCAATAGAAATACCGAATTTTGCTTACAATGTATAGGAAAAGTTATAAATATAATTTCTTCTTCGCTATTGTTGTTATTGTATTATTTCATATGTACAGCACACATTTTTGTTGTTTTTTCTTTGTTGTTGTTATTGTATTTTACAAGTTTGAAAAATTTGCAAAACCATTCATTAGCATTGCCTTAAGCTCCAAAATGTGCAAAACATGAAACCATCACCATTACTAAAATGTACGTCGACGAAAAATTGTTCAATCCCTGTTTATAGTGTGTAACATACAGCTACAACAACAACAACAACAACAACAAAATATCTATATATTCTTATTATTTTGTGCAACCTGACAATTGAAAATCGTTTGTATCGTTTGTCTGTCCATCTCTCGATATTTCTTTTTCTTTTGTGTATAAGAGTGTCGCTGCATTATTGTGCTGGTGTTGGTTGTTAAAATAAAATGAAGAAGTTTTTTCTTGAGGATTTTGTTTTATAGTTTGTTAGATTTTTTCTGTTAGTATTTGTATAGAATTTTATAGCTTGTTTATACGGCCTTTAGCTAAAAATCATAATGCATAGATACTATCGAAAATTTATAAAAAAAAAAAAATTCTTAAGTCTGAAATACACATTTATAGAAATTTAATGTTAGGGATGCAGCTAAAAGAGGTAGTAGTAATGGTTTCGCTAAAAAAGAAAGGCTTTGTTAAATATATTTATGCTTTCTAACTATTATACCCTACGCTACATACTTGTCAACTCACTTTTTTATATATTTTTATATTTTTAAATTTTTAAATGTTTTGTAAATATATTACCAATACGTTTGGTTCTTAAGTCTTTTGTTTAATATTTATATTTTGTTAAAATAAATTTTGCTTTTTTCATTGTATTTTCTTATAGAGTATTAAAGATTCTCTTAACATCAATAAAAATAATGTGTTTTAATTCCTGTTTTTTTTCCATCTACAAATAGTGCTCTTTTTTCTACTTCATTGATTTGCCCATTTTGTTTTTCATCTTTGTTTTAGATGGTTTTAAATTATACGTTTCTGTTGCAAAAATATCAGTTTTACGCCTTTGCCTTAAAGTGTTAAATTATTAAGTTCACAATGAAACTGCTTTTACAACAAAATCAAAAAAGGAGTTCAAATACTTTTAGACATGCTTCGGTGATTTAAAGAATGTAAATTTGAATTTGCATTAGCTATCAAAATTCCGTTAAAAATCAATAAAAAAATTTTGCTGTTGAACAAGGTAACATGCCGTTTAGCCAGTAAACTTGTTAGCAGATTAACTAAATTGTTGTAAATATCTTGGACAGTGACAAGAGATTATCAGAAAATTTATGCCTGAAAATATATTTGATTTGTTTGTTGGTTCTTTTTGTGTTAATTTTCCTTTGCCATTTTCCTATAAAGTCTAAAAACAAATAATAGAAAATATCTTATGATTATGTACAATTGGACATCGTACATTCTGTTTTCTTTTTCCCTTTTTATATATTTTTAATAAATTTTTAAATTACAATTTAAAACCTATGCAGCAAGCATTTGTCTATCCATTCAGAGAACATTCTGTTTGCCGTGTGGGGGAGCTGTTTTTTCGAAGAGGTGTTTATGGGAAAATTTGCAGTGACCCAATCTCAGGCGAATGTATGTGTTGGTTTCTTTCTTAGGTGTTGTTTTTGGGTAGATCGGTTTATCCCCCAGTAGATTAAAGGTTTTGTAACTGTGTTGATAAGTTGACCATTGTTCAGTTTTAAGGCTTTCAAGATGGATAGAGGTGACATTAAGGATATCGCGTACTTCCCAATTTGGGTATTTTATCAGTGGTCTTCTACTGGCTTCTTCTGCGGCTAGATTAGCATTTTCATTACCGGCTAAACCAACGTGGGATGGGACCCACATTATTTTGATTTTAAGAGAAAGTTGAATACAAATATTTCGTATCCTGTTAATGAGTTCTCAGTCATAATGAGGATTTAGCAGGGCTTGAATGGACGAGAGACTATCTGTACAAATAACAAATTTTGTTTCTGTATTAAAGGCATAATTAACTGCAGCGAATAGTGCGACAGCTTCGGCAGTAAAGTTGGAGCAATAGCTGTCTATAAAACCGTTGCATATAAGTAATCCGTTATCATTGACTAAAGCAAATGTAGTGTTGTAGTTAGTTTTTGAGCCATCCGTATACAAAAGACTAGAATTTTGACGTAGCTGGCTTGCAATGTTGTGAAACATTTGTTGATAGACAACAGCAGGGGTTGAGTGTTTCAGTAGTTCTGCTAATGTTAGAATGAAAGATGATTTATTCAAGAGCCATGGAGGTTCAGTTGGTTGCTTTATTAAAACTGGCTGAATATTTATATTAAGATATTGTAAAGAATTTAACGATTTGGTGATTAAAGATGGAAGTTTAGGTATCCTTACACACTTTTTAGCTTTTATGACTTCTTTGTAAATAATTTGATTGCGGCAGATAAACAGTTTTGGTAATAATTTAAATGTAAGATGGGTAGTTCGGTTTTTTATAGAAGGCATTTCAGATTCTGCTAGGATATTTAAAAAAATATGTTTCAGCTTTTGTTTGTAATTGTACGATTGTAATTATATCAAGGTAAGCAGATAAGATGAAATTCCAATTGTTTTGTGTGTGCTTTTTGTCACTCAAAAATATTTGTTTTGGTTTTGCTCATGTACAAAGCTTATATCTTTGCGTGAAATGTTTGCGAAAAGTCTCGTTGTTTTCATACACTGATATAAATTACTTTCACCGATAACTATGTTTTTATTTTAATAATGCTTTACTCCAATATTTAAAATAATCCTGAAATAATGATTAACCAAGAATTTTTTAAAATTGCTCCTAGTTAAAAATAAGTCATGCTTTATGGTCTGCCATAAATATTACAAATTAACAAAAAAAAAAAAAAAAAAAAATTGAGCTTTACATAACCTGTATAAAATATAATTTTTTTTTTCTTAGATAAGCATTAATAACCATACAATTTTTTTTTTAATTTTGAAAATTTAAATTTTATTAGTCGAACTATTTCTTTGTACATACAATTTTTTTATTTTATATTTTTTGGCCTTCTATAACAAATAAAAAATTTTTATTTTTCTGGTTTTTCATAATAAATAAAAAATATTGTTTTTTTCGATCTTGAATAGTTATTAATGACCAAAAATTTTTTGGTCTCCTAAATGTAATGGAGTAATAAACAACTTAAGATGGTATTATCTATCTTTTTTATATATTCTTTTAAAGGAAGATAGCATTAATGGCTCATGCCATTAATGCTATCATTTCATGACAACACAAGTCAGTGAAAGGGCCCTTACAGCTCTGAAAATTATATGAGGTGACTGAAAATAAAAATAACAGTTATTTCCGTTCCCTGCTTTACTCCATTTTTAACAATATTTAAACCTGAATAATGAGTTTTAAAAAAATATATAGGTACAAAAATAGCAAGTAAATATATTTGACTCATTCTAAAAACTTTAAGTTAAACTTATTTAAATTAAAAATTCAGAAATCTTTTTCTTAATTCATGATCTTTTACACTTTTATTTTATCCCCTAGTGATTTTTATTTCAATATTTGTATTCCACCAACCAAACCCCAAGCCCCAAAGCCAAAAACTCTGTTATTGCTATTTGATTTTTATGTTTTTTTTATTGCAAAGTATGCTATTAATGTTTTTTGCATAAACGTGATATCAGATTTTCCATTTTTTCCATATTTTTTTCTTTTTTTGGGAAAAGTGGAAAATTTTCTTTTTTCTTTCTTTTTATCCTCAAATATTTTGCCTTCAAATTAGTTTTTAAGTGAATGGCGGAAAATTATTAAATTTGGTATGTTTGTAATTCTGTTTCCTAAAGTAAAATTGTTAGTTAGAGAAAAATTTTGTAAGAAGTTGAAGAAAAAAAAAACCTTTAATTTTATTAGCCGTTAGCTGTAGATTTATAGTGATGTTTGTTCATTTGTTAGATGAATGTGGTCGTGGCTCCAAAGGTTTTTGTGTGAATTACGGTGCAAGACTTTAAAGTTTGTTGTAAGTTGGAGGATCAATATTAAACTAATAGTACTAGGCAATTATATTTTTTTCTTAAAAAGTGATAGTTTATCAAAGTTTTGTTGTTTCAAGAGAGAAGATATTTCAAAGATTGTTTTTTTTTAATGTAACATCAAGTAATTTTATTTCTTTTGTGTGAGTTGCTGCTTTCCCGTTTTTATCTAGGTTGTACTAATTTCAATTTATTCTAAGTAAAATTATTAAGGTCAGTTATTGTTATCATAATCAATTTACCTATATATTTTTATTTAATTTTTTTTAAATATTTTATTAATTTTTTTTCTTCATCAACACGAAGTTGACATTTAAAAGCTGTTTTTTGTTGTGGTAAGCTGCTGCTGCTTTCCCAATAGCATTACTAAATACAATAATTGCCAACAAAATTTATGAAAAATTGATTTTCTCTTAGAAAAATCACATCACAATAAACTAAACAGTCGTTAAGCCATTTAAAAAGGTTGAAATGGACTTTATTGCATGACAAAACAAAAATAAATAAAAAAGAGACAAGAGTAAAAAATAAAATGAAAAACTTCAAATTGCCAATGATTGTACAAAAGTACTTTAAACACAAAACTGGTAGAAAAAAATCCTCATAAAGTGCGCAGGCGTTTTTTAGTAGTTGTTTTTGTACTTTAAAGACAACCTTAAAAGATAAACTGTAATAATAAAGAAACAAAAAAAATACTTACAAAAAAAAAAAACTAACAATCAGTAGTTTTTAAGTCAATTGTATTTAACCACAGTGAACCCAATTAAAAATAATATTTTTTTTTTTCAAAAATATAAAAAATAAGATTTAACAGAAAAATAAAAAAGGTAGCAAAAATGAGATGAAATTTTTAAGCTATATGAAGACTAGTTCGATTCGGAGAAGCCCTAAATGTAGTGTCCAATTGCAAATAGTAATGACTTACATGCTTTATGTTAAAATTATGTTAAAATATATACAAATATCTATGTACATATATACATATGTACATACATACATATGTATATTGCCTACAATATGCGCAAGATCTTGTTAAAAGTTTCAAGATCGATATGATGGGTTATTTATAATCTTTTGAGTTTAAAATACAGTCTGGGTAACACCTAAACAAATTAATCTACAGTTGTATACATTTTATTTGTTATCTTAGCTATAAAAATTAGGATGCCTCTCGTTATAATATATAAGTCAGCAAATCTTTTAGAAGTTGGAAGGTCCTCTCACGCTTACATTCGACTTAACAAGTCAACTCGCAGTTGACTTAAGAACTAAACCGATGGCATATCCTCCGATATCCGATGTCCATTGGCAATCCTCTTCAGCACTTTGTATCATGCTGGTAAATGTCCAATGTTCTAGAATATTGCTAGTATGAAAAGGGTGAGAACAACAACCCTGTTCTGCACTTTCTAAAGTAATGGCAAGTATGGTAAATTTTCATCTTGTGCAGTATTTGGAGTCCAACAGCTTGCTAAGCGACTGCAAGTTTCTGTAGGGGTCGTTCTACAGGTATCTTATTCGCTTTCCCTTCGGCGAATATAAGTACTTGATAGAGTGTGGCATGATGCACTTCTGTTAAAACTTATAGCTTTTGCTGTCGATGATAACTCCTCTCGATTTTTATTGAGCACCCTCAGGGATCGCACCATACGAATTGTTATAGATGGGATTTCATTTAACGAGTTTAAGATTAATTTAGGAGTAGCACAACGCTCATTTATATTTCTAAAATTCTAAATGACTTTATTTGTTAAATTTCCATCCCTATTTACACGTTTGCAGATGACAGTAGCATGTGTTTCGTTGTTTTACCGTTACTATAATGGAATGTGCTCTAATGAAATCAGGGAACTTGTTTCAGATACCCAAATATTTTTGCGTACAGCAGGCTTTTCATTAAAAGCCCATCCATTTGTGGCCAATTTGCTGAAAATTCGTTTTTTGCCCGACCAGTTCGTATGTGGAATAAAGTCCCTGTGAAGGTCTTTCCTGACAATTTTAATGCGGAAAAAATCAAGGCAAATGTCCACAAACAGTACTCCCTCCATCATCCCTCCCCTTATCAAATTTCCTAGTTAGAGAAAGGGTCATCCCCAGAGTGCTGATCCAAATAAAAAATCTGAAGTGGCCTATACTCAACTATACTAGTGAAAACAGATATTTTTATGGATATATTATATATACATATATATTTTTTTTTATGGATTTATTACATTAAGAATACAAGCTCAAAATATATTCGAATCGATAAAACAATTACTTTGGGTTTGGGATGTCAAGTAAAATACCCTTCAACCTTCCCGATTATGCGCAAAAATCATACAGGTTTTCATCCAAAGGCACCTACTGAATTTCATTTTGAAATTATAAACGGTATGACCTGTAAAGCCTTCACAAAAATAGTACTGATTATGACCAATATCTATGCAGGCCTTCATCTCCATATACCAAAGGCACATACTTGATTTCATTTTGATATTTTAAACGGTATGATCTGTAGAGCCTCTACAAAAATAGTTGCATACACACCCAATCACACACACAGACATCCTCGTCAAAGTTGTAAAAATGGTTTCAATAGACCTCAAAACGTAAAGATCCATTGAAATCCCGACATCGTTTTTTTACGATTATTATACTTTACCTTTACTATGTATGGTAAAGTAAAAAGAGGTTTTGGAATTGTGCAGCACAGCTGCAGAAACACTGCGTCTTTAATTGATGGACTTCTAAAAATAATTATCCGCATGGGTTTGATTTAAGGATTTGTTTTCAGCCCTTGCAAAATCTTATATTTGTTTACCTTATATCTTTTTAAAATGTCTACTTTATTTTGTTCAAGCGTCAATATTTGCTATAATGGAGAGCACTGACTTCTCTCGCCTTTTTTGAGTAGGGTACATATAATCTTTTTTCATCACTTCTTAAACAACTCATGCAAAGGCATAAAAACTAAAGAAAAGATTTTGTTTTCTAGCTAAACAAAAAATAAAAGAGAAAACGTAAAGTTTCTGTAGTTTTTGTCGCTTTTTGTAAACTTCAAAAATCAATAATAAAAATTTATGAACTAAAAAAAAATCACTACTTTCAATTTCACTTTTTTTACGTTATATAAAATTGTTACCTTCATTCCATCATAATTTTCAGATTTCTAGGAAACTATTATTTTAATAAAAGCAACGTTGCTTATTGTTTCAGTTTTTTCTTCAATGTATTGTTTTCAATCTTAACAATTTAATCTTTTTAATTGTGATGGTTTTGGGAAGATAACTTTAGTGTTGTTTTAAATTTGAAAATAGTTTGTTAGTTTGGAAAATTGTATTTGTTTTATGTGGAAAATAAAGTTGTAAATAAAAAATTTGTTTACTCGTATCACAGATTTTAATTTTTTTTTTTTAATTTTTTCTGCACTTTAGCCATGAATGGGTAAAAAGTGGGTGTTTTTCGTGGCTAAAGTATTGTTTGGCATCTAAAGCATGTGCGATGAAATTAATTTTAAATATTTTTTGCTTGTTTTTTTTTCTTTTAAAACAAATACGATTTGTTTAAAGAAAAACTGAAAGTCATTTTAATTAAAATCTGAGATCTTTAACACTGTTTAAAGTGTTATCGAAACACGTTTGCCCAAAAAATTAAATTAAGTTGTTTTTTCCAGCAGATAACACGTTTTTTTGTGGTCGTATGGTGGTGCTATAAAACATAATTGTTTTGAGTAGGGACAATTTTTAGATGAATTAGCTATAACTTTGTAGCGGGAAAGTTTAAAAATAGCTTAGGTTAAAGTAAAATGTGATAAACATTTTATTAATTTAGATATTTTGTATAAAATCAGTGTAATGTAACATAAATTCGTTTTAGGTTGCATTATGCTATGGCGCAGTTATGTCTAGTAATAGAAATTAGCTTTAATATTTTTTTTTGTGGTATTTATTTATTAATGTAGAGGAAATTATAAAGTAGACCACTTAATTAATGGTTGACCCCCTTTAGTCCTCAATGATTATAGGTAACCGACTAGTAATATACGGCAATCAGCATTTATTTTATTTATTTATTTGTTATCCCATACTTTTGAGTTGAGTAATTTTAGATTGTCGACTGGTAACTGTCGGTCTTATTTCTCTACACGGAGTCGCTAGTAATTTGCTAGAACTTGTCCAAGGCTCAGTTCCCCCATGGCATTAACATTAATATGTGTTTACCAGAGCTGGAAATTCACACAAAATTTGCGCTTACTTCTCAATCTCTTCCAAACCTAGTCTGCAAGTATCATCTGCTTTGATTTTCATATTGGCTAAATTATACTTAAAGTTTCCATGACCTGTCACTAACGCAGTTATCTAGCTTTAGGTTCTTCCACTACCACCTTACTGGTCTTCCTGCCAAGTGGCTCTTTGAGCACCACATTCGAGCCTGTCTACATATAGTAGAGTTCAGTCATTGTAGAACCTTCGTTCGCATTAAATTTGGAAATTTAATAATTCCGTATAGTACTAGTCTCTTTGAAGTTGATTGCATTTACTGAAGCTTCTTCATCTTCTTCAAGAATTTTCAAGGGCCTCAAAATGTACGTTTCAAAGATAAGCCATTTGTGTGAACCGAAACCCTCTTATCACCAATTCATTTCTTCAAACACAAAATGCTACTAGGGGGCTTAATCTGGAGGTTATGTTGGATGGGGTAGCACAACATAGCTTCATTAATGGATTCTTTCTTTAGCGATAACAACGTTTATACACGTGCATTGTTTTGTAGCAGTCGATTATTATTTGCTAGATAAGGTCATTTGAAATTAATATTGAGTCTATCCAAAATTTCTGAGCAATATTTCCCGGCATTATTTTTACCAATTTTAAGGTGAAGAATGTGAATGACACGGCGTCTATTAAAAAAACCGGGCCAATTGACTTGTTGGCCGATAGAAACCAATACAGTCTTAGCCAACTCAAGGATTTTATCAACTAGTTCTCGCGTGGCGACCTCTCTGGTTATTTGGTTATATTGGTATTAATGCTGGTACAACCATAACGAAAATCAATAAGCCACTTTTTAACCATTAACACTGACTTTAAGGCATTTATCCAGCAGTACTTTGGTTTCGGTCACCCTAGAAAATAGCTAATAAAAAGAGCGCAATTCTGGAATAGAATTTGGAAACTAAGCCATTTTAGTGGACGCCTTCCTTAATTTCTTTGCCTGCTGAGAACCATAAAATACCAATCATACATATGTACAAACAGACATACATTTCTCATTTTTGTTGGTTTACGCATAAAATTAAATAATCATATTGAAATTCTTACCAAACCACCTGCTGTGTTTCATATATGCATTCGGTATTTATAACACAGGAACTGCCAACAAAAAAAACACAGCAATAAAAATATGCAAACCCAAATGGAAATTGCATTTTTTAAAATTGTGTATAGAAATTTTTTCGGCATACTTTGCCTATTTTGTAATATATTAAAAAATAAAAGTGGTGGAGAACTTTAAATAGGACAGAGCAACGTTTGTAAATCATTCAAATTTATTTTCAAGATCATGGTTCAATTCAACAAACTCATTAGGCAATATATTTATTTTATAGTGCGCTTACAAGCGTCCATTAGAGCGATTAATTCTAGAAACTATTGATCGTTTAACTCTTACCGATTGTCGAAACATCATTAAATCCAGAAAAACTCACTGTTTCGTGCTCTTTATAAGCCGGTGGAATCATCGGAGAATCACAAATAACGTTACAGTCAATTGTGAGAGGTATAGAGACAGGCTTAATATTTTTTGCAAGGCATTAGTTTTGCAGTCATGCATTTTCAGCAGAATGTTGCTACATGTAGATCAGACACAAGTTATTGAGATAAACATTTGGCAAAGGAATTGTTTAAATAAATGGACCTGTTAACTTATGCCCTCGTTCATGTGACTGGATTATGATTAGATTATTTTTTGGGGATATGTAAAGTTCCCTGTTTATGCAGAGATATGTGATTTCAGAGAGATCATGCCATATGTCATGCGGTGCACGATGGAATCAATTTACTAGAAGGAACATGAGTCAAACGAATAGTTTCAAGAAATGGACCTCGTTCATTAGGTTATTTTCTCTGGGGATATATTAAGTCTCATGTCTATGCAAATTAACCAGAAATCGAGCACTTTGATGCAGATATTCGACGCTTTCTTTTAAATATACAGCCAAATTTTCTGCGAAAGGATAGAAAAAATTAAAATTAATAGACGCGTTGTTCGCGGCGGCCATATGCCCAAATCGTATTTATACATTAATGGCAGAATATTGTCTTATTAATATATTTCAATTTGAAGCTCTTCGCTTCTGTTAAAAACACCCTTTATTATTGAAACATTATTCAAATCATGATTTCTTTACAAATATCTAACATTTAGTAAATAAAGAATATTTCATGGGTGTAATGCTAGCAACAAGATAAATCTTATATTCATTCGGGTTACGAAGATTGATTTTCGTCACGTCATTTACTTTCACACCAAAGATCACTGAAAATGATTTTTAATATCTAATTTAAGCCCAAAAATAATAAAAACACATAATTCTAGGGGCGGCATGAAATAACTCCCCACGAAATAACTCCCCAAAAATAAAATGAAATGAAAATTTTATGATATAAGCCCCCAATTTGGAAATGAAATAAGTCCCCAAAGGAATGAAATAACTCCCCAAACTAAAATGATATAATGATATATTTTTTGGGGAGTTATTTCATATGAAATAAGTCCCCAATTCTTGTAATGAAAAAAACCCCAATAATTTATCAAGAGATAAAATAATCCTGCATTATCTTTTATTAACCGTAGTTGAAAATTTTATACACAAACTTACATTGCTTCGTAAAAGGACAATTGTAACTTCGTAGGCCAGTTGAAAGAGCATCTGCCATTAATTTTGCATCGCATTCATTACAGATTTTGAGATGCTTGCAGGGAATAAATACAATATTCGGAGATTTGTCTTGGCATATAACACATACGTTTTCATTATTGGATAAGGGAAGTTCCAAAATTTCATCCTCAGATTGTTTGTCGGAAGATTCGTCTTTGAAAAAATTCTCTTGCGGTATCATATCGACACAAATTTCGTTTCGTTCAAAAACCATCCTGGAAAGAAATTCGGAAACGGTTAGTTTTCCCTCCTTTAACAAAACTGATGCATTTTCGATTTTGCTACATCTTGCAAATTTGCCTCGCTTTCTTCGTTTTTGGGCCATCGCTCCACCACTTTCACAAAGCATGCCAAAATGTCTACTTTTAAAAAATTCCTCGTTTTGAATTAGTTTCACAAACTTAAAAAATGGCCATTAATTTTTACTATTTTTAATTTTTACTATTTTTAACTAATTTTGAAAATGAAATAAGTCCCCAAAAATGAAATAGGTCCCCAAAAAAAGAAATAAGTCCCCAAAAAACGTTGTTGTTGTTTTCCCGTATATTTTTTTGGGGAGTTATTTCATTTCTTTTTGGGGAGTTATTTCGTGGGGAGTTATTTCATGCCGCCAATTCTAGGGTTGCTTCCATATAATTATTAAATATTGTGAAGATTTGACTTAAATGTGAAAATATGTTCAGTAGGAATATTAAATTTCTACCGGGTTCAAAGCACATTCATGTTTACACATACCGGCAAGGAAATATATTCTTAAACGGTTGAGTTTTTCTCTGTAAATACCCACTAAGATGAACTTATAGAGTTGCTATACGTAAAATCTATTTTGTATTCAAATTATTTAATATTTGCGTTACTTTTACGGTATGACTAAAGCTGTGCAACAGGTTAAATGTTAGTCTAATACACAGCCAAAGTTAAAAAAAAAACATATAAAAAATACAAAGAGAAAAGATATAAAAACAAAAATTACAGCAAGAGGTGTAGTGAACTAAAAACTAACATACCACACCAGTCAGAAACAAAACGCTACTGCATTTGAGCCAAATTCATATCCGTCTTTAGAAGGAGTGTAAATACTTAAAGAAAAATACCAACAATTACATCATGTTCTACGACCAAAAAAGAAATCAATAAAAAAGGAGAGAATTTTGTTCCTCCTTAAGTTTTTTGAAAAGAAAGAAAACTCTGCTTAGATGTAAAAAGATTAGTTATGCTATTTACCAACTAAGATACGTAATTCAAAGACATATGCGAAAGTATGTGAGTCGGGTTTATGTATCTATGCACAACATGGGCCAAAAGAAAATATCAAATCTTCAAATTGTAAAAACTTAATAAAGAGGTGCGTAAGGTCTTTAAAAAAGGTGTTATTTATGATGGCTTTTCTTTGTGGCTGTCAGATTAAAAATCTTAAAAATATGTTTTTTTTTCTAGAAACGCTACTTCAAGTAATAAAGAAATATAAGGTGGTTAACTTAAACATTTTATTGGGTATTAACAAATATTTTGTATAAAACAATTAGGTTTAATTTAAAGTAATATTGGGAATGGTATAGAAAAAACTCTTATAATGATTGAAGTTTTATAACAGATGACACAAATGTGAATTGGCTGCCTTTTTATTAGAAATGAAAAATGTTTTCACAAAAATTCAATTTGAAGATATAAATCGAAAAAATTCTATCGGTGAAACGACCACATGATGATTATAAGTACACTTGTACTCGTTCTTTTAAATGTTTGCTTGATAAACATCTAGCTCCAATTTGGCATTTTCTCTTTGAATGTCAGTTTTAAAAACTAGCTTTGCGGTTTGTTGTGGTAAAAGATAGATTGAGAAAGACCCAAAGGGAAATATGAAGTCTTCAGTCAAAGGCACCAGTAGCTCCACAGGGATTCACCCAAACTGATGTGACCAGTTATTGGTAAGGTCTTGCGGTGAGTAACGTGATGGCTGTATTTTGGACTTAAATCGCTGGAAGGGCGATGTAGTTCGGTGTGCTGTTGCAACAATTGCGTATCAGGAGTATAGATAGTTTCCAACTCCTAAACAAGGGGTACAAGCTTGTCCTGCCTGCTACTTTCGGTGTCGCTAAACGCAACAAAAGCGTTGGTAGACCCGATATGTAGGCAATATGCTACGGACTCACGTAAATCTGTATCAAACTTTTCTGTTTACAATATATATGTCAAAGTACACATATACACATTTCATCATTTCTTTTGCGCTACTCGTTATAAGAAAATTTTTAAGTTTGTTAAAGAAACAATTTAAGAATAAAAAGTTGTTTTCAAACATGAATGAATAACTAGGTATATATTTATTAATTAAAAAAAGTTTCTATTGTTGCGATAATCTAGAAAATTTTTGAGTTTAACGCCCTACTGACACCGCTATTTTTCTTAGTTGTCACGAATGCTAAGGAGATCAGATGGGCTAAACCATTTCTAATTACTTTCAAAATCGTTCTTGAAAATCTTTTTTGAAATTTAAAAAATGCCATAATACGGCTCTTATCGCACGATCCAATTCAACAATTCCTACATCTGCAAACAATATTAATGATGAAAATCTGGCTGCTCCTTAAAAATAATATTGAACTCGTGTGACAAGATCAAATCTTTAAAAAATCGTACTGGTGTGCTAAAGATTAATTTTAAATAAAATTAAAAAAAAAAAAACAAAATAAAGTTCATATAACTTATTCTGTATGGAATGATGCAAATTAATAATATTTTAATGTTTTAATAAAACAAAAGACTTAAGACATGAACAATTTTCTACTCTGAAATCTCTAAAGGTGGCTAAACTTATTTCAATGACTAATTTTCCATTCCGAAAGTTTATTCGCTTTTTGTTTTTTTTTTAAAATTGCCCACATCTAAGTCTTATCGCTTTGTAAGATTTTAAGTATCTTTAAATTTTTTCCCCTTTTTTATTTCTTATATCTCTTTTTTTCTATAAATTTTTTTTTTATATTACATCCATTAAGAATTTCAAGTTTTACTACATATTTATCAAAAATAATACATGCACATCATATATAACATCTAGTTTTCTTTTTATTATGCCATTAAAATGGGACTAGAATTCGTGCAAGCTTTTGAGCCATCGATGTGTGTGTTAAAAGTAAAAAAAAAATTCCTTTTAAAACAAAATGTCACTTAAAATGGAAAGTCATTCATCTTCTTGGGTGCTAAAGATAAAAAGCACACTAAGGTAAAAAACAAATAAAAAACAACTTAACTTGAAACTAAAAATTAATGTATGTCTGGCCAAGTAAAAGAAAAAAGCAAACAACGCTAAAATATGTTCAAAATTAAATTACCGACGTCTGGCCAAAAAAAAAGAGAGACAAATAAAAAACCATTTCTAAAAGTTATTTTACAAAATGACCGGCTCTTTTATTTTAAATAATTATATTTTTATACCATAATATAACAATATAATAAGCTAATTTCTGTCATAAATATAAAATTGTTTATTGTAGCTACAAAAATCAAGTGTTGATGTGGTAATAAACCCATTTCCTGCAAGAACAAAATTATTTATTAGTCTTTTATTTAGTTTTTATAGGTTTTAATATCCTCACTTCCATGTATCAAGTTTTAAGACTTGCAAATATTTTAAAAGCTTTATTTAATTACTAAAATAATCTTAAAATTTATAAGATTCTGCACGATACTCGTCTTCTTTTTAAATATTTTTATAACTTTCGTAAAATATATAATAAAAAACTTATAAGAAAAATCTGTTCGTTTCAAATAGTGTTTTTCTTACTAAAAATTTAATGTTGTTGTTTTAGATATCATGGGGAATAAAATTATTTCAAAATATATAATAAATTTCCCATTTTTTTAAATGTTATTATTTTATAATTAATTTAGATATTTTTCAAAATAACTAAAGACAAAAACAGGTTTTTTCCTTTTTAACCGACTTCAAAAAAAGAAGGAGGTTATCTATTCGTCTGAATGTTGCTTTTTTTATGTTTGTGCCCGCAGAACTCAGTCATTTCTGAACCGATTTTAAAATTTAAATAAACTTAAAAATTAAAGGGTGTCCCCATATGTGACGTCAATTTAAATATATGAACCATTTGAATACTTGAAAATTGGACAGAAAGTCCAATATTTATAATCAGAAATTAAATATTTATTATTAGTAGTTAAAGGGTGTCCCAATAGTTGATGTAATTTGATGTATATTGCAAAACTTTTGAACCGTAACAGACAGACGGTTGAAATTTACAAAGAACCTGTATATCTAAGTCCTTTATAACATCAAGTATATAATTTAAATTTGAAAACTAAAGGGTGTCGCCTTAATTGATAAAATTTTACTTATCTAGCCCTATCTTTTGAACCGTTATAGACAAACACTTGCAAAATTAGACAGAATCTCCACTACTATGTCCCGTATAATAACATTTATAAATATTTAAAGTTATAAAGGGTGTCTCAATAGTTTATGTAAATTGATGCATATGACCAAACTTTTGAACATTTGTAATTGACAAGGAATCTGTCATTTATAATAAGTGTTTAATTTAAAATTTTACATTAAAGGGTGTCCCCTAGGTGATATTGTTTAACCTATATGGCTATATCTTTGGAACCGTTACTTTTTATTGCTGTGTCAGTAATAATAAATGTAAAAAAATAAAGGGTGTCCTCATATCTGAGGTAATTTGTCGTATATGGCTTTATCTGCTGAACCGTTATGTATAGACATTTGAATGTACAGAACGTATATTACTATGTCCGTTAGAGCAACAAGTATAAAAGTATTTGATTTGAGTACTATTTCTTACAGATTACTTCTTTAAATTTTTAGTTAAGAATTGATGCACATATATTTGTTTTGTAGTCGGTTTTTTTTGCAAGAATTATTCTTGTGTGATTAGCTTATTGTATTTTCCACTCATGTTCAAGACAATCTTTAAAATATATTAATTATTATGAGTTCAACCAGTGCTAAACAAATTTTTCTTATATGCGGTTGCTTCCATAGCTATGCATACTGTGTATTTATATCCTTTATGTTTAGCTGAGAATAATAGTGTTTATTCGTCACCACGCACTTGGGGATCAAATAACCGGTTTTTTAGACAAAATAAAAATTTTTAAAGTGAACTACTTCAAAAAAGCGATAATGGTATTTTGTAACCAACAATTTTAAATTCCCAAAAATAAAGCTTTAGAATCAGGTGAAAGCCCATGACGTAAAGCCAGGCTGTCAAAGTTGCCGTTTGTTTTGGATTGTTTTGTTTCATGAAATTCAGCTTTGAGTGCGAGATATATAAGCTATTGTTTAACAAAATATTTTAATCTAATGAAATTTTTCTAAAATGAAATGTCAATATATATTTTACAAATTTCATAAAAATATTTTTAAAGTACATTATTTGTTGTGACAAAGTGTGACATCTTTTCTGTGTTGTTTTGTTTATCGACCGTGAGCTTCTTGGAGTAGTACTTTGTTTGTTTTTGGTTCATTTAGTAAGTTATGCGCCAAAAGGTTTTGATGAGATTCAACCTTCTTTAAATACGTTACTGCCTTATTCCCTATTTCTGCTTTGACTGGTGGCATGTCTGTGAAGAATGTTCGAGTGTTTTATATACCAGGGGACATCTGTAAGCATACGTAGAATCTTATTTTTGCGCCTTTGAATTTTTTCTACATTGCTAGCTGAGCAAGTGCCCCATAACTGAAAAGCTAGGCAACAGATAAAGCCAATAATCTTATACGATCAGAGATCATTCACAACTCCTGAAGACCATCGAATGCCTCTAGGAATTTTGATCTACGAGACCCCAAACCAGAACACACAACATAGTACGTGTTCCAAAGTATTATTGTGCAGCTCAAATTACCTGCAAATTTTGATGTTAATGTTTTCTCTTGTAAATTGATTGTAACACAATGTCCGATAAGCTGTCCTGTAAGTATCTTTAGGTCACTTTTTTTGAGTGATAGTAATCTTTGGGAAGTACACCGAGTAAAAGAATTAAAGCCTTTTGGTTGTCAAAGCTTTGCAATGACGAGAAAACTTTGGATCGATAAAGAAATCAATGTGTTTCCATCATATCTTGTGGATATGCCGAAGAAGGTTTCTGGTCCTATAAATCTACGTCGTTTCCCTAGTTTGGTTAAACAGTCCGCCCGCTCATTACCATTGTGAAACCCAACATATTTTACTGTGAGACCTATGGGAAATGTCCGTTACAAGTTTGGGCAAAGAATACCGGATCCCGTGTCACCATTTACCTGTTTAGATGCTTAAATAAACCAAAGCTGGTCTGCTAAACCATAGCACCAAGCATGGTTGTCGGGTATCGGGAGTATTATATATAAATACATCAAAATTCCTATGCATCAAGAGGGTCGTGTTTGGTCTTCGAACACCATACTAAGGCATATTAATTAATTGGTCTTATAATATAAAAGTGTTAAAATAAATAAATTTCATATTAAAGTTATTAGATTGCATTTTTAAAAGAAGCATTTGTTATAAATTTTAAAATATATATTTTTAATATGGCCGTAAATTTACTTTTCATAAAACCAAAGATATTCGTATTCAGTTAAGATTTTCATATTAATTAAAGAATATTTTCAATTCTAATCGATAATTAACATTATATTATAATTTCATTTTCAATAACTTTTGTAGTATATAATAATTTGTATCATTGTGATAAATATAGCCTTGTAAAAAAAAGTTCTAAGTTATCGTAGGGTAACATAATTCATAATTTATATAAGTAGGCGCCAGTTAAAATATATGTATGTTTGAATGAGATTTATTACATTTAAGGTAAAAAAATATTTAATAAATTATAATACTAATAAAGCGTTATTGCTGTTTACGTTATAATAATAAATTAAAACGTTTAAGTGTTCAGTATAAAAGCGAAAAGATTTTTTCAAAACGAATAATCTACAAAAATTTAAATGAAGTAATTTGCACAACTTGTAATATTGCGCTAATGACATATTTACGCTAATGAAAACGCCCACTATGGAACAATTTATAACAACAAAACCTTTGGTTTGTTTTCTAAAGCTTTGAAATTTTAAAGTAAGCTTGCAAACAATGTTGATGCGTTTTTTTAACTTTAATTTGCTTTAAGACTTTTGAAAGTAAAAATGATGTTATTTTGAAAAATTATATTTAAATCTTTGACATTAGTATGGTAAACACACCTTAATTGTTTGCATTATAATATTTTTTGTTGCTATTAAAAACGTACAAAATATTGCAGTTTCCGTTTTCATAAAAATAATGAAAATAAGTGTTTTTTTGTTAATTTTTCTAAATAAAATTGAGAAGGAAGTTGTTGTTTCCTAAATGACTTGTAACATTAATAATTAAGCAATAAATCACTTGAAGTCTGTTTTAAATATTATAGGTACTATTGAAAAGTGTTTCGTTTTTAAATTATTTGAATGACCACAAAAATATGAAAAAATAATAAAAATAAAAATATGAAATTACCAAAAAAAGTTGCATTTTTATTGTAAAATGTTATGGGTAATAAGCATATGGTTATCTAGAATCGCGAGTTAAACTCAACATTGTACTCAAGGAACAACAGCGCAGTGATATTGTGGTTATCATCTTGTTTAATGGTCCGACGGTCAATATACCGTACCAAAACTTGTTAAAAATTGCCTCGGTGGACCATCAAATCGCTTAGTTCCTAACAGATTTTTATTTAATTTTTTTGCACTTAAAACGCAAATTACAAGAAAAATCACACTCTATAGGGTTAGTGATACTTTTAAAAACCCACTCTCCAGTGAATAGGAATTATTAAAATAGTTTTTATAAATATGAGTTCTTGAAAATAAGTATTTTTTCTTAACGCCATAACTTTTCATACCTGCCATAAGGCTGTAAAAGTTGTAAAACAACAGTAAACTTTTTTATATACTCGTATGTTTGATTTTTTCTTCTTTTAAATAATAAAAACAAACTTAATATAAATAAGTATTTTATGTTTATGTGGTTATTTGTGTTAACTCAATTGCAATGCCCCCACCAACCATTTAAATCATAAAAAGACAAAACATATATTAAGTGGTGGTGCTGGTAAACTGTTTATGACCATAAACATTTTGTTTATTCTTCATCCATGTATGTATACTCATTATGATCGAGTAAAAAAATATTTTTAGAAAAACTAAATAAATTCAATATACTATGAGTATTACTTAAAGATAGTCTAAACATTTTTTATGGCCATTCGGTTTTTTAAAAACAAAACACTTTTCTTCTTTCACCATTAAATACAAAGTTGTTTATTTAATACCATTCGTTTATTTAAAAAAAGTAGTAAAAATAAAAAGTTTTTGCGAACTAAGATCTATTGATGCGAAAGCAAACGAGTATGTCGGCTTTTCATATGTTTATATGATTATTTGTCAAGAAAAATAAAAGCTTTTAAAGTTGCCCTTTTTAATTTTTTCTGCGTTTTATCTCTGCTTATTTTAATTACACAAATTATTTTGATGATATTATTTCAAATATGAGTATTAAAACTCTCAATAATAAGGAAAGCTTGAAATATAAATACAGTAGAGAAGAATCTTTTTTATAACCATCTAATTGTCTTTATTAATTAGATAATTTTTGGGCATTAATGCTTAGATATAATCAAAGTCATCCGCAGCGTCTAACGCGTATATGACATAAGCTAGAAGTTGAATTTTCACACACCCTTCGAATATAGCTACAAAAAAGTTTGGTAGCGTGTCTCTATACCGCTGAAGGTTGACTATAAGATGCTGAACATCATTTTCTATAAAGACATATGGACCAATGATTTCACCAGGCCTATAAAGCTTTTAGGCAATTAAAAATTATCACCACTCCAAGTGGGCCAATTGTCTTTATTGAGACAGCCATTTAACCAGCCATTATCACGGAACAAGAAAAGGGACGTAATGTCCGATGAGTTTGTCGAATTGAAACAAGATTTTAAAAATAAATTTCGAAACGTTTCTCTATAAAGTCTTTTCGCAATAAATGTAGAAAAACCGACCACTGTCAAATCTGCTCCCATATAAAACAGTGCTGCCAGTTTAAAAAATACTCTTCAATACCGCAATATGCTTTAGTGGGAGTTAGAGGAATAAATATATATAATACCGCAATATCGTTACATTTTTTAGCACACCGGCTTACTCTTTTTTTAAACAGAAATTAATTAAGTTTGCTAAATGCTTTGCTAGTGTTTAGTAAGCTAAGGCATTATAAAGAAGCACGGCTTTGACATTGTTAACTTCAACACTATTGTATTAATAAATAAAAAAAATACGAAATTTGGAAAAATATTAAATAGTTTTTAGTTGCTAATAGCAAGACTGATATATACCAATTTCAAGTAAAGAAAAGTAAAGAAGAAATGTTTGCTTAGTAGTAAAATATAAAGAAATATGCCCTTAGGCAAAAAAATAAAGTCTACTTTATGACAAATTACACCCAATTCTGTTTTTACACGGTTTTATCAAAAAAATAATTTTTTTACACGATTTTATTCCATTTAGCACCATTCAAAATCATTTGGACTTAGATTTTATTTGTAAAATTTAAGTTTTGCGAAATATTTGTATATAAAAAATTTAGAGGAAGTCCCTTTTTGTGCATATAAGCATTTTTACTTGTTAGAGCAATTGAAATCTGTTAATATGTTGTGAACTATAAATCCATCTCTACACGAAGACGACGAAGACTACAAATAAAAAACTACAAGGTAAAGCCATTTCTTTGGAAAAAAAATTGAAATTTAAGATCGCCTTCGAAATGTAGAAGGCACGACATTTCTTAGCAAAATGTTCGGTTTAAACGAAGCTACAGTAAGAACTATAAAAATTAAAATTCAACTAGGCAATCGTTGATTCCTGAAGCGAAACTATTAAACTAAATCTATTAAGTCTTCATCATACACACTAAAGATGTAAATAAACGATGCAAATACACATTACCTATATGATTTAGTAAAATAACCATGATTTCTTGTTATTAAAAAAATTCTCGTTTTTCGCTAATTTTAATAAGTTTTAGAAATGAGGAACCAATCTCCTATTTTTGTATATGATCAATGTCTTTTTTTACACGGATTTTTCTGGAACCAATCTACCGTGTAAAACCAGAATTAGGTGTATATATGAAAATTTTGTCTTAGAATACACTTCACACAGTAAAAAATTTTGGCACAAATTAAGGGTTTTGATTGGTTTCAGATACAACTTTAATTTAATTTTTGATTAATTCAATTATTTACTTAATTGAAATATTATTTGATTCATTCTTAATTATTTATATAATTGAGACAATTAAAAAATTAATTAAATTTGTATCTGAAACTAATTAAAACTGTTAATAAGAGCAAACATTTTTTTCTGTGCAAGTATAATTTGTTTCTTTTGCACAAGAGCAATAATGTTTAAAGGTGTAGTTACTTTTAAAAAAGCTTCATCCGCTATGAAATATAATAGCGGTATTAAGTGTTTGAAGCAAATGGTCTTGCAAAACTGCAAATGATAGATACCAAGAATGCTGAAGACGCTTGTAGCGATTTATAATAAAAATCTGAATAATTATTAATTCATTAAAAAAAAATAGTACGAATAAAATTAAATTTACAGAAAATTAAAATTAATATTGAATATAAGAAATTTTATTAGTCGAACTATTTATTTTACACATAGATGAAATTTGAAGTCAAGCTTTAGTTCGTTTTATTCTCTCTAAGAAAGAATAAATTAAATTACTAATAATTAATCAATTTATAATAATAATTAATAAATTATTAAATTAATAATTATTTGTAATTTAAATTAATCTTTCTTAGAGAGAATAAAACGAACTTCTTATTAATTGATTAATTATTTGTAATTTAAATTATTATTTCTTAGAGAGAATAAAATGAACTAAAGCTTGACTTCAAATTTCATCTGTATAAAAATTAAAATTTTTAATAAATTTTTTAAGTACGCAAAAATATTTCCTTAGATTCAATGTGGTGGAAATATAAAGCGTAGGGCTAGAAGCGTTATATTTAAAAAAGAATTACTGAATTCACTTCATGTTTATGCAGTAGCATTTAGCCATAAAGTCGGTCCAGTAATAAAAATCAAAGAGGCTATAACCGCAAAAGATATTGTAAAGAGCTTGAATACCACAAGTTTCCCAGCATTGATTGATTGATTGAACACAAATTAGCTACTCAACGAAATATTATTTTAGGGTATACTATAGTTCAAATGACAATTAAATTTGAATAAACATGCCGTTGCATTTTTTTTTTTTTTGTTCACACTAAACTTGCAGTTGTTTATAAAAGAAAAAAAATTAAAAAAATTGTTTTTCAATAATCTTGTTAAGTTAAAATTAAAACTAGTTCACCTCAATTGTAGAGATCAAAAAACTAAAAAACACGTGGTAAATTGGATACCGTTAGTATCAAAGAAGCACACATTTTAATATCATATGACGCAGTGCTTGCCACTGTAACATTAATGTTCATGTTAAACGTTAAAGTTGATATTCAGAGCAATTAAGTAATTATTGCTTAATAAAATAATGTATAATAAAATTAAATAATAAACTGTTATTATAAAAACAATTAAGCAATCAGTGTAATATTAAGGCGTTTTTGAGGAACATATTTTTTTTTGCTTCATTTAATTTTGCTTTATTTAATTTTTTGCGTCATTTAATTTTTTAAAATTAGTTTGTTAAACAAATTTCCCATTTACGTGTTGACTCTTCTTAAACGAAGACTTTATCATGCACCTAAATTATAACAATTACCAACAACAAGGATTTACATAAATTAAATTACGAAATGTAGTTTTAGTGTTTCCATTATTTATTTTCTTTTTATTATTTGCATTAACAACTTAATTTTCATTTTAAATAGATATGCTAGAAAGACAAGACTATAGCAATAACATAACATAAAAGCAACAACAATAACTACAAACTTTTTATATAAATTACTAATTTTAACCTAAAGCTAACAACAGCTGAAATAGTGCAACTTTAAATAGAAATAACAACAAAAAACAGCAATAATAAATTATCATTAATCTTATGAATTGCATGAATTTACATAATTTTCTTAAAACAAAACTACTTTGTTGGCTGGTTTGTTTGTTTCTTTCCTGCAAATATTTTTTAAAGTAAATTTAGGAGAAGAAGGAAAAGAAAAAAAATTTTAGGTGAGAAATATACAATATAATCAACTTAAAGTTATAAAATTCACTATAAACATTTATAAAAACAACATTTTAATCACTTGCTATACACCTTAAATGCATGCAAGACTAAGGGTACGCTACAATAAATAAAAGGTAATGTTGCAATTTAAAAGCAATTTAAAATAGCATAGTTTTATAATCAAAATTTTATATAATTCACCAATGGTTTAATTTAGCAACGTTGAATAGTATTCTCAACTGGTCTATAAAATCTTTAAGAAAATTCTGAGTTCGACATTAAAAAAATGTAATATTTAGGGAATACCTAATTCGTCAAGATCTGTAGTATGCGATTGTAAAACAACGCATTATTTAAGTCTGTCATTAACGCAGTTTCTTATACGGTCGTTGTTTTATTTTATTTATTTTAAGTAGAGTAAGAAAATCTGCCTTATTTAATACACATTCAGCGACAACATTAACAAAATCATGTTGTTTAGTTTTTATTTCTTGCAAACACTTTCAAAAGGAGAGCCATAAATTGTTTAAATGTCTTACCATTCGCCAGGCTCGGCTACGAGTGTTTAGTATTAAAGTTAAGTAAATTTAAATCAATTTAGAAAGTCTTCTCTGAAATGAGTGAAGAAAAAAAGTCTTAAACACAAATATTTTTAGTTTAGTTACTTGTTTTCCAGTTTCGTCTTCTTTTTTCTTAAACTACTCGTAAAAACATGTTAAATACTTCCTAATACAATTTTTTTCTTCTAACTAATGTTTGTTACAAACAACAACAGAATGTCACATTAATGGCAACAAAGGTGTTGAATTTTATTTTATTTGTCATCTTAAAAGGATGTTGTTGTTGTTGCTACAATTGTTTTATTTCTTTTTATTGTAATGTGATCATCGACTAAACACGCACCTTTCGTTAAAACAAAAAAAAATAAAAAATAATAATGAACTATTTATTTTGAGTTTTTAGACATTAATTTAAATTGAAACAAAATAATTCTAACCCGTTAAAAAATATGTGACCCTGAAAATAATAATTTAGTTTAGCACCAAATTATAATTAGGAATAATTCTTAAGGCTTAGAGTACGAACATTTATTGATGTCTTTAATTATATTTAAATAATAAAAATTTTTTTAATATAATAAAAAATATATGTAAGTAAAAAAATGTGTTTAATTGTATTACTTTTTGTCACTAAATTATACAGCAAAGTATATATTATACTATAAAGTATATATAATATCTCTATAAGATATTTGGACAAGAAAATTAAAATTAATTTATCATTTCCTAAAAAGTTTGTTTTTAACTAAATTTCAAATAAAGATTGTGTCGCTAAGAGCATTAGTATTTTTTTTTCCAGATCTATAAATCATTATAAAATTAATTTCAAAAAAGCGTTATGAACTTGAAATTGTATTAAATTGGTATTCAATTGGTATTCAATATTCATGCACAGAAAAAATGTTTTCATCAATTAAAGGTTTTAATTGGTTTCAGATTAAAATATTATTATATTATAATTAATTGGTTCAATTATTTGCTTAATTATATTTTTTTCGTTCTATTTTAAACAAATATACCTTTGAATCAATTAAAAAATTAATTGAACTTTAATTTAAAACTAATTAAAACCTTTAATTATTTTTGTGTTATTACTTTCGGAGCAATATAAAAAGTGACCTAAAGATTCAATTAAACCATTAATCATTTCGTTTCTATTTTTTGCTTTAATATAAACAAATCTTCTGCTGAAAGCATGCAGTTACTTATAGTCAGGCTGTTGCTGTTGAAAGCGCATAAGCTTCTAATGTTTCATAATAGCGAGGATAGAAAAAATGTTTTCAAAGAAAGATAATGTTTTATTTTGCAGATAAAAGCCAAAGGAAACTAGTAGTAAATTCCTTCAATTGAAGAGTATGATTTTTAGTGCGTTGCTTGTTTAAAAGCTTAAAGTACAAGTGTTCTTGTAAGCCATTATAAATGGAATGCGAATGGGTTAAATATAATCCCATCAGTAATAAAGAATAAAAATATCTGACAATAACTACTAGTGGAACCATCTGTAATGCTTTAGTAATTGCATTCTATATATAACTCAACTAACAATTAGTATATTAGTATTTATATCTGATGTCTTAATAATATTAAATTACGTCCACCCAATTCAAGAAAAAAAAAACAAAAATATATTGCTACTTTCATTTGGAAGAAATCCATCTATTGATGACCAAGAAAAACAATATCTATCTTCTGAATCTAACGTTACGGGCCAGAATATAGGATGTTTTGCAATTTGTGCTATAATTAATAGCTTGTTTAAAGCTTAGATATAGTTTCTAAGTTTATTTTTGTTTCAAGATTGATAGCTTACGACTACCTTACTTTCATTGAGGCTCGTGTTGTCGCTAGCCTTTTACTCTCGGCTGTAGTGATTACTGACTGGCGGCAGATAAATGTCGACTTTTTTCTCATCGCAGAGTCTTTCGTAATTTCTAATACTTCTGTTTTGCCCATAACCCATAGTCGAATGGCTGATGTAAGTCAGTGTGCCGTACATTCACATAATGTTATCTACTGTCTCAACCATTTTAAATCACAGCATGCTCATATTTTCTCGACAAGATGTAACTTATAGTTTCCATGAGCTTTTACTAACGCATTTAACCAGTTTAAGGTACTCAGATTATATCGGTGTAACTTTCTGGTGATCCTGTCATCTCTATTTTTGTGTGACCATAACTTAGGTATCATGATGAAAACCAAAGAAACTTTTCAATCATTAGAAGTGTACTTCTCATAGGTTTATCTTGGAAAAATACTCCATTTTGAGGTACAACTAATACTAGTGGTATATTAAGGTTCATTATTATAACTCAAATAGCTAAAGTTAGGATTTTGTTGGAGCGATAAGAAGTTTTTCGTTATAATAACGACGATAATGCTTATTACTATAACTTATTCTTACAGTAACGAAAAACTATTTATCGCTCCAACAAAATTCTAACTTTAGGCAATTTATAATAATGGGCCTTAGACTAAAATAAATTTTTCTATCATTTCTTGCCTAATCTCCACACGAAGTTAGTAAGAGAGGTACGTATGTGACAGGTACTTTAAAGTATAATAAAAACACGGTATTTTTACGGTGGCATTATTAGGATTCTAGTACCTCTCTGAGCTATTTTCTGTATTTTTTGTCTGGTTTTAAGTTAAGAAAACCTGTGCATTTGTCAATATATTCTGTCTTTTTTGCCTATTCATATGAAATAGTTATTGAATATTATGCAATAACTAGACCTAGAAATCCAAAAAATTTGGTTGTCTCTTACAGAGACTAGTAAATAAAATTTTCAAATTGAAAATTATGGGGTATTTTTAATAACAAAAAAATAGATATATATTTATGCTTACCAAACGAATTTTTTAAACGAATTGCATTCTTCTTTTCAAGTAAATTGTGTTACTGAATTACTAAACACTTAAAATGCCATGACCGGTGGTAATTTTTTAATTAGAAAGATCGCTTTAATCATATTTTCACATTTGAGATAATCAGGCGTCTTTCTATTATAGGAGTATATGTCTTTGAATAGAGAAATATTTGACAATTGTCTGTAAATTTCGCATTTCTATTATAGTTTTTTTTTTTCCTAAAAATATAATTCATATTTAATCCACAATAATGTTATATAAACAGGTAAATATTTATTTTTGCAACAAAGTTTCGACATTTATGGTTGATGGCTTAATTACATCTAACATTTGTTAGATGTAAGTAAAAAAAAAAACGAATACAAGTAACTAAGAAAATCTCACAAATGAAATTTATCCGGTTTGAAAAACAATCGTTATAAATCGTTTCCTTTATTTATACTGATGTTTTCTGTTGCTGCGTTTTTTTTTTGGTGCTGAACAGACATATTTCTTCCACCATTATTCTTTTGATTTGTTTATTATTTTAAAGCATTTTTGCAATCCCTAATGGTTTATTATTGCTTCATATCATTTGTCTTTAGTGTAATGTTTACTTTAACCTGTCGTGCTCTTTCCTTTTTCGCGCTGTTGCTCGCCATGCGTTCATATAATTTTTCTTTTGCAAATTAAGTCACTTAGTTTTAGTTTTGTGGCTGGTACGTTCCCTGTTGCCTCTTAAATGATTAATTAAACAGAGTTTTTCAATTACCATTTATTGATATAATAAATCAATTTATGGCTACTACTTTAGCTAACATTAATTTTTTCTACACTTAGTTTTATAACTACGCTTGGCTTAACTAAAAAAAAACAAAAAAAAAAAAATTCAACATATAGGCCTAACATGAAATGAATGCATTTAATGGTTATGTCTTTTTATTTTCTTTATATATAAGTGTAATATAAGTGTGTAACATTGTGGCAGGAAAGTCTGACTTGAACTTGTACCTTAACTTTATATTTATTTAAATTTACATGCCGGTTTAACAAGTAAATAGAATACCACTTCATTTTGTATGTAACATAGATTTTTATATATAACATTGGCTTAAATCACACAAACAATAATTAATTTAATTATTTTTTTTTTTGTAATTGGAACTTTAAGTTTTATAAAAGAACTAAACTAATGAAAGAGGTTTTGTGAAAATTAAAGAAAAGTTCGTTTCTTAAGTCTTTTGTTTTTAGGAACGATTATTTAGGTTATTTCATGTACATGATATTAAATTTTATTTATTTATTTATTAAAAGTAAATAAATTTAAAAATTAATAATTTTATTTTGTAATATTTATTTAGTTATTGTAATGTGTAATTTAAGGAGAGAATTAAATATTTTTTCTTTTTTTTCTTTGCAGGTAATGTGAAAAAATTTTATTAATACTTCAATGTTCAGGTAAATGCCAATACATGCATCAAAGCTACAATATAAATAAAAATCAATATTTAATATTTGTATTGTATATTTGTAGTTTCAGAATTTCATTATGTATTACACAGAAAAAAGCACCATTTAAAGAATCAAATGGAAATGCTTTGAATGTTGAGATTTCCAGACTAGAAATGATCGACCTAATTATTATAGCATTAAAAAATTTTACGTTGTTAGCCTGCCATAAATGTAATCTCCGAAGAACTTATTGCGAAGATTGTTAATACCTGTTCTTTGATTGCAATATTAAAATATTGAATAAGAAAATTTGAACAAGGACTTTAAAGCTGTGAAAAGTGTCACAGTGCTCGAGTAAGTGTTTGCTCCACAATGATTAATATAATCTATCAAAATTTATTAGGTACCACGAGTATAGAAAATCAGAATCAATTAAAGGTAAACCTAATTAAATCAAAGAATATTAAAACATTTTATATGCAAATATTTTATGTTAGAAAATATATATTGTTTCATTTGCCTAAAAATTTCATACGTTTTATGTATTTTTGTTCTGGAGTACAGAATTTATTTAAAAAAAATTTAAATTAATTTTTTGTCTTTCATTATTAAAATAATAGCTTTTACTCTGTACTTTTTAGAATGATTCAAAAGATGTTTATATATAGTAGACCGCTCTAAAAAATATTTTTTTTTCGATTGCAAGAAAGTTAAAGTAAAATAAATTAGGGAAACAATATAACATATCGACACAAGCCAGCCAATTAAAATAATATAATATATTTATAAAAAAATGCGTCGGGGTTCGAGCAAATGGTTTATTTAGAAAGGTTTTTATTTTCTTATTTCAAACCTTAAGTATATCCCAAATATCATAAATGGAAATTTGAATAAAATAAAAAATATTAAAATTTACTAGGAATACCACATTTTTTTAAAAATTGTACATTCGCAAACAATTCTAAAATTTCAAAAAAATCAAATACTTATACATTTCAACCAAAGTTTAAAATTTCCTTAAAACTGCAGAAGTTTACAAATATCTGGTAAACTTTGGAACTGGGAGAACTATAGTTTTTTTGGGCACTGAATCAGTTTTTTATACTTTTTCTAGTTTTCGAAATATGTATATAGTTTCATCTAAAATGAAAAAAGCAGTAATTACGTAAAATTTACCAAAATACGCATTAGAATTATCATTTGACTCTTCTGGTTAGTTTTATGAATATCACGGAAGTTGTCGCGAAAAAATTATTCTGCATGCCAATTAATAACACTTTTCATAAAAAAGGAAAACGAATAAAATTCCATTCTTACAAAATCTTATTTTGGGACCTTAGATTTTTTTAAAACTTTAAGACTAATTCAATTCCATAGTTTAAGGATAACTTGATTAAAAAGCAGAAAAAAGTTGTTTAAATTTTATTCTAACAACTGGTTTTCTTCTCAAGTCCAGAGATCTAATTAGCAACAGTTTTTGTTAAAACCGAACTGAGTTTTTCAGAAAAGGCAGATTTAGTTTTACCTAATGTGGAGGATATTTGTTAAGCTTTTAAAGGTAAACAAAATTATTATATTTTCTTAGCTTCATCGGTTACTTTAATTACACAGTGCAACAAATAGAGATTTGTTAAAATAAACGGACTTGACAGCATAGGTTCGTTACTTTTAAATCTAGTTCTATTAATCTATTAATAGGACTTGATTCTATATCTATTGTTTATTAAAAAATTATAATTTTTTAAATAGCCTTCTCGAGTAGTAATATATGATATGGTATGAAAAATTTATAATATACGAGTGTAAATAATTACACATATAAATTTATGGAAAAAATCTGAAAAATAAAGTATTTCCTTTTTTTGGAGCATAACTTTAAATGCTCTTATTTTGCATATCAATAAAAATCGATCAAGAATATCTATCTTTAATCTGAAACCAAAAAAAAACATTGCAATATTTTCTGTTTTTCTGTTGATACTGTTAAACATATTTTTTGTTATTATTATTGGTAAAGTTTTTGTTAACTAAGATTATAATTTCTGTTGCTGCTGCTTCTGCTTCTACTTCTACTTCTGCCATTACCTGTAGTACATGTACTTTACAACACTGCAACGCATTTTTTAGCCTTAAGCGAAAAATTATGCAAAAAAGAGAAAAAAATTAAAAAAAAAGTAAAATAAAAAACAGAGCGTTTGCTACTCTAAGCTTTTTCAACTTGTTGTTTGGTATATTTTCTTTGCTGTTGCTTTTGTAAGCATAATCAGCATAAATGGTTTATACCGAGGAGATTTTATATGATATGGGTGCATCCTTTTTTGTAGTCTTATTTTATTTATGTATGTACACACATACAAACTATATATTTGCATATATTTTGCTTGAGGCTAACAGTAACAGCAATAACTACTACAATAACTAAGTAAAGCAGTTTAGTTTTTGTTGCTGCTTATGTTGTTGTTGATGTTATTTTATACAACAAACATTTTGTTAAGTTTAGAGCACAGTAGGCGTGTCAAAAGTTATAAATTATAAATTTTTCATATTTTTTATATAAAAATATATATTTTAACGAAATAAAATGCAAGAAGAAAAAGAGAAAAAAAAAACACAAAGAAATCAACCACCACCTAAAGTAGATTGACGTAAGTTGTAAATTTATCGACAAGTAAGAAAAATTCCTGACAAGGTAAGTTGCTGTATAAAAAACAAAAGGTAGTGATAGTGAATATTGAACAATACTACAGTTAGTAGTATAGATATTTTGACTTTTAAAATCAACTGGATTTTTAAATTAGTTATAATAAAAGTAATATAATCCATATACATATTTGTAAATGTTATAATTTCTATCAAATCACATGCGGTATTCCATTTGTATATGTGCGAGCTAGAATTAAGGATTGTTTATAGGAATATGGTGAATCTTGCGTTAGATGATGATGATGATTTACAGTCTTAAACTTTTGAAACTAAAGTTATAGTAAAGTGACTGAGAAGCATAAAATATACATTTGAGATATCTAAATCTAACCTAACTCCAGAGTGTCTATCGTAAATCCCAGCCTTAAATAAATCGAATTTTTAAAAAAGTTTGGTTTGATACTAGATTAGTATTAACTAAAAACGAATGTTGGAAGAAAATAAATAAAGAAAAAGTAGCTTTCATTGCTAACCGAAGTTTAGCTGAAGCAACAACAAATATAAGATGGTAAATATAAAATAAAAATATTAATAACAAGAGGAAAGCTTTAGGTAGTGGTAGACTTTGTTATCACCAACTGACGATAGATGATTGAATGCTATTTTTCTCGAATTCCTTTATCTGAGTTTGATTGGTTAAATAGATGATGTTTACAACTTAACACTACCCAAAGTTGATAGATACGAAGAGTGCTGATGACGGGCGTAGCTATCAAGAAAATGGGCATTCCGCTCTGCTGGTGTCTAAAAATAAAATTCTCCCAATTTTTCTTTAATATTGTCACCTAATTTGTAATTTAATTTATTCTTTCTTAGAGAGAATAAAACGAACTCCAGCTTAACTATAAATTTCGTTGTAAATTGAATTCTTTTAGCAGCATAAGGAAAAATATTTAGCTTCAGTTCTGTTGTAATGCTATGAAATTTTTCAAAGAGTAAATTGTTTAGTAGGAAATATGTTTGCACAATAATATTGCAATGACTACATTACTCGTATTTATGTGGCATATAGTAATAGATTTCTGAAATATGTAATGAATCATTAGATTAACAAAGGGCTTAGCCTATGGTAAATAAGAAAAATAAGGACCCTTATCATAGTTATAGTAGTAATACCTACGAATCTGAAGGGATCTTGATAATAACCTAATCATACTGGGCACGGAAATTCTTTTGATCTATTTTCATCTGAAATCAATATTGAACAATTTTCCGAAAATTTTCATCAGATAATTATAAGTTGCAACGATAGTAGTATAAAAAAACGACAAAGAGATAGGAATTAAAAGCCGCCGTTTAAATTAGGTTTATTATGAAAATATAAATGTAAAATGCAGAACACCAAAATTTAAGATTTTTTCAATTTCAATCATTTCACATAAATTGTCAATTTTGAAAAATAAGGAAAATATTATAACAGAACGTATTTTCATTGTATCATTAATACCTTTGAAACAAGGTAGGGTATTTAATCAAATTTTGACTTTCATATTCGCAGAGAAATTATCGCAAATTTTAAGTATTTTAGTGCGCTGCTTTACAGTAATAAAGGCTAAATATTTTTAATGTATTAGTGCTTCTGTTACTGTAATTTTTAATGCGTGTGAGTGCAGTATAAAAAATAATATTGTGCTTTTGTATATATTTGAAAAGAATTTTATGCAAATTTGACTTTTGGCAGCTTAATTGGCTTAAATTAAGCTTTTAAGTATAACCAAAAGAAAAAAATAAACTACTAATAACATGTATGCGTTAAAATTGCATAAATAAAATTTTTGCATATTCTAAATAAAACAAAGGTCGATTGACAGATTGACTAACTCGAGAAACTGCCAAGCAAGCCAGCCAGCCAGCCAGCATGCATCCAACGAATCATTTATTCAACCAATCAAATAAAATCATGAAACAATACTGCTTACATTGTTGTTAACCAATAATATAACACTAGTACAACAAAAGAAAACAAAATTCAAAAAAACAATTTGACAATTTCAAGATTTGACATTTTGACTTTGACATTTGTTATAGTTTTTTATTGAATTTTGCTCTTTATGTGTGTATGTGTGTACATATACAGTGTATAAACTTGTCTATAAGATATCTAGTTTTTTATTTAAACCAACTCGATTTAGGCTGTATATTTTTCTCAATTGTTGTCTATTTGAGAAGTGAAATAAGAAAAAATAAAACTTGTTTTTCGGCTAAAGTTTATTTCTTCAATAAACATTTATATTTTGTTGTCATACAATCGCTTTCAATTAATCTTAATTAAAAAATATAAACAAACTGTCTAGGTTTACTTGTTGGTTATTGGCATTGTAACTGTTGTCTCCACTAGTTGGAATTTTTGGTTTTAATAATATTGTTTGTTTATTGATTTTTATAGGTTTTATATGTTAGAGTATTTTTCAACGTTCTGGCTTTTTCTTTTAACTACTAGCGACATCTAATGTCAATTACTTGACAACTACTTTTCACCTTAACTATTTGTGATTTGATTTATACTTAAAAATAGTGCGGTTTTTAGTTTTGCATTTAAAAATGTGTATAAAAAACATTTTCATAAGCTTTTTATTGTTTATGTTTTCTTTGTTGGATAAACAAGCATGTTGTGGATAAGCACTTGAAGTTAAGCTTTAGTTTAATTATTGGTTGATAATTTGTATATAAATAATGTCAGCTCAATAATGTAACATGTATCATTTTATTGCATGTAATTGATAAGAAAAATTATTATTAAATTATTAATAATTACTAGAAAGCTCTACTGATGACAACTAATGTCGGAGAAATGTTTACTAGATGCGTTTTAATTATATCTCTTTAAAAAATAAGCTATATTTGTTCTTTTTAGTCGAATGTACCTACTATTATTTAGTATGCCACTAGCTAGCGTATCAAGCTTTTTTAAATTCAATACCTCATAGATTCCTTACATGAAGATGAAGAGTTGTGTAAATTTGTCCATAATCGGGATGGGGCAAGATGTAGTATACTTAATCCCAAATTTTGTAAACGCTCTACAGGTCATAGTATGACATATCAAAATGAAATTCAGTATGCCTTTGGTTATGGAGTGAAGAGTTGTGTAAATTTTGGGCATAATCGGGAAGGGGCAAGGGATAGTTTACTAACACCCCAAACCAAAAATAATTAATTTTTCGATTCGAATATACTTTGAACTTATATTCTTTATATAATATATCCATAAAAAAACTGTTTCCATTTGGTATGGTAAAGTTGAGTGTAGCCCACTCCAGATTTATTTATTAATATTTATTAACTATTTTTCTAAAGGATTATATGATCCTGTAAATATCTGGATGCTACTTGGGGCCCTTCGTCAGCGCTTAAAAAAGCAGTATCGTAAAAGGACCTCCAACATACTGTTTTAGAAAGCTGCGGTTTTAATTACCTGAAGTACGCCCAATAAATATCCCATTATATAAAACGTACAACCATTTAAATGAAATTAGTATAAGTAGTCATCAGATATCCTAAAGTTATAAAGTATTGCCAAAAAATTTATTCCATATTTTCTTTTTAAAAGTTAAATAACTTTTTGCTAATTAAGTTTAATGTTAAAAGTATTGGACAGATCGAGGTATATTTAACCAAAGAAAACTTGGATTATAGTCTACTTTAAAACAAATTTTGTATGAAAAATTTGTCTTAATGAACACTTCAAGTCGACTTTATTTCTTTTGCATAAGGTCCTACAAATTGATGCATTTATTTGAAAATTATAAGTGAGCGAGTTAAAAGCATTTTGAAATTAAAATTGTTGAATTTTTTGATACCTTAGTCCAGTTTTTCAAAATATTGAGGCCAATTTTCAGGAAAATTTATGCAGTATATTTGGGAAAATTTTCAAAATAATGTATCTCCTGAGTTTGCAGTTTAATAATTCCAAAGTATTTACAGTTTTGTGTATTTTAGCCTAAAAATTTTTGCTTTAATAAAAATTTTACATTTGTGTAAGCTAAAATAGAATGGTTATAAAGAAAAAAACAAAAAGTAGCTTTAACTTCTTACCGAAGGCTGGCTAAAGCAATAATAAATATAAATTGGTAAATATTAAATTAAAATTATCAAACAAGATGGCAGCTTTGGGTAATAGTCGGCTTCGTTCTCACCAACTGAAGATATATGTTTAAATGCGATATTTCTCGTATAACTTTATCTGAGTTTGGTTGGTTAAATATATGATGTTTACAACTTAACACTACCCAAAGCTGATAGTTGCAAAGAATGCTGAAGACGGACGTAGCTGTAGTCTAAAATAAAATTTGGCCAATTTTACTTTAATATTAATCACCTAATTTGTAATTAAATCTAACTTAAGCTTGACTTTAAATTTCATCAGTATGAAAATTAAGTTTTGGGATTTTTATTTTTTATTTTGAAAATTTTAGAATTTGTTTTTCCTCAACGTTAATTTACATTTTCGTTGACTAATAACATACTAATTTGAACCGTTTAATTTATACAAATTTTCTTGCATATTTAATATTTTTACTTCTACCCTTGAAATCATTTCAAGAGATTACTATTTACGAACATTGTAACTCTTGGTTTTATCCATAAATCAGAAACTGGATTATAATATCTTGTTAGAGCTTTTCTAGTTATAAAACAACTATAATTTCACAATAAAGTGTAAGAAATATCGTAAAATGTAAATTTTTAATCCCCAAAAACTAACTACTGGGTGCTAAATGTATCTCTTATTAATTTTATTATTTTGCTTATATTCTTTCATGCTTTATTATTATTTATTTTTCTTATTTTTTTTTTTTTTTCTTAAATAAATAAAATTTATAATTCTCTGCCTTACAATCTTAATACAATCTCGTGTTAACCGCAATTATGGTAAAATTGTATAATAAGTAATAATTTATTTTATATGTCAAAGGCTTGTTAAAACTCTATTTGAAAATTATCAATAATCACAGCCAACAAAAACTGTTAGAAAATAATGTTGTTGTTGTTATATTATATAACTATTGCTAATGCTGTTGCTATTGCTGCTGTTGATGCCGTTGCTGTAACAATCATTACATTGTTAGTTGTGTTTGACTACTTTGTTTGGATTCTAGAATTGAAAGAGAAAAAAATGTAGGTCAATGCTTTCAAGAATGCGACAAATTGACAATAGCAATAAAATCAATTTTGCATGGCATAAATTATGTTTAACGAATTCAATAAATCGTTTGTATGTTAACAAATAATAAAGCTTTTTATTAAATGAAATGTAAATTGAAAAAGACTTTTAAATAGAGCCCTTTCTGCTTTGTTCACTTGATTGAACTTAAATGTTGTTAAAATTATTATTTTTTTATATTATAAGCATTGCCAAATATATTTGCAAATTTATGCAGACAACTTTTTAAAAATAAATGAAAAAAACACTGAAAGAATGCAATTTAACACAGATACAATGTATTGTATTAAAAATGTTTTTTTTTAAGGAGTAACAATATTAAATTACCCTACCATTGTAACAACAATAAGTTTAGCTACTGCTTAAGTTTTACAGCCGTTTGATTGATACATTATTTATACACTTTGGTTGCTAGCAAAACTGCAAAACGGGTATGTTGCAAATAATTAATTTAACTAATGGATCAAGCAGACGCTCAAAACCTTTTGCTAATAAGAAATCTGCCAGATTGTTTTGATAAGAAGCTTAAGCAAAAAAAAAAGGTGGAAACAGATTTTTATATAAAATTGGCGGATTAAAAAAAAAATCTTAATAGCAAAGTATACATTTTTTCTTGGTAAAAATCTGGATAACTGGCAGTTTTTTAATTTTGATCACTACTTTTCACGTACCCCCGGGGGTTCCAATTGTCACTGCAGGAATATGGCAAATGCTTTGACGAGGTTCACTCGGGGAAAATAGGGGCACCAGACGCTAGGGTTCCTAGAGCCTAAATCTGGAAAAAAAGGTCTTTGTGTTAAAACATACGGGTCCTCTTCGAGGTCCGACCAGTGCCAAAAGGACTGGTACCACGGGAATCGGTGGCCCCACAGAGAGCCTATCCTCTCTGTGACCGGTTATTGGTGAGTTCCCCTTCGGGGGTACACGTGGTGGTTGTGGTTTAAGATCGATTTATGTAGGTAAGGTGCAAGGTCGATCAAGTGTGCTGTTGCACTCTCAACAGACGGAGTTTGGATAGTCTCCAAACCCCTAAGCAAGAGGTTATAATATGGATCTAGGCTTGCCTTGGAAAGGCTTACCATATTATATAAATTGCTACTCATTTTGACTGTATCACACACAAAAAGCGATTGGTGGCAATCGTAAAGTGTTGTTATACTATACAATGGGGGCGCTAGTCTACGCCTAAGTTTCACTCGGTGGTAACACCACCGTGAGGTTAGGCCGAGTAGGCAGGTACTCACGTTAATATTGTTCCACTACTTTTCGCGGGTCACGTCAGTGATAATTATTTCTTTTGTTTTTTCTTGTATTTGAAAATTATTTTAATAAAACACATATATATTTTTCGCATATTATTATACATTAAATATATCCATTTTTTGTGTATATTATTTGAAATTATTTTATTATGAATTTATTATATAGGATAACGAAATCTCTAATTTTATATTTACTTGGTTAGAAATAATTTGAAAAAGCAAAATTGACATACTATTTTAACTTTTTTATTGTATAAAAAAAATAATTTACCCCTCAATTTTGGTTTTCAATAGTTGGAGAAACGACTCATCCCACGGGAAACGGTAGCTCCACACAGATTCCGTCAAATATCTATGAACGGTTATTGGAGAGGTCTTTCTGGTAATAATGTGGAAGAGGAATCTATTTATATGTAATAAAATAGTAACTCATTTTCGTCTGTCTGTCTGCTCTTGTTTTGCGTTCGCATCACGTAAAATCTACTGGATGGTTTTTAACAAAATTTTGTGAGGAGGTACGTTAGCATCCTGATTCTAATATAGGATACTTTTTTCGCAAAAATATCTCATTTCCAAGAGAAAGTAAAGAAAAAGCAGTGAAAGTACGCAATTTAAAGGAAATGAAATTTTCGGTTAAAACTGCGACATTTTAAACACGGTTGCGCACCTTTTATTCTTGAAAGTAGGATATTTTAACAGATGGCGACAATTGAATAAAATTTTTATTTGATTTGTATTGTACTTTCTGGAATTACAATGTTATTAAAATACTTTAAACTCCTTTTACAGAGTTTTACAATAATTTCTAGAATTTCAGAATTATTTTGTTTATCCAGGGATGGGAACCTTTATAAGTAAGTACATAAACTCAGTTATGGCACTATAAAAATAAGAGTCGTACAATTGGTGTGGAATATTTTCAAAGCCAACTCGAGCAAAATATTATGGCGGGCACAGCTAGTATAATATAATATTGATACTTGTTATGGCACTATGCGCAACAAGGGCATTGTTTTCACACAACGGTAAGTCCACCGTTAATTTAAGGAGGCAATACGTCAGGTAATGGCTTAAATCTGTTTTGCACACTACTTTTCAATCTTTTGGCGAGCATATGAATCTAGCGCCATATACTAAACGAAACTAAGGCATGTCACTGAATTCATAAATACCCAATTTATTTGTGAAAATTTTACCGAGATAATAATTTAAATTTTTGAAGAAGATGTAGTCCTTTTATATTTATTCTTAAACTCATTTACAGTACGCTGCCAAAAACCCATTATTTTTTGTTTTCACTCTTCACGCGCAAACAAATGCCATTAAACATCTGTTGGTGTCAATTAATTACTTCTGAACATTTATATTGTCATGTCTTTGAGTCTTTTAGATATAAACGAAATTTCAACATTGTTCTCAATTCTTCACTAGTAGGACCTGCGGTATACCAACGTTCATGTTATTGGTGGTAAGCTGATAATAAGTCAAGTTTATTATAAAATATCAAAGTTTTATGTGTGTATTTTGCCGTTTTTGTATTCTCTCTGATAAGAAATAAAATGCCAGTTGTTAACAAACTGATCAAGAGGAAATGTGTTTAATGCATATTGAACAGATCATTTTATATCTAGAAATATCTCTGCTAACTGACCTATTTAGGGCAACTTACTGTCGTTGTTTTAATTTCATTTCCCTCACATTGTTTTTTTTATTATTATTTTAAAGCTCATCTTATGATTTAATGTTAAGAAAAATTACAAAAGTGTGTTTAATTCATCGAAAGGAGGATTCATTTTTAATATAAATTCGTAAAGTTTTTTTGGCTTTACAGTTTTTTTCCAGAATCCTCACAAAATTGTGTGCCAAGGTAAAATAAATTACAACAAACAACATTTTAATTAAAGCCCACTGTGTAACTGAAAAGTAATTTCAATACAAATGAACTCCACCCACCGTTAAAAATAAAACGTATTGAAAAATGTTTAAGAAGAAGAATCAGCAGGACCATTTAACAGAATGTATATAATGGCTTTTTTTCTTTTTTAGCATTATATGCTCATACGTTTGAGAGATTTCCGAGGAACAACTAAATTACTCATGGCCCAATTTTCAATTAAAATGCAACGCACAATTTTTCAATACCTTAAAAACATTGAACTTTACTGCAAAAATTGCCACGAAAATAAGGACTTCCAAAATAATGAACAGATATTTTAAATCTTCTTTTTTTTTTGGGAGATAAATTTTTCCAATGAAGGTACACTGCAATGTTTGGTTTGATAATAATGAATTTACGGTTGTTGTTGTTTACGTATATATTTCAGTTGCTGATGATGGCAGTCGGTGGTGTTGCTGATGCTCGTATTAAGCAAATAATGAAATTTTAGACCTCCATCAGTTAATCGCTTAAAGCGTATAGAACATTAACTTTGAAATGTGTTTTATTACAACAACATCAGTAACATATAAGAGCAGTTACTGAAACAATATCAAATAAACACAACATCAAAATCAGTTTTCCAAAAATGTTTTTTTCGCATTGAACTGTTGTTGGTCGTCTTTCAGTAAATCATGTGTAATAAATACAAATTTATTCTGAAACGAAATACTAACAACACTCTGCCAACGAAAAATTCAATAAGAAAAGTATGAGAAGAAATGATGTCCTCTTTGGCAGGGTAGTACAAATAAGGGCACGCCTTATTTTCACATTTACTTTTTTTCCGGATTTATATTAGTCATAAATAAGTTTTTTTTGGAAGCCTTTGCAGATTGATTGCAACAACAATTATTTCTACCATTAACACATTTAACAGGTGTATGTATTGAAATGGGAAATAATTTTAATTATTTTGTATAACGAAAACCGAGAGTAAGTCATGGTTAGTGGTACCTTCTCAGAGACAATCTCTTTAAAAATGGTTTAAGTTCTCTCCAGCCTCTGCTTCCTTTAAAGCACAGCCTTAGTTGAATAAATTTTTTCCATCTAAATATGCGGGAATGACTGAAGACCAAAAAAGGAAAAGAGATTCATAGAGTTCCAGAAAGCGCACAACAAACTTACTCTCATAATATTATTGCCTGGATAAATCGCTAAGGCTAGCATTATCCGGTTTTTAGAATATTCAGGGATTGTTGAAGACTTTTGGTTTTAATATTCACTTCGATAACTTCTATAAATTATCGAAGTTTCGATAGTTAACCAAAGTCCTAGTAGACCAGTATGAGTATAAAATTAAAAATTTTATACTTTTAAATTTTATACTTTTTCGAAAACACGAGGAAACCTGTGCTGCTAACTAAGACAGTAGCTGTTATCTATAAAAATGCCATTGCGGATCGTAAATTATATGCGAGGTAGACTTCCAGTATAGCAACATGATCGTCGTTATCCATTTTTAAGTCCAAAAACAACTGCGTATGGCGGCTGTATTTCAACTTAACCATTTAGTTATAAAAAAAAACCCAAGTGTAAAGTGTTAATGAACAGTGGGACATATAAAAAAAAGTTTGCCCATTTCTGCTGTATATAAACTCAAAAGCTTAAGAGAGAACAGTACTTTAGAGAACACCAAACATAAGAGATTAAATGTTTTTATATTCTCACTTGGGCAGTTACACGAAGTACCGCAATTTAGTTAACCTTACAATGGTAATAAATTATTTTTTGTTGCATTTCTTAAAGGTCCAAAAAAAGAAAAAAAAGGAATTAACCAGCAAATAAAATAAAAATTTGTTTTAGCATTCTAGGTTTCATTTTGGTTTTTGTGTTCCTTTTTTTAGTCTGTGGCCAAAAAATGTTTTCAACATCAAACAAATGTCTTGGTTCATTTTATTATTGCTGTTTAATGCTCAAAATTTACTTCTCCCCATTTATACGTTGTCCAATATTTTTTTTTATTTTTTATTTTGTTAAATTTTGGTTACTTTTTGGTAGATTGTTTGACAAGCTGCCGCTGTTTAAATTTACTTCCTTTTGGTGATCTTATTTCATTTTAAGTTTGGTGGCTGTTTCGTTTGTAAGTTTAAAATTTGCTTTTGTCTTTCTTTAATTCATAATATTGTGAGTTGTTGCAAGAAGATTGTTTTTCTGGTATGTTTCTGTTTTTTTTTTGGGTACTTTGTTGTTATTATAACTGTTGGATTTTGGAGGGGCGTTTAGCTGCCACGTTTGTTTTTGGAACGAATTGCCATTTTACGCATGGTTCTGCTATATACATTAAATGCTTATAAACCATGTTTTCCACTGGCATATGAATGTGAGTAAATGTGCTTAGTAGTGTAGTGTTTGTGTGTTTATTGTTCACATATACATACATATTATTATTTGTTGTTACTTTCGTCGTTGTCGAATGCAACAATAATAAGCATTTTATGTTTGGCATGTGAAAGAATTATGTTCATTTTAATATGTTTTTACTTTTATAATTTCTTTCTTATTTCCTCGAACAGAAGAAATGTGAAGAAAATGCATTATATTGAACATTAAATTACTAAAACAGTGAGAAATAATAGTTTAATTTAGTTTAGTTTATTATTCAAATTCTTGTTCCTAAAATATTTTATATACATAAAGATGTATAAGTTTTCAACAACTACCAAAAATACTTACTGACACACTTTTAGTTTTTAAAAAAATAGAAGACAAATTTAAATAAAAAAATCGTAAAATGAGTACAAAAATTTTATTTGAGAATTCTTTTTTGCAATTTGATAGTTATTTATAGAATCGTTAAATATAATTGATCTAGCAATAAGTATTCACATCTTTTAAGTAAATTGTATTTAATTAGGTACAGCCAATGCCGGGCAAACATTTATTTTACAGTTGATATCATACATTCGTAGTCGAATGTAGCTACGGTCCCTTTGGATATTGGCCAGTGGCTTTGTATTTATTTCGATCTTTTTTAAATACATTAATGCATATTTCGCGATTTCTGCCTCAATCAATGGCACGTCTAGATCTTTGTGGAGGTTCGAGTTTTTAATATACCTTCGAGCTCCTGTAATCATTCTTAAGATTCTATATTGGGCCTTTGAATTTTTCCAAGTTTTAAGCTAAAGCAGAGCCCAATAACTGAATTTCATAACGCGATATTGGTTTGAGAACTGAATTGTACAGCAGGAGTTTCCATCCATCTACTAAGCCAGTTAAGTTGGACTGCTTTCATCTTCATTTGTGTTAGCTTTATATTCTATATGGTTTTGCCAAGTAAGGCGCTGATCAAGATGTACACCGAGGTATTTGACTTCACAAATTTAAAGTATCATATGATTATTTATGCGAATAGGGGGTCTCTACGCTGTGGAAACGTTATATGAGTACATTTTTGTTCGTTCACCTTTATTTTCCATTGCTTCAAAGACTTTTCTAAATTGAATGTGACGTCCTGTAGATATCTTGATGCTATTTGGGGACTTTCGTGAATGCTGAGAAAAGCTGTGTCATCAGCAATTGTCGATGTAGGGATTGGGTTACTAGTTGGCATATCCGAATAGTACCTTGAGGTATGCTATACTTTGTCGAATGCTGGAGAAAGTTCTAACAGCGCAGAACAATATTCTTTAATAATATTATTTTCTTTCCTCGAAAGCCTTTGTTAATGCATCTACTAATGCTCTTGTGCTTCTAAAACCGAACTGATGGTTCGAAATACATCCCTTCTCCCTCATAATTATGTTTACTTTAATAATTAATATTTTCTCAAAGAGTTTTGACATATTTGGTAATAGACTGTAGTCCCATATTGCTTAGGTAACATAGTAATGAGAGCAATCTTCCATTTGGGAGATAAGTACTCAAGGCGAGGAATGGCATTAAAAATAAAAATAAATATTTTAACTGCTACCTGGGGAAGTTCTAACATCATCTTCCTACTTGGTTTGTCAAAACTATAGGTCTTTTTGAGGTTTTAACTAGCCTTTTCAACATCTTTCTAAAGGTCATGAAAACATAAAAAACAGAAGCTTCTAAATTAGTACCTTATCCCTCCCTTATCGATTTTCTATGCCTCTACTAAAGCTACAATGAGCTGCTTTTGGAGCCTTAGCTAAGTCTATTATTTTGAGCTTGGCAAATTAAAAAGTTGTAATTTTTTGGGCTTATGTTACATAAAACTTTTAAAGAAAATAATTATTTTTTAAATGAAAAATATTAAAAGTACTTGGCTGAAGAAATTTTTAATAAAAAATTAAATTAATGACATGTTTAAGAGAAAATTTTTGCCACAGGAAACAAAATAATTATGAGTCATGAAAGAATCTCCTTTGTGGTCATAATTTGTGTAGATGTTGTAACAATAGATATTACGCCAGAGTTAATAGTTTTATGTTATAAAACAACTTTGTTACCTGGATGTACTTAATTTTCCATATATAAGTTACAGGTTTCGTAAAAAACGAATAGAGCTTCCACAACATATTAAATATTAATTATTTATTTAAAATATGAAACAAGCTTAGAAGTCTTTTTCACAGGTTCATCTATTTAGGATTTTGAAGTAGCTGTCTTAAGTCTTTTGATTTATATATTTTTCCAGTATCATAGTTAATTTTTGTTTGATTTTATGAAGTTTGTATGATTCAATTAAAAACACAAAACATATACATAATTAAATGAATCTGTAATTGTTGTTTGTTTTTCTTTGCTACAAATTTTTTTCATCATAATTTTCCAATAATTTTTTTCCAGTGTAATTACTTTATTTAAAAACTCACTCCTTCATTCCTTCGATTTTGATTACCCTTATATGTTATTACAGTTTGTTCTTTTGTATTTTGTTCCTTGAATATTTTGTGCGTTTCTGTTTTCTTTCTGGTTACTCTTTTGTTTTATTTTTTATTTCTGCTGATAATATATTGTGACATTTGTATGTTACGTATGTGCCACACTTAACATATCGCACAAATGAAATGTGAGAATATTTTTCGTATAAATTACAATTTTCTGACATAATTACGGTAAAGCAGTACGTAAATACGATTTAAATGAGCCACACATAAAACACAATGAGACAGGCAGCAACAACTATACAAATTTCAGAAAAAAAAAAACGAAAGATGAAACATTTAAATGCATTTAAACGCAACAAGCATAAAGTATTTTTGATAGAAATCATTAAATGCCTTAAGGACTGTTTTGCTTTGAGTTGTATGAAAACTGAATTATATGACCATTAAACTAAAATTAGCACTCGTATGATTTATAGCTTAGCTTTAAAATAAAATAATATTTAATTTTTAAATTTACCATTGCAAAATTGTATTTATCATTATTACTTGTAACTATTACACAATTGTCATAAGCCATACATCAAATTTTATAATTGAATTTTGTTGGCAAACATGTTGGGTCATATATCATCAAATTAACTTTGGTGGTAACGATGCCTGCTGTTGTTGTCGTTTTAGTGGAGTTGGCTTGTCACAAATATAATTTTTACAAAAAATAAATAAATATTGATTGCGTTTTTCTTTTTTTTTTGCAATGTTTAGTTTTAAGTTAAATTATCAATTTAAATATTTTTTTTGTTATTTCTTCATAATTTATACTTTGTACCAAACATTTTTTAAAGTTTAGTGTTTTTTGTTTTAATTTGCGTCTGCATGTGTGCATAAATGTATTGAAAAATCATAAAATTATCTGTTATTGGCATTAAATTTATGCATACTTTAATAAAATATCTATAAAACTAGATAATATTTACAAAAAAAAAAAAAAAATATTTAGATATGTGTATGTTAACATATGCGCAAAAAGATTTAAGTAATAGAAATATGGAATTATTCCTCCGCCTTAAATTTTTTTTAAATTGTTAAGAGTTGCCAAGAGAAAAATTTGGAATTAAAACCTTGCAGGTTTTCAATTGAGTCATAAAAAGTTAGTGAGCATGTCTCTTTACCATTGTCTATAACTTTCTGAACATCATTGCCTGCAAATCATCAAGCGGTTATTCTGGTCCGCTGTACGTCGTCTTTCAGGAGGTGTGTTATCGTTAAGAGGAACTATTTATTAAGAAAATAATCCATAGTTTCTCCAATTGATTATTCTGATGGACGTTAGTGGACAAAAAAAAAAAAATAATACGTAATGTCCGATGGGTTTGTTTAAATCGACCATTAAAGCAATAAAATACTTTTTATAATATTTATTAAATAAAAGACACGAGTTGTTTTCGTTTTAAAGAAAATATGAAGAATGAAAATATTTTTTTTTCTATTTGACAAACAATTCTAAAAACTATAAATTTTAAAATAAATATTTAATACATTAAGTACATAAATAATAAATTGCACAAGTTAAAATGCAGTGGTTCACCACAACTATGATTATCAAAATAAATTTAAGCAATTTGCAAAAGTTAGGCTATTTATTATAAATTGCCAGTATTTGAAAAGAAATTATATAACCCTGCTGAATAAAGTCTTTCTACTTTGCTAATAAATTAAAATTATTTTTAACTATACATTACAAGTACAAATTATATTGGAATTTAATTTATCGAGCAGAGTAACGATTACCTTTAAACGATGTAGTAAAACACCCAGAGTCTTCGATAGACTGCCACACTATCTACTAGCCTAACGGGGCGTCATTTATACCTTTTTAATTTAATTTAATTGATTTATATGCAAAGTAGAAGAAGAATAAATGTAAATTTATGCAATATTATTTACAACAATGGTCTCCAAATTCTATGAAATTAAATTCAATAGATTTTTCTATCTGATTCATTCTAGAGGCAAAAGTACACGTAAAGAAAAACATGGTTGTAGTGTGGTCACAAGAACCACATACCGAACTTTTATTCGCAATAACATAGCATTAAACCACAAATGTGCCACATTTTACATTTAAATATTATAGAATTCTAAAATGCTAAAAATCTAGATTAGAAAAATAAAGTAGGCATACAAATGACTTTTTTTTCAGGAACAACAAAAGTGTGGAACTATTTTAAAAGTTAAACTGAAAAAAAGTTCATCACAATGGCAACTCTTTTCATCTACATTAAAACAGAATCGCATGATTTTTTTTATTGCAACTAAACCAAAGACCTCCGTTTGTAACAGTGATTTGTTGTGTTAAATTGTAATGCCATTTGTTTCAAATTCATAGTGTTTGCTGTGGCCAACAGGCAGTTTAGTATAAATGTTCAGCTACAGTTACTTATGCCGCACATATACTCTCAATATTTCAAATGCAACAGTAGTAGTTTATGTGTGTGGCTTTTTATATTATTTGTGACTTTAAACGTTGTCGAATTGAATTGAAATGCCAATTTCATAATTTTAGTTGTTTTTGTTTTAACTATATTTTTTTTTATATATAAATGCAATTTTACAGTTTATGTGCATATTGATATTTATATCTGTTTTTTTGTGCTCCTTAATATGATGTTTCTTTTTTATTGCGTTTAACAAATCAAAATAGTTTTTTTTTACTTTGATTTTGGCAATTTGTATGTGTTATTTGCTAATTTTCCTAAATTAAAGAAATTTTCTATAGCAATAGAAAAAATGACAGCCATATTGATTTTTTATCACGTGTTTGTAGGTATTACTATATATATTTTGATATAAAAATTATGGTCAGAAAAACATAAAATTATTTCTTTTATATGACCGCATAGTGTGATTCATAATTTTTAATTCAAATTTGCCTTTAGGCTTATCTTGGCTAGACTGTATAAAATTGGTCGTATAAATACAAATTTTTTTTTGTTTATTCAATTTATATTGTACGTATGAAGTAATACTTGCTGTTGATAAGATAAACGAAATTATTGGTTATTTACAATTTTGTTTTCATGTAAATCTGTTAAAAATAATGTAGTTAGAAAATATAAAAACATTGTTGTTTGTTATTTTGGGGAAATTGATGGATGCTAAGAAGGTCATAAGGTCTGCTAAAAAATAATCTCATAATGTAAAATATAGTATTAAAGACTGTAGCAGCCTTTACACATTTTGTTTTGAAAATATCAGCTACAGTGATTTCTAAAACATAGCCAAATAAAGTAGGGAAAACTGAAGTTAAGCAAAATATAAATTATAATAGTTCTTAATAATAGATTTCGTCAAGTCTTCGGATGGGTTTTTTAGCAAGCAAAAAAAAGTCTTACTACAAAAAAATTAAAAGTTTCTTATAAAAGTTCAATAGAAAGAAATTAGTACAATGAAATTTTATAATCAAGCTTAAGTTCGTTTTTATTCTCTCTAAGAAAGAATTAATTAAATTACAAATTAGGTGATAATATTAAAGAAAAATTGGGAAAATTTAATTTTTAGACACCAGCACGAGCGGAATGCACATTTTCTAGACAGCCACGTCCGTCATCAGCACTCTTATATCTAATCTACTTAGGGTAGTGTTTTAGCTGTAAGCATCATCTATTTAACCAATAGTTCCAGGCTTATCTGCATCACATGAAAAAGTTGTCCAGCTATCAGTTGTATTTCTTGAGATTATTCATTTGCCAAATATTTATCTCTGTGTCGCATGTGGCACCATCCTGCTGAAACCATATGTCTGCATTACTAATGCCTTCTAATTAAGTCAGGGAAAAGTCAGTGAAGATGACCCTAAACTGTTCACCATTGTCTGTTACTTTTTACCATAATCATCTTCAACACTACACTGCATACTAACAACCGCTTATTCTGGTCCCACTGTAGGGCAACTTTCGGGATTGTGTTATCGAATTATTCGTTCTGATGGGCGTTTATGAAAACCAAAAAAATGCGCGTAATACCCAATGGGTTTGTTAATTTTCTCTCATTTTAGTTCATTTTCTCAGTAGCAGAGATATAGTTGCCGTTGCAATACATCTTCTTTGAATATTTCAAGAACCTATCTATTACTTTTTATTAGTTTTCCAGAGATAGAAGGCGCTGACAGACGGAAACACATTGTTGCGAAGACAATTGGGTTTCGTTTTTACCCTAAAAATAATAACATCATCTCTAAGATTAATTTTGGCAGCCTCCAAAAATCGTTTAAGCATTATCAATCAAAAGGCTTGGCAAGATTAAGATTGTATAATAAATCATCATTGTGGGAACGATAGAATAATATAAATTAAAAACAGGCGTTTTTAACGAGTAATCGCGATGCTGCAACATTTCGTTCTTTTAAAAGTTTTTATTCTATTTTAAATATGATAGTTTTTTTCCATGCGTAAATAATACAGCACAACAAAATAAAAAAAATTTCATGTGCTCTTAAAACCACTATATAATTTTGATGTATCATGACTACCTTTGTACAAAAATGGTAAAATTTTTAAATTCTATGGATAGATTTTTTTTTAAAAATTTTTTTTTTAAATTGCAATTTTTTTGAGACGTTTCTTCAAATAATTAATGATAACTCAAAAACTACTAGTCCGATATTATTAAAATAAATTCAGAAAAATTAAGATTTGCATAGCCTTTAATTCGTCTATATATCGCGTTTCAATCGGATCAATAGTGTCGGAGTTATAATAAAAAACTTAAGAAAAAAATATATTTTTTACGTAAAAATGGCAAAAATTTTCGTTTTAAAAAAATCATAAAAAATCGAAAACGGCAAAAAACTTCCAGATTCATTTTTTTATCGCATAGCGACATATAATAGCAACAAAATGAGATATCGACCATAAAAATCGATTGATTTTTTTTCGAATTTATTCACAATTTAGTGAATTCGCTCATTTTCACAAAATTTTAGTTTTTTGCTTGATATACGCATTATAGCGGGTTTTCAAATGTGTGAAAAACATAAATTTTCCAATTTCAAGGGGTGCATGTCGGATTATTGTTAGATTTGATGAGAAACTTCCACCCACAAAATTTTAGTCGAATTCGACAACGTTAACACGTAGCGCATAGGCCCCAAATCTGAAAAAAAGCGTTTAAATCGAAAATAATTGACAAATTTTCAGTTTTTGCAAAATTAACGCTATTTATTTCCCCTTTTGCAAAAAAGTAGATCCTGGTCCTTAGGGCAAACACAATGAGATTTACAATAAGCTACATGTCTTTAAGTTTTCGAGTTATTACAATTTTCACTGGCCATTATATGTCCTTGAGAACTTGCCGAAGACACGGATATTCCTGGTTTGATGACTGCCATGGGCTTACATAGATATGATTCAAGCGAATGACGTTTATTTATTGACTCATCAAAACGCAGCTTGAAGTGTGTCCTTTTGCACAATGGAAATAAATTTCACTCCTTGCCAATCGCACATTCAACCAAGGTAAAAGAAGAATACTCTGTAATTGCATTGGTCATGAAGAAGATAAAGTATAATGAACATAACTGGGTAATTTGTGTTGATATTAAGATGGTAAATTTCCTATTAGGTCAACAAAGTGGCTATACCAAATACCCTTGTTTTTTTTGTTTATGGGACAGCAGAGCTAAGTCAGAACACTGGAAGAGAAAACAATGGCCTTATAGGGAAACACTGGACCCAGGTATGAGGAATGTTATAAATGTACCTCTGGTGCCCCGAGATCGCATCATATTACCCCCTCTTCACATTAAACTTGGTCTGATGAAACAATTTGTTAAAGCACTTAACAAAGATGGTGAATGTTTCCAGTATATTTCAAGGAAGTTTAAAAGTTTGAGTATGGAAAAGCTGAGAGCAGGAATATTTGACGGCCTACAAATTCGCAAATTGGTCAAAGATACCGATTTTCTCAGTTCAATGTCAGAAATTGAGAAAAATGCATGGGATTCGTTTGTATGGGTTATTCAACATTTCTTAGGAAATAACAAGGATGATGATTATGTTGCGCACGTTGAAGAGATGTTAACTCACTTCCAGAATCTTGGATGCAACATGAGCATCAAGTTACATTACCTTCACAGTCACTTAGATCGTTTTCCTGAAAATCTAGGAGACTTAAGTGAGGAACAGGGCGAACGATTTCACCAAGATATTCGGACAATGGAGGAAAGATACCAGGGTCGCTGGGATGCACACATGATGGCAGATTTTTGCTGGAGTATTCAGAGCAACACTTCGTTATTCAATAATAGAAAATGTCATAAAAGAAAATTCCAAAGTTTGTAGTTTATAATATTTATTTATTTATTTCCTTATTTTATATGTTGTAATAAATTTAAATAATAAAATATAAAATAAAAGAAAATACATGAATAAAACAATGAAATGCATTTTCGATCTATTCCATCGATTTGACTTAGTTACATTTTTTTGTCAATTGCCTTCGGCAAGTAACTTGAAAACTGTTTAACCGATTTAAAAGATATGTAGCTTATTGTAAATCTCATTGTGTTTGCCCTAAGGACCAGGATCCACTTTTTTGCAAAAGGGGAAATAAATAGCGTTAATTTTGCAAAAACTGAAAATTGTCAATTATTTTCGATTTAAACGCTTTTTTTCAGATTTGGGGCCTATGCGCTACGTGTTAACGTTGTCGAATTCGACTAAAATTTTGTGGGTGGAAGTTTCTCATCAAATCTAACATTAATCCGACATGCACCCCTTGAAATTGGAAAATTTATGTTTTTCACACATTTGAAAACCCGCTATAATGCGTATATCAAGCAAAAAACTAAAATTTTGTGAAAATGAGCGAATTCACTAAAATGTGAATAAATTCGAAAAAAATCAATCGATTTTTATGGTCGATATCTCATTTTGTTGCTATTATATGTCGCTATGCGATAAAAAAATGAATCTGGAAGTTTTTTGCCGTTTTCGATTTTTTATGATTTTTTTAAAACGAAAATTTTTGCCATTTTTACGTAAAAAATATATTTTTTTCTTAAGTTTTTTATTATAACTCCGATACTATTGATCCGATTGAAACGCGATATATAGACGAATTAAAGGCTATGCAAATCTAAATTTTTCTGAATTTATTTTAATAATATCGGACTAGTAGTTTTTGAATTATCATTAATTATTTGAAGAAACGTCTCAAAAAAATTGCAATTTTAAAAAAAAATTTTTTAAAAAAAAATCTATCCATAGAATTTAAAAATTTTACCATTTTTGTACTAAGGTAGCCATGATACATCAAATGTATATAGTAGTTACTCGAGCATATTTTTGCTGTTGCCATGTGTAATTATTAAGACGAATATCGAACGTTTAATAAGATAATTAATAAAAAATTTTTTGACAGATTTGTTTCAATATGTTGTCATAAATTAAAAATTATATAATTATAAAAAATTATTTTATATAGTTTATTTGACCTTTTTGTTAATATAAATTTAACTATTTTATTTTAAGCTTTAGGTCTTTAAAAAATTTATTTATATTTTTTCAACTTTAGACAAAAATAAATTGAAAACAAATGTATCTAATGCACCTAGATTGTATGGACTACCAAAAATTCATAAAGAAGGATTTCCTTTAAGACCTATTTGCTCATGTGTCTATACTCCTTCTTACGAATTATGTAAATATAGTACAAATATTTTAAAAAAGATAACGGAACATTCAAAATATAACATAAAAAACTCTCTTGAATTTAAAGATAAAATAGTAAATCAAAAAATAAAAGATGACGAAAGGTTGATATCGTTAGATGTAGTTTCATTATTTTCTAGTATACCTGTTGAGTTAGCAATTAGTACTATTGAAGAAAAGTGGGATATCATAGAAAGACACACAAGTATAGAAAAAAGTTTCTTTTTACGTATCTTAAAATTTTGTATTGAAGATAACAGATATTTTAAATACGATAATAAAATTTATAAACGAGAGAAAGGACTACCTATGGGATCTCCTGCTTCCCCAATTGTAGCAGATATTGTTATGGAGAAATTACTAGACACAAGTATTGAAAAGTTAAGTATTAAACCAATAATATTGACTAATATTTTGTATAATATCCGATAGGGCAATTGACAATTTACTAACGACATTTAATAAATTTAATCCTAACATTAAATTTACAGTTGAGATAGAGTCTGTTTTTAGACTTCCGTATTTAGATACATTACTCATAAGGAGAGGCTATGACATATTAATAGATTGGTATCAAAAACCAACGTCTTCCGGAAGAATTATTAACTATTATTCGAAACATAGTAAACGAATAATAGTTAACGCAGCTAAAAATTTAATAGACAGGGTTCTGACAATTAGTAATAAAGAATTCCATAAAAATAATAAGGAAAAAATAAGAAATATTTTAAATGATAATAATTTTCCAAAACAATTAACAAATAGATTAATAAATCAATATGGGAGAAGAAGTAATCAAAATACAAGAGATATTATAGAATAAAAAATTTATAAATCTTTAATATATGTACCAGAAATATCTGAATGTTTAGAAAAATCTAAAATCTTTGATAATACTAAATATAAAATGGCTTTTAAGACTCAAAATACTCTAAACAAATTATTCAGTAAAACTAAAGATAGAATCCAAAAATTAGAATTGTCAAATATAGTATATAAAATACCTTGTAACGGAAATGAAAATGAAAATTGTAATAAAGTATATGTAGGCACAACGAAAAATAAACTTAAAACTAGAATAGCAGGACATAAATCAGACCAAAAATATAGGAATATTAATTCGCAAAAAACAGCTTTATCTTCTCATTGTGCTAGTTTAAATCACTATCCCAATTTTGATAATGTTTCAGTTCTAAATTCAAAAAATAACTATAAACGTCGTTGTATTTTAGAAATGTTACAAATTATTAATACACCAAACACACAGAGAATTAATTTTAAGGCAGACACAGATAATATAGCTCAGATTTACAGACATTTAGTAAATAAGAGATAACTTAATATTTGTTATACTTGTTTTAAACAAATTTTTATATGTCTATGACAAAATTTGTTTTTTGAAATATGTTAGTTTGAAAAAAAAGAAAAAAAAATTTAATACTTTTTAATTGTAATTTTTATTACTGTTAATTTTATAATATTTCCTGATGATGCTACACAAAGGAGTAGCGAAATATTGAAAAAATATAAATATATTTTTTAAAGACCTAAAGCTTAAAATAAAATAGTTAAATTAATTATAAATAATTTTTAATGGAAAAATCTTCGCAGACTAGTAAAATTCGCCATTTTAAATATATGGAAAATATAAAATTACTACATTTATTTTCTATATTTTTCTGTAGTTAGGTTTTCCTTACTGATTAAGAAAACAACTGTTGTAAATAAAATTAATTTACTGTGATATTTTATTTATTTTACATTTATTTTTGATTTTTTAAGTTTTGTGTAGTGATATCCAAGTTTTACAAAGGTGTAATTGAAATTAAAATAATGTAAACTGAACGAAGAAAAGAATAAAATTTCCCTGATGGTGTTGGAAAAAACTGCCAACAAAACGTCGGAAAAGCAAATAGTATTTTTATTTAAACAACAAACTTGACCTTGAAACCCTAACTATAGAATACTATTAAAAATAAATATATGAGAGAATATAAGGTCGATTGACAATAAATATAGTAAATAATAACTATTTGTTAACAAATCATATTCAAAAAATTAATGATGGCAACAAAGTAAAACATTTACTACGATTGATTATGGTAATAACGTTTTTATTGTTATGGGATTTATAAATGTTTTGACTATAAACGAGAATTTTGTTAGCAAAAAAATATGTAAAACCAATTGCATTTATTATTATAAAACAACACCATCGTACTTCACAATTTAATTACCATTTTTAAAACAAATAAAGGCGCTTAAAATGTTAACAAAAAAACTTAACTTCAATATCACCACCTTTGATATAATTTAATCTACTTGTTTAAGACATTGGTGGTTTCAATTTTAATATGTGGAAGTTGAGTTTTAATTGAAAATTATAATTTAAATAATTTATTTATATCAGCATTTAAGAAAGAATGGCAAAGACCTTAATCGTATAAATTCCATAAAATTAATTGATATAAATTTATTGCATAAAATGTGAGTTGAGACAACAAGACCAGTTAAAGTTATTTTTTATTAAATGAAATATTATAGTTTATAACAATATTTCTTTGTGTTTAAATAAAACAAGTGAAAACCCACACATTTGACAATTATAATGTAAATTATTATTATAATAATTTGCATTAAAAACCAATTGTATGATTTGCAAAAAAAAAAAGGAAAACAGGGCCGTGACTGAAGGTAATTGAAAGGCGTAAATATCCAGTCTGTGTAGATAAAAGCCCAAGAGTTAAATTCTTGCATTTATATATGTATAAGCGAATGTGTGAAAACGAGTGAGTTTTTTAACTTTTGCGATTCATTCATTCGTGCCTCGATAGATCGATTGGTAGCACGCTAGTCTATCAGTCTAGAGGTTGCGGGTTCGATTCCCGCCAAAGATTCTGGATGTTTTCTGCGGACAAGTAAAATCTACGCTTAGGCAGTGTGGTCTTAAAAAAGTATCGAAATTGCTAATGATATTAGTCGATAGCGACTGATCATTCGTATGAAACCTTGCGAGTTTTACTCGTATACAATTAAATAACGAAGTAACGTTTCTCTCTAAACAATAGCATAAAAGAGGAAATGCAAGTAAGACAATTTTTAAATTAATAAATCTAAAATGTAATTTTAGTACTTTTGTCAAAAATAAATTACACTCAAACGAGATTATTGAAAACTTTACAGTTCAGTAACTAGGTGTGTTCCAGGTGCATAACAAAACAGTCCGGACTATTGAGAGTAAAAACAAAATTACTCTCTAAATGTGACAAAGTTATCCAAAGTTGCTGGAACGCAAAAAACCAAAATTGAACATCTTAAAATACTAATGATGCTTACTTTCTCAAATTAATTTTTTTTGTGATTTTAAGCCCTTAAATTCATAATATTTTAAAAGCAAATCATTTGCATTATTGGCAACAGCTGTAAAAGTGAATGAAAATAAAATGAAAAAAGTAAAAATCAGTTATTATTTATAATTTTTTTGCAAAATGGAAAGTCAAGTAACTATTGCACGTTCTCCTGAAACTTTATTCAAAAATCCTCCATTTTTTTTTTTTTTTTCAATAAGTTTTATATAAAAACTTTCTTCCCTTATTTAAATTTTTTTTTTTAATTTTAAATATAAACAAAACCAGCTGATAATTTATTTCTTGTCCGAATTTACCCAAAGAAAAAGTTCGTGCAACTTTGTACAGAAAATGAAAAATTTTATTCTCTCATTTTCTCTCAAAATTGCACAAAAATTGTTATCTGGAACGCGTTTGGACTAATTCGGACTAGTTCGGACTGTTTTGTTATGCACCTGGAACAGACCTACTATATGTTAAACTTTAGAGTATAATTTAACATTATTATTAATAACATAGAATTTTAACAATTTTTATCAACTAAAACAAACAAATTAATTTATTATTAATTATTTGATATTATGCTAATTACCCATAACATTTTATAATAAAAATTTAATTTATAATTAATTAATTTATTATTGTTTTTCACTTTCATTTCAGGTATGGATTTTTAAAACTTATTTTTTTATATGTACATTTTTGTATGTTCAATGTACTTGATTATATACAGGTATGTGTATTTGACGAAAACTACTCTTATATAAAAATACATAATGTTTTAATAATTGTTAGTGTAAGATTTATAAAACAATAAGAGTCTATAAATAAATAAATTACTGAATGGAATATTTTTTGTTCAAATCGCCCACTGTGCATTATAACCTAATAAAATTGTAACGTCAATCTATTGTCGAATATATTACGATACTTTACGTAGCCAGTTTCAAACGGAAGATTGTACGGTAAATAAAAAAAAATAATTTGAGTTATGCACTGTTTGGATGGAACTCTAAGCTCATAGGGGATTACTTCTTCGTTACATAAAAAAACGTTAAACTTCGAAGGCACATATTCAGGAATTTTTGCTGTTGTTGTGTTGATGCACATACATATTCCCAACACACATGGACTTGGTCGGTTATTATGTGTTTTTACAAAGTATTAATGAAGTTCGACCAATTGTGAAGGTTTTGATCATTATTTTTGTCGATTGCCTCGAAGAGAACGAGTTCTAGAGAAATATTACGTTCCGTTTTCATGAAGCAATGCGATTTCAAAAATATTACACCAGAATAATACATTATTCCTTATTCATTTTGCTCTTTCACACCAAAGCCGTTATCATGCCTTAGCTATTTCTTTACTGTACTTTGGACTATTCCTTTAACTTTTCAAATTTTGACATTTTGCAACAATTCAGTGGATAAGACCGCTGCACGTAGTAGTATTACACATAAAAACCGGACAAAATTGGAAATAGTGACGTTAATCCAACCGAACCCAAAATACATGTTTCTTTACCTACGATAATCGGTTTATCAAAAGGCATACCCCCAATCCTCAACTTCCGCACATGTGGCCGCAACGTCGGTCGGAACCTAGTCATCGTACTGTACGTGTGTATTTGTTCTTAGCGCTCTCGTAGCGCAACGTATTCCATATTTTTTATAGTACTTCAAACTATATGGTGACTTTGCGTGGAACTGTATGGCTGGTATCGTATGTCACCTACAGTTCACAAGATTCTGATGCATGGCGCTCAAGTAATATCAAGTCACATTGTACCTATCGGACAGCTGTCAGAGGAGGTTATTGAAGCCCGAACCAAACATTTCCGTAAATATCAAGTAGACTTTGCAAGAGTGGACTGCAATAGAGATATTTTAAATAGGTTATTGCTGACATCTGATCCCTTCATCAACTGCAACGGAATAAAATGAAAGCTATTAGTATGATTCTCACAAAAACACTGAATTGTGATACTTCCAACGGTGAAGATGATGAGGGCCAAATCATCTGTTGTTTTGGTCTCCTAATGATTATCATATTGAAAACTAGTCCTGTTTAAAGAGTAAATACTTTCTTAGATTTGCAACTTCTCTTTTTTAATAAATGCCTAATTTTGATAAATTAGTTCAGAAAATAGTAAAATAAAATAAAAAATAATTTTGTCCATTTTTTTATGTGAAATACTCCTATGTGCGCTGGTTTAAATAAAAATCTATCTTATATTAAAAAATTATGTATAATTGCTATAAGGAAAATTGTTTAATTTGTTTGTAGAATTACCGAAAATATTTAAACTAGTCTTCCGGGCTAAATAGTTGTCTCTACGCTAGCCTTGTAAGCATTAATATTCTCAATGAAGTAAAGATGGAGTCTTCAAAGTAGTGCGGGACGCGTTTACTCCTAACGAATAAATGACATCTACAAAAAATATAATAGATTAACAACTTTATGTAAAGTAACAATAATGTGTAATTTAATTATTTTTATTTTCAAGCTTTAGATCGTTAATTATTTTTATTTTTATTTTCGATATTTCGCTACTACATTGTGTAGCATAAACAGGAAAAATCAAAAAAAAAATTACATAATGAAAATTACAATTAAAAATAATAATAATGTGTAAAATAATCAACCAAGTTTCTGGCAGTTTTTTGTGTATAAATCGAGTATTAGCTTTCATATTACATTATAAAGAATTTTTTTAAGGTACATAAAAAAAGGCAATGCCCACCTTTTTCCAGTAGCGGATGTAATGAATATTCAATTTTTTTTGCTTTCGAAAACAAAATGTAAAATATAATAAACAAATTCGAGAAATATTTAATTGTGAAATTGTTTAAAGTATAAACATTGTTGCATGCTTATGTTACCACCCACAAAAATCATGCTACATTCTAACAATAAAAAACGAGCCAAATAAATTAAAAAAAAAAAAATTAAAAATCGACTTGCAACACATTCATAATCGCAAAAAAATTTAACTTAAGACAAAAATGTTTAGAAAAGCAACAGAAAATATTTTTAATTGAGACCTTATCGTCATAATTAAAACTAACAATAAGGTCGTTCAATATTTGTCTTAAATAGATAAAAAGCTTGTTTGTTATTTAATAACTTTAAAATAAATCATTTTTTTAACAAAGACAAATAAGCAACCACCTACTTAACAGAAGAACGCAAATTTCTGGTTTGCTATTTTGACAACAAAGGAAACCTTAACTCTAACGGCAGCAACAGTAATACTAACAGCTCAAATAATAAAACGTGACAAGACCAACCTTTCATAAAACTGCAAACACACACACACACATACACGAAAAATCATATTAAACAAAATTAAATCTTCTACAAACTATTTTATATAAACTAACAGTTACTTTACTTATTTGTTAATTTATAATAGTAATTTTTTTTTAATTTTTTTTATTTCTTTGGTATATTTTGCAGCTTTTTAATAGCTCTTTTCAACAAATCAGTTAACAATTATGTTTTCCCGTTATATTGTGTTGTTTTTGGCTTTAAACGTTCTCTTGATCTTGTTGCCAAAAACAAAACAAAAACAAAAAAATTATCATCACTTGTTTGTTTAATGTTGTAGTGTTGCATTCTTAAAATTCGTGTTTTTCTTAGTTGTAGCCACAAATTAATTAAAGTTTTTTTTTTTTTTTTTTTTTTTTTTTTGTTAAAGTTAAAGTTGCATAATTAGTTTAAATATCGTGTTGCTATATGTGAGTAGTTTTATTGCCTGTCCTTACTATATGTTGGAAACACATTCACATACTACTTGCTTGCTGAGATTGTTGTATGTTTATGCGAGATTGTTTTTGCCAGTTAAGGGGGTAATTTAATAAATGAGGTCCTAAGGTTTTTTCATAATTAAAAGCAAATAAAAAGACATGAAATTTCATGTCGTTGAGTTAAATGTATTCAATTAATAAATGTTTTTTATGACTGTCGTTTAATGATTTCAGTTGTTAAATAAAATTAGTTTTTGGGGCTAAATAACAATACAAAATTCCAAACTTAAAAAAATTATTTTTTGATTCTCGAAGAGGGTATATCAAAAATTATATCAAAATTTCTTAAATTGTATTGTTTATAACATGCTTTTTATTACATAACTTTTTTCGATGAAATTTTAGTATATTTATAGATAAATAATTTTTGATTTTGATCTTGTTGTTTACGAAAGTAATTATATTTTTAGAAAAAGAAGGGTCTACAGCAACAAGGAGGTAGATCCATAGATAAATAATTGGACTAAGACGAAGATTCTTCATCTATGAACAAAATCCAAAAATTTTAAAAATTGGAGTTATCTTTTTATTGCTACAAACTCTTCAAATGCCACCGCATGTATTTTTAATATGTTTTGTTAACCATCTATTATTTTAATTTATTAAAACTCAATAGCAATTTCACATTGTGTGCCGCTAAATCAGAAAAATTTTTAAAAATTTGTTATCGTATTGAGATATTGATGGTGCATGTCAGTCTTGACACATATATCTTAATTGCCCCATTTTAATTAATATCTGTGTCAGATAACAGTCTCAAAGTTTGCTGACAGCAATGGCTAAGTCATGATTAGAGTGGTACTTTTGGTAAAAAAATAAATGAAATAAATAAATTGAAAGCATACATTAGGATATGATTCCTAATAGACCTAACGAATTTTTGGCAGCATCTCGCTATTCCAGTGCAGCATAAAAATTCAGTAAACTTGATTTTTTAAATTTTTTTTTTTCGTAAAATAAGTTTTTAGGAAAAAAAATAGCTCTGATGAAATGCGATAATTTTACAGCAAAACATTGCAAATAAAATTAGAAGAATAACAATTCTAATTTAAGTGCAGTTTAATAATTTCTAGACTTTTTTTATTATATAAATAAATATTTTTAAAATAAATAAATATTCAAAAAATTATATTTGGAATCGTGTTATATACATTATTTATTTTTAATCATGCATGATTCCTTTAAAAATTTATTAAATAAATATTTTATTATTGCAAAATAAAATATTTATTTCCAAAAAATATAATAATCGAAATTGATTACTATAGGGAAAGCATATCCAAATAGCTATTTCGCTAATGCTCAACTAGCTCATCAGTGGATTTTTCTGAATAAAAACTCAGATTATTATGCTTAAAATTTAATAGACTAAATGAAAAGTTCAATCAGTCTAGAAAGAAAGCCAAATCTAAATTTCTAAACAAAACAAAAAACCATAGCAACCATTTCAATTTCAAAAGGTTTATTTAGTCTATTAAGTTTTGCACTAATAAAATATTTATTTAATAAATTTTCAAAGGAATCATGCGTGATTAAAAATAAATAATGTATAAATAAATATTTTTCAGCAAAAGAGCAGTTCATTTCTCAGCACCGTCTACTTTAAGTTCGATAGATTTCGTCCAGCATCTCTCTGATTTTTTTTATTTTTTCCAGCTTCCTTCCAGCTTTCTGAAGGTCCTAAAAGTAAGAGTTTGTTTTTAGTTCAATATTGAATTATCCAAAAAAGCTGGTAATCATTTTACACTTCTCAAGATTTTTGATCTGAATGAACCCTCGTAGAAGGCATCCCAAAAATGTTACCTTTTTGGTACAAGTCACCAGAAATATCCCACTGTTTCGATTGTTGTAATGTTTTGTCCACATTAAAAAATAGCCTTAAACATCGCTAAATACTCCTTTAAAGTGGATCGCTCGGATAGTTTTTTCACGTCAAATATTTAAACAAAATGTGTTGTAATCGCTCGGTTGTGATGCTTACCATCGCAGCCACCTCACGCGCATTCATTCTTTGATCATCCAATATCATTCTATGGCTTTTATCGGCAATTATTGGCTTGGTGACCTCTTTTGGGCGATACAAATATTTTGACGTCACTTGTACTGGTACGATAAAAATAGACTCAATAAACCTCATTTTAAATATCGTTAAGTAGGAAATTGAGTATAATTATATCTATAAATATAATAAAATATTAACTCATTTCCCTGTCTGTTTGTTTGGCTTTCTTTTTTGTGTTCGCATCACGTAAAACTACTGCATGAATTTTAACAAAATTTTGTGAGCAGGTACCTTAGTATCCTGATTCCAATATAGAATACTTTTTTTTGCAAAAATATCTCATTTCCAAGAGAAAGTGGAGAAAAAGCAGTGAAAGTAGGCCGATTTTTTTTACCGATTTAATGGTAAAAAAAGGAATACCTAATTTTTAAACGGCTGCGCAAAATTTTGGTGTGAACTACTTTCAAAGCAAAATCGAACTAAATATTGTCAGAACGCACACAACGTGTGTGGGCACAGCTAGTATTATAAATATATTTTTTTATGCTCCGCTGACTAGTATTTAGTCTATAGAACCCACGACCCCAGGGACCAATTCTCAACAAAAACTCTGGGGGTTTCACAAGAATCAGATTAAGATCTTTGTTATTTTCGTTAGTTAGAATATAATTTGTAGTTGTATCGTAACATTAAATATATAAATAAAAAATTTTATAATTTTGGATTAGACGTTTTGTTTAAGACATACAAACATACAATTTTGTTTAACGTTGCTGGTATTATACGAGTATGTATGTATCGAAATCTATGGAAAATGAATTTATTTTATGCCTTTGATTGTTAAACTTTCTGATCTTAAGAAATTATAACAACAGGTGATGTTAAACAGTTGTAACACACAGCACGAACTCAGCACAGTTTTGCAAAATTTTAAAACTAAATGTTAAAAAGTGATAAAACCAAAGTTAAAATTTCATGTCTTTTATGCATTAAATTATTGTCATTTAGCAACAATGGCATTACAATAATGCCAACACCAATCAGCTATTCATATAAATTTGCCTTCTTTTTTTTTGGCTAAATTTATTCGTAGAAATTATAGTATTTTTATATGTTGTATTATTTATTTCTTTTCGAATGCTGCTAAAAAGCTTTAAAGAAACATTATCTAATGTCTATTTAACTGTTGCTGCTGTTGTGAATAAGGGAATTAGTGAGTGAATGAGCGAGTGGAAACAAGATTTAACAAGCGAACGAATAAATGAACTACTGCTTACATTTAATAGATATTATTTTTGTTATTATTACATGTTAAACAAAAATCCCACACTTAACCTCTTAGCATTAATCTTGATCAATGTTATTTAATTTGCTGCTTTGTTGTTGTTGTATGCTTTTGCAACTTAGTTACTATTACACTATTGTGGTAAATGTTGTTGTTGCTATTGTTAACTTAGCATTTGTAAGATTACATTTTTTTTATTTCTATTTTTATATTTCGATTTTGCCACTTTAACTCAATGCATTTTAAATATTAGAAAAAAAAAACTGTTAAAGAGAAAATAATTTTAAGAAAAACATGCAATCGGAAAATGTTGTTATTAAATAACACAGGATGACAAAAAAATATTTTACGGAATGGATTTTTGGGATCAATTAAAATACATATGCTGACGGAGTTCTTAGCTTATAAGTCAAATTTTTATAATTGGCTCTAGTTTTCTGATAAAGTGTTATTACACAAATTGCCTTTGTCTAAGCTTTTTGCTTAAAGAATTAAGAAACATAAAAATTATAAATTAAGAAACCTATGCTTTTGAAGCTAGAAACAATTAATATTACAGGCGAAGCAAAAATAGGACGGCGGTGCACAGTGGAGCAGAATCCAAATATTTTTTTTGAAATAACTCAGCCATTTGTAAAGAGCTAGACCGATTGAACCAAAATGACTTGACATACATATACTCATGTATAGCAGAGGAGTATCTGAGCTTAAGTTTTGACGGCGGGAACTATCCACTTGCCAGTGTAATGCAATTTTAAAGTTGGCTATGCATTTTTAAAGTTTGGTATCTCGCACCTGCAAATTTGTTAGAGCTTGGCATTTCTTCAATTTTTGTTTGATTTTCAAAATATATGGTCTTAAAGGTCTAGGTAATACATACAAAGTGATATATTAACCTGTAAATTATGTTTTAAAATGAGCGACCTATAAGAAACTTAAAATTAAAATTTTTGATTTTTCGATACCCTGATCCGGATTTTTTTTTAAATATTGAGTACAAATTTTAGCAAATTTTTTTTAATTTTTTCCTTAGTAAGCAAAATTTAAAATATTGTGGCAACATTTCAATATTATATCTTTTCTGAGTTAAAAACTAGATGATTTTAAATTTAAAAATTCTACTGTTAACATACCATAAATCAGTAACATAAACTAATAACGGTGTGATAAATAAGTAGGAGTACTCATATTTATAACCACAGACTTTTGCATGTAGGAAATTGCTAAATCTTTGTTTGTTTAATAGACTACCTCTTCTACATTTTTAAATACACAAGAAAAATATAATATTAATAGAAAATTTAAAAATTCGTTGCTGTTATCTGTTATCAAAGCCATACTCTAATCCTTTCCTTTCGTTGCGGTGTTGTAATCGGACAGGCAGATAAAGGCAGATGATTTGTGTTCTATTACACGTCTAGTTTAAAAATTGACCTTCCACATCTCGGAGGAGCCGGAGCTTTTTTCGTATTCATAGCTGTTCTAAATGCTAATTTAAAATTCGTAACTTATAAAATTGTAAAGTATTCAAATTTTGTGTGTCCAGTTTTACTGAATGTGTGGTTTAGTTGACCATCATAGAGCAGGGAAAGGTTTTTTTTCCCCTTTTACAATTATATATCATGAAGAGAAATATGTAATTTGATCAAACTTCTATTAGTCTGACAGTAAACCTAAATTTATAGGAGTACCCTTGAAACTGGGGAGAAAATCACGCTGTTTCTAGATCCTCTAGCTGATATTACAAGACATTCGAAAGCAGCGCTTTCAAATATCGAATTTTTTCCGCTATGGCCCTTCCGTGCGGCGTTTTTTGCATTATCCATTTTTGGCTCAACATTTTATTACGACAATAGGAGACAGTTTAAAAAATGTTAGTGACTTGACTAATAAAGCCTTGAGCGTAGTACTCGTGTAGCCCTGTGTAATAAAAACAAAAAATTGTAAAACTAAAAAATAAAATTTCTATCAAATCATGCCATTTAATAGTGGCTTCAAATTGTAATTGATATTTATTTAAATTATAGAAAATAATCGTACTACTTTTTTCACTTGGCAGGGGTTTTATGTAAAACATGATTTTATTCATTCATCCTTTTATTTATTTATTTCTGTTTTGTTTTTTATTCCAAGTATTCCAAGAGGCCACATTAGGTTATTTATAAAATTTAGGTTAGTGTTATATTAGACATAATAGACAATTTGCGATTTAAATTGATAATTTTCTTGTTTTAGCAAAATGTTGTAGATTTATGTGAAATAGTTTGCTTTATTTTGTATGCCTTTTCTTTTTTGACACGTTACGTAGGTACGAATATGTTATCTTTAAATATTGCGTTCGATTTTGCTGTTATGGGTAGTAAGGCAGTGAAACGTTGTACATATCAATTTTATTACATAATGAAGTAAATTGTTTATTGCGATGCCTAAACAGCAAATATTGTTGTAGAGATTGGTGGTCTTATTGGCAAATAGCTTGGTTTCTTTATATCTAGTATGATATCAAATTTAGTATGATATAAAACAAGTTCTTACGTTTAATGCTTTATTGTCATACATTATTCCACAGACAATTTTTTTAAATTTATTTTTAGTACCTACCTTTAAGGCTTTACAGTAATTAACACCCTCTTTTCTTAAAAAAAATAGACACCTTAAAGAAGTATATTAAAGATTTGAGTGTGAAAATTTTTAGATAAATAATTTTTTTTTTTAATTTGAAAAATACAACGCTTTTTTTAAAATATTTTCCATCACTTCAACTAAATAATATCTATTGAAGCCGTACCGTAATTCCCACTTTACGTCTGATCATAAATGAATATGTGTTTGCAATTTTTTGTTAGTAAGTTATAGATGAGACAGGCTTACATTTTCGAAGTCACTAAAGACTTGAAAATTACAAAAGGTATATTTTTATCGAAGGTACAGGAGGATATTATCAATGTAATTATTATGTATAGAGAACTGAAACAATGACACTTTCTAAGAATAACGTGCATTTTTCAGTTAAAGTTTGTTGGTGTAGGACGGGGTTAGGACAGAAAACATCAGTAGGTACAAAAATAAAAATATATGTACTTGCTTACTTACTTTAATTTACAAATATCTATTTTTCACACTGAGTATGTTAAGGAAAGAATAAATACTTGAGTTTATTTCCCTTACGTTTTTCTGTTTATTAAAAATGTCTAACATTCGTGGTCATAAACACGATAAATACAACTGATTTGGGGAAAAGATACTGTTTATTTACCTAAACCTCAGCAATAAGTAGGTTTATTGCATCATTTACGGAGCTAATAAATGATTATTTCATTCTGACACTTTACGCGAGGTTTTTTTACTTTTAATTGGATTTTCAAACACCATCTCAAAAAGTTTCATTATTTCTGCTTACATGTCGCTCATCTTTGGAACAATCTTCCACCAAGTCAACAAAGAAACAGCAATGCTAATAGCTTCAAAACATTTTTATTTAAATTTTATCAATAACTTAATAATAATTACTTGTTCTTATTGTTTTTTTTATTTTCTTTATTTTTTATTTATTTTTTAATTATCAAATTTTGTAACGTAATGCGTTCCTGTACTATAAATATAAGACCCAGTCTTGTTGTATAGGAAATAGAAAAAAATAAATAAAATAAATAAGATTAATTTAGGCAGCAATCGTTAAGAGTTTTTAATATAGATAACAATTTTGAATTAATAATTTTTAGCCTTAAGTTCATTATTATAAAGAGATAGAAAACCAATATAGGATGCTTTTTTTGTCACAAAAATATATTTTTTCCAAGAGAAAGTGAACAAGGAGCAATGAAAGTACGCCGATTTTTTTTACCGATTTAAAGGTACTGCATACTATAAGGCATCTTTTATTTTTGAAAGCGGTATATTTTAACACCCCTGTAGAAGATCGAATTAGTGTCTTACTAGTGTTTTACTAGTACAAAAATCACCAGTACTAGTTCGCAACTGTAAACTTTCCTATGCCATGTTAATCCTCAAATTAACATTGAGTGTTCTAGTCGCATACTAGTAAACATTGACCCGATTGGGTGCTTTTCAATCAGTTTATTACTAGTACTTCTTAAAAAACAAAAAAATATCAATAGCTAATTAAAATTTCTCATTAAAATATTTTATAATAATAAAATGAAGCAACGACTACATCTCAAAGATCAAACTCCAAAAGTTATACTAAAACACAAGTTTTTCTGCAAGTGGTATCCTTGAACTACTTCAAAAACTATAAATCATCGTCACTACTACTTCGTAAGGAAAGTTCTAACTAGTGTTTGTAGTTCTAGCAACTTTACCAGTAGCTTTTAGGCAACTATCGCTTAATCTGCTGCAGGGAAGGTTACGCAATATATGGAGCTCTTTTAAATTAATGAACAAAATTAATTAAAAGCAGTATGTTTTAATTATAATTATAATTGAATTACTTACTGCCAAATAGCCAATTAAGAAGAATTTGTATTTATTTAAAATTATTACTTTGTAAAATTACATTGTTATTAAAATATTTTAAACACCTTTTGCAGTCTTTTGCAGAGCTTTACAATAATTTTTAGAATTTCAGAATTTTATATAAATTTTAGAATTATATACAGGGATGTGTACCTTTATAAAAAGTAAATACGTAAGTGTCCTAAAATTTGGTTTCGATTATTTTTCAAAATCGAAGAAAATGTTGTCAGAACGCAGAGCTTGTATGAAAATAAAAATAGTTGAAATAAAATAAAATTTAACAAATTTTCTTAAATATGCTTATAACGGGTGGCGCAATAGTAATCCTCCTATCAGAAAATGCTATATTTTGCGATTGGCCCCTAATGTCAATTCTGTTGTGATATTTGTGTAGTAAACACTTGCCAAATACACGTTAATAAACAATGTTACGCTACACTGCTCCAGAACGCGAAATATTGGTGACTATTTATTTGACCAATAATTTTTTAAATTACAGCCAAAAACATCGGAAGGTTATTTTTGCGCCACCCGTTACAACAAATATATTATATATTAACACTTTACTAACTGATCATACACAAAGAGTTTAATTGCAGCATGTATCGGCTTATGGAAGCTAAAGAACAATGTTAAATGATTTCGTCTAAATAAATTCGTAAAGTTAAAAATTAGATATTCAGTTTTGAATGATATATTACCAATATTCCATACACATACATACGCATGTAATAAAAACATACAAAGCTGTCTTCAAACATTTTAAATTTCCCTTGTTCCCACATTTATTAAATTAAATTAACATTCTCATGCTGCGATTATTTACCATATAAACAAATTGACATAACTTTATTTAAATTTTGATCTAATTTGTATTTTATATAAAAACTAAACAAACAAAAAAATATATATATATATATATTATGCAAACGTAGCGAAAAACTCTATAACAAGTAAAACAAAATACAAACCAAATAAGCAAATAAAAAATCTTGTATGTTGCATTTTTTTTATGAAAATCTACAATTGTTGGACATACCAAAGTTAACAAACTTGTGACATATTTTAAAACGATTATTTTTTTCTTTATTTGTTTAAACCTATCAATCAAATTCTAGCAGCATGTGTGAGTGTTTTTAGCTCGTGTGTGTTTTTGAGTTGTCAAAGTCTTGTCTACGAGTATGTCTAAAAGGATAAAAACAAAAACTGCAAAAATGCTATATCAATATTGCGTAAGGTTTTCTAAGCAGTTTTCTTGAGTTACATTACATAAATTTGCATATTTTGTTAACAAGAGTAAATGGCAACAAGATGGAAAACAATTTTTATTTTTAAACTTCGGTATTGTACACTAACAACTGGTAACGCAGAAAATGAGACAAATGGAAAATGGAAAGAAACCAAAAAAGGAAAAAAATCTGCTCATACGCCTACGCAAAATTTTAAAAATAAAATACATTATATTTTGCTCTGTTTTTTATTTTATAAAATAAAATAGAAAATGCATTCATTTGCATTTATCTATTAAAAAAAAATATCATGCGGCGACCGACTATATGCTGGCTAGCGTGAGTGTTTGTGTGTATGTATGAGTAGACGCTTTGTTGTTAACAATGCAAAATAGCTAATAAAAAAATAACCACTACAAAAACTGTAGAAAAAACCAACAACTACGACGACAATGACTGTCAAAAATGGCGTAGTTTTGAATTATAAACTGACAACTACTTGAATAGTGAGCCATACCATGGCGTTTAATAAAAGAAAAAAATTATAATTTTTTTTAAATTTTTCTGATTTCTACTACAATTTTTGTAGTTTTCTTCTAATGTTTGTAATGTCAAGCAATCCAAATAAAGAAATAAATTTTTATGGAAAATATTAATGTTTCTTAAAGCACATAAAAGATATGAAAAACCATCTGGGTGTCAATTTATAAAAAAAAATATCTTTCGTAAAAATGTAGTTTTATTTCGTATATCATTTGTAGGAGTTTTTATCTATAAATCCCTAGTTTTCAAATTTAGGTTAAATATCGCTCAAATAATAAATTATATGAATTTTATTTGAACTATTTTTGAATTAATAAATTAATTATTTAGGCTTAAGTTCTTAATTATAAAGAGATAAAGAAAAAATAGATACCAGCAAAGCAGAATGCATTTTCTAGACAGCTTCGTCCGACATCAGTACTCTATGTATCAATCTACCCGGTAGTTTCAATTGTTATTAATTTTCTATTTAAACAAACTTATCAAAGAAATAGAATCTGAGAAATTTAAATTTAACATTATATTTCATAGAAGATAGAGCTTTTTTTTTTTGAAATTGTTTTACACTTGTAAACTCTATTTATTTATTTTTCATATTATACTACCAAGCAAACATTTTTCTTTATTTTAATTATCTTTATATATTTTCTTTATAATTAAGAACTTAAGCCTAAATAATTAATTTATTAATTCAAATAATAAATATTCAAAATATACATATTTTTTTAAATATTTATATTAAATTTTTTTGCCGTGCTGTAAGTCTATTTACTTTAAAATTTATAGAAGTAAATACCAAATATGTGAACTTTTTTATAAACATTTTCATTTACCGAGTACAAAATGTTCTTTTAGAATTTGAGTTTATCTAAACTGAAAGTAAGACTCAAATCTTAATAATTTACGACCTTTTTTGAAAAAAGAATGGCGGAAACAATTATGCCGAACACAAATTTCAGAAGATACACACCACGTGCCGGATAGCTAAAGCCATAAGGAAGATTCTTCACATTCTAATTGAAAAATCAACAATGAATATCACGAAAAAACCGTATTAAAACCCAACAAAGGCAATTCAGACTCATTTCAAGCAACTGTGCAAATACTTGCAACCTCAAAAAAAAAAAAATTCTTTTAAGGTTAAATAGTTATATTATTATAATAGAACATTTACTACAGCCGTATAAATGCTTCATACAGTTTACACGACAATAAAAATGTCTCATCCAGGGAATAAGAAAAAGCTAACTAATTATAAGCAGTTTGCTGGCTGTTTATAGCTTTACAGCATATTACTTTATATTGTTAGGTAGCTTTATAAATTTAACATCATGAATCAACTGTGCGCATGATTGGTAGCTAATTTATATTATCTTCTCTTGTTACTTTTTTATTTTTTGTTCTTGCAAAATAAATACTTAAAAAATAATTTAAAATTATTTAACATCTCTGGTATTATTATAGAAAAAATAGGAAAGTTTGTTTATACACAGAAAAAATTATTTTTCAGATTCAAACAATTAATTCGCATAAATAGAACATTTTTTGTTTGAATATGGTCCTATAAACAAAATTGTAAATTCAGACAATTAATTTAGTTTATTGAAAATATTCTCCGATTTTTTCAAACAAATAATTTTGATATTTGGTAAAAAAAAAATTTATTGATTTTAGAAAAAATTTTCAAACAAAACATTTGTCTGAATCAGATATATGGAACTATGAGATTTGACATCTTGAGCAACATTGAAAATAATGTATCTCCCTTTTTCTTTTTACTTTGGTCAAATTTTAGCGACTAGTTACTTACATATATACTTTAGGCACAAAGTGTTTCCTCTTGAGCACAATTGGGGCAAAACCTTGTATTTGATTCATCTAAATTATTGGTATGGGAATTGTTTGCTGGTCAGAAGCATATGTCATACATATTTACATAAAGTTGGCCATTGCCGCCACCTGAAAAACTGTGAATAAAAATCAAAAATTAAAATATACATACATATACATACCTATGTACATATAAATATGTAGCAATATCTTCAATAAAAAATTTTTACATTTTTACCTTTTCCTCTGCAGCTAATGGCTTTTAAAGGTTTCAATATTTGTGCTTGAAATATTTTTTTTACTAAAATAAATTTCTTTTTTGAAGTCTTGAAAAAATCAGTATAAAATTTTTTGTTATTTTTTCAATGCATGACATGAAAGTGTTGCCGTTTTTAGCGAATGAGTAATTTTAAATTAAATTAAATTAATAAATGGGCCAAAATAAAATTTCTTGGATAATATCTGCAAAATTGTCGTGTAATTAACCGACTTCATATAAGGTGAAGGTTATCAAATCGTCTGAGTTAACTCCTAGAAATCATTTAATTCTGAACCGATTTTTATTTGAAAGGCAATGAATGCTTATAGATTAGTTCCATTCAAGAAAGTTCATAATTTTAAAAAATAAAGGCTGTGCATCGGGAAAACCATGTATGATTTTTACGTGTATTTTAAACCCTAAAATGCACCAATTTCATATTTTAACAAACTAATAATAAAATTACCTTAAAGATTAATTGATGTAACTTGGAAATTAGGTATAATTTCAGATAGTCCGTTATGACCGTAAGTATTAATATTTCAAATTATAAATTAAACAGTTTCCCGATAGGTGATGTTATTTTATGTATATGGCCTTATCTTTTGAACCGTTATAGGCAGACACTTGCTGTTTACACAGCCTTCATATTGCTATATTTGCAATAATAAATAAAACTTAAAACTAAATAGTGTTCTCATGAATGGCTTAATTTGACGTATACCTCCTTATCTTTTAATATACAGATAGGCAATTAAAAATTATATAGTTTGTATATTATATTTGTATTGCTGTGTATGCTATAATAGCAATCATTGTAATTAAATGTTTTGGGAATTCAACTATTATTTTAATAATATAATGCTAATAACCTATACTATTTTAAAATAAACCAATTTATTATTTAAAAATATATATATTATTTAAAAATATAACTATATTAAAAAAAATTTATATACTTTTTTGCTTTTTAATTTCATAAGGTTGTATAAAAGGACGTAGCTCCCCTACTAAAATATAATTAGAGGCTATTCAAAATTTAAAAGTTTTTTAAATTTAATTTTTACAGAAGAACAATATTTCCATATTAATAAATTTAGTTTCATCAATTATTTTTATTACGGCAACACTGTTAGCAGCAAATTAAAAATCAAACAAAACTATTATTAGAAAACCATTTCTTTGCAAATATTTTGCTAATAATTTTTTCTGTGATATAAGTTAACAAAACTTAAATTTTGGAGGTTCGTTCAAAGCTGTTTCAATGAACTTATAATACTTACGGCTTCGTCTCCAAAAGAACTAAATTCAAAAATATTGCTGTATTGAATACTCTAATGATTCTAATGTTATGAATCTTGTATTTCTACAAATACTCAAAATATCAACCAATTCCGAAATACAAGACTGGCATTTAAAAATCATAGTTTTACATTATTTTCAAAAAAATATATATAAATTAGGAAAAAATATAAGAAATATTGTTTTTTGCAAGATATAGGAATATAAAGAAATGTATATCCACAGTAAAAGGAGCGGACATTATAATAATAATATTAATAATAACAACAACGATTACCACATACTTTTTGGTATGTTTTATGGTCAAAATTAAAAAAAAAATATAATTATATCCAAGTAGGTTTTCGCAGGACATTTGGTTCAAAATGGAGCTTAAATTCTAAGGTGTCAAAATCTATTTGGATAAAACGCTAAAAAACAAATATATAGTAACTTACCTTAAAGGATTTAAATATTTTCTTGCATAGACATCACGGTTTTTTGTGAACTACTTCTTCAGGGATTCTCAATGCTAAACCGTACTCGTACTTAAATCTAATTGACCTCATCACTATTGGTGCGACTGGATTATATCCATCCGGATCGTAGAGAGCTAAAATCTTAGATCTGGTGCAACTTAACTCAGTAAAGAAATACCAGAAGAATTGTATTCAATCATCTATCCGTCAGTTGGTGAGAACGAAGTCTAACACCACGTAAAGCTTTTCTTTTATTTGATATTATTCTTTAATATTTACCACGTAATATTTGCTGTTGCTTCTACCAACCTCCGGTTAGAAATGAGAGCAACTTTTGTTTATTTTTTTCTTGTCCTATATATATTTGTTGTATTTATAAAAATACTTTGCGTGTTGTATTCAATTGTATTCAATTTTGCTTTAATATTCAACCTTTTTCCTTAAATAAAAATGTATAAAGTATATGCATTACATAAGATTTAATTTAATATATTAGAAGCAATATTGTAGAGCGTGTGTATCCTAGTCAACAAGAAACCAGAAAATTTACTGCTTAATTATAAAAATATCTCTTAAAGTTGAACGCTATGTCTAAGAAATAGCTTAAAGCAATAATAAATGCAAAGTAAAACTCTTCTCTTGCGTTATCTATAATATACTCAAAAAAATATTTTATTTTTTGTATCTATAATTGTTTAATTTATGTTTTCATCAAGATTAATATATAAAAATCTAAGACATTTTTCATCCTCTTTGTATAAATTTTCTGCTAATAAAATCTTTAACTAATTAAAATTTACTTATGTTGTTATACGAACGATGTAGAAAATTTAATATAGCTAGATACTTTTTATTACATGGGGTCTTGGTTGAATGTTGTATTGTTTATTTTTTTTTGTCTTTTATATGTTGCAGTTAAAGTTTTAACTCAATCTAAATAATTTGTAAGAAATATGCCCGAAATAATCAGGTTTGTTTCTTAAGTCTTTTGTTTGTTATTATGTTTTTGCTTTTAAATAATAAAAAAAAATATTATTAAATAATTAATACTAATACAAATTAAGTAATTTTATCATATGTCTTAAAGTTATTTTATTTATTTTGTATTTAATTATTTTTATTTTCAAGCTTTAGGTCGTTAATTATTTTTATTTTTATCCTCGATATTTCGCTACTCCTTTGTGTAGCATCATCAGGAAAAATTAAAAAATTAACGTTATGAAAATCACAATTAAAATAAATCATTACAAATTTTTAATTTAGTGTAGGTTTATTTGAAAAAATTTACAAACCATTGTACATTTGAAAGTTTTACTTCGTTTGTTAAAGTTTGTTAAAGGCGTATGATTATTATTAATAGTAAATATTCATATGTATAGATATATAGATATTAGTTAGCTAACTAAGCAAGTCTAAACAAATATGTATCTATACAAAATCGTTAGTTTTAATAAGATATAATTTTTATAAATTAAATATTCACCTAACAATGTGTGACTGAAGCCTGTTAACAAAAAACAAAAACTTAACTTCTCAACACCTTTCTAAAAGAAATATTAGCAAATTTGTTTAATTTGTGCTAAAAATTTAATGAACATTGCTGTGTCTTTTAATATAGATATGTAAGCAATAAACCAAAAATCAACCAACAACAAATTTTCACTTGAAATATGTAACCTACATTCGAATGTAACTGCCAACCATCCGTTTCATATAAATATTGTTTTTTTTTTCATACATTTATTTGTGAACTTCTATAAACCATTTCAGTACATTTTACATGCACATCAACAGAGTTACAAATACAAAAAAAAAAAAAAAAAACAAAAAAAAACATATATGAAAAACATGCATGCAAATTGTAGACAACATTTTTCCAAACATTATTTCGCACTTTAAGCCATAAATTTTAAACAATTGACAATTGTAATGCCAACCAAATATAAAAAACCAGATGTAGCCTATGAAAACATATAAAAAATAGGTCTTTACGTTGGAAGTGTGTATGACTGTGTTAGGGTAAGGAGCACAGTTAGTGGGTAAAACAAAATTCAATTTGCAATAATTTTTAATAATAACCATAAAGTTTTTTAACACATACATTTATGTTGGTTATACACCCAAAAATAAAATGACAAATATTGTATTGTAAATCATATTTAATAGTAAAAAGTGTAAAAAAAATTAAATTATTTTTTTTTTACCAAATGTTTTATTTTCTCTTATGTTTTTAATGTATGTAGCCTTTGCCTAAAGTTAATACATGATGGGGGGAGGGTATAAATAAAAATTTTTCCCTGTTTTATAATTACGCTTACGCATTTTTTGCTACAGAAAATTTGGAATAATAAATTTGTTTACATCATAAAATTTTTATTTGACTATAACTTAAATGTTTTTTTATTGATTAAAATCATAAAATATATTACATATTTTACGAATTGCCAAAACAGGCAGCAAACTTGTGTCTCAGGTTGATTTATAAATTTTTAAGCAAATGATGTATCCCATTATTGAAACTTTATTATAATGTATATCATTCTTTTAAAAGTATTTAATTCATCCTGCTCACATTATATACTTCAAGCATAGAAAAAAATCAAAGACATTAAACCAAAATTTTTCGAATGAAAATAAGGATGTATACAAGCCATTAGTCAAAGAAGAGTTCGCTTAATATGAAGGTAAATATTTATTTGCAGGCAACGAAGTTTTGTTTAGGACTTATATTGTTTTAAAAGATAAGAACATTTAACATTCAAGTCTTTTTGTCTCTAAGAAAGTCAAAACAACGTTAATAATTAACTAAAAAACTATCGAATGAAAATATATAGAATTTGATGTAAAATAAAGAAAATCCACACAAACTCATTATATACAGGGCCTTGCAGAATTTAAATAGTTTAGGGTTTTGCGCCATTTGTAAACTGAAGTGATAGTAAGAGAACCAAATGTTTTTGTTGAAAAACAAATGCATCCACTTGGCACTGTTCGGTGAGGATAATGTAATAGAGCCATTATTGGAAAATTTCGCCTCAAAATTTGTAATAAAGTGACTATTATTGTTACTGAACATTGCGAAATAAAAAATAAGATGAGATTGATAAAAGTGGTTTATTCAAAAGAAATAAAGTATCACATGCCTTAAAAACGGTGAAGAAATTATTAATGCATGAAAAAATCCATATCGTGCATACTCTTTTTATTGTGTTGTTAGATTGTGTTATATAAACACAAAGGTCTGTGCAAATAAGCCCCTCTGCTAGGCATGATTAAAAAAAAATAAAAATTAAAATGCCAGTAAAGGCAAAGGTTTCTGCAAATAAGTCCCTCTGCTAGGCATGATTTAAAAAATTTTAAAAATTAAAATGCCAGTATAGCCGTGCGGTCCAATTGTATATCATGCTATTTCACACATAAAAAAATCAATGTTTTCCATTTAGTTAAATACTTCGTAATAACTAAAATTAATTTAGAATTTTTGAACCATACAGGCCCAACTCTGACTCTGTCAGCTGGCATATTTTCACTCATTTACACTAACGGTTGCCATGTTAATTCAAGACACATGGGGAAATTTAATTGCTAGATTTCAAAACACACTTTAACACTTTAATTTAAATTTTTTTTATAAATCTTATAATTTTTAAAATAAAATATTTTATAATTAATATTTTGGGTATTAAAATATTTAAAATTTAATTATTTCATTATTAGCGTGCTACGAGAAGTTAGTCTCGATGACCATTTCGCTAAGTGCTCTATTTGGCATCATCAGGAAACTTTAACCCCAATTTTAGATGAGTTATAAAGTTATTTTACTAAATAAGAATTAAGTCAAAACAATTTAACAACAAGTCACAAAGTTCAAACAAAGCAATAATAACCAACCGTAGTAATCAATTTCAGTGAATTTATAATCTGAGTTAATAGCACGCTATTAATGAAAAATTAAAATAAAATATTTTAGTTTATTAAAATTTCAAATGATTACTTCGTGGTACTGGGTTTTTGCCACTTTAAAGGGTTGAATATTTTCAGTACTAATATTTTCGGCTTAATTCAATACCTCTTTAAGCTTTATTATGAAAATCGTAAAATATTTTCAAAAGTTCTAATACGTTGTTATTGAAGTTTAATTAAAAAACTTTACGCATTGATCCAACATTTTCCATTTTATTTTCTTAAATTTAATTTAACTACACATATTTGTGGCAATAAGTAATAAGTGCTTAAGTCGACTTAAGAAAAATTTAAGTTACTGGCAACTTTGTAATCTCCGTACTCCAAAGTACCCATGTGTAATTGAAACACTTTGACCCATTTTTCATTTTTTATATCAAATGACTTGCTGTCTATCTTTTCTTTGCGTGTAATCTAATTCGGAAAAAGCTTTAGAAACTAAAAACTATTTTTTTAAAATTAAAAATTCTTTTACCAATTATTAATTGCAACGCCTGCGTTTTTTTGTAGATATAAGATGTTTTTCCAAAACCTACGATTGACTCCCATATGTAAAGTTTAAGAATAAGCATTTAAAAAAAAAAATAACTTGAAAGTTCAAAACTGATCTCCTAAAAAACATAAAAATTAGACAGATAAATTCAAGAATATAAAATGAATATATATGAATAAAATGAAATATTGGATCAAAGTCATATAATAATAAAACTGACAGATATAATAAAACTTTAACAGGACCATTTCCGTACATGAAATATTTTTTGAAAATTTTGTTGTTGGTGCACCAAAACAGCAATTTTTGTCTGTCTTCGCATCACGTAAAAAGTGCTGGATGAATTTTAATGAAATTTTGTGAGAAGATACCTTAGTATATCGGTTCAAATACAGAATACTTCTTTCCGTAAAAATATCTCATTTTCACCAGTAATGAAAGTACTCAATTATGCTGTTTTAAAAGTACTGCAAACCTGACCGCACCTTTTGGTTTTGAAGTGGAATATTTTATATAAATTTTAGAATTTCAGGAACAAATGTTTTATCCTGAGTAATTACTTAGGGACGGGTACCCCTATATACATAAACCTGCACTAAAAATTACTTTCAAAGCCGAAGCCGAAACAAAATATTGTCAGGACACCTACGACGTGGCGGGCTTAGCTAATTTTAAATATAAACTTGATTGTTTCATCGTTTTACAAAAAAACATTTCTTTCCATTTTTTTTTTTTAATTTCCACTTCTTTTATTACCAATTTTATAAATTGTTTATAAATTTGGATTTTTTGTTTTTTTTTTTTGTAACCAGCAGCTTGAGTTATATTTCAAAGACATTGGCAAATGTTTCTCCGCGTAGGTGTTGAATTGTAGTTTTCGTATAACAGTTTATTTTGTATTTTTATTTTGCATTTAAGCTTTTGATATAATTTGAAATTAGTGTGGAATTTTTATTTTCGGCGTATTTTTTTGTTCATTTTCTTTTTCAATTTCTCAAAAGTGCAAGTTTTTTATTTTCTTAATATCTTGTTTTGGTAATTTTCTTTAAATTTTTTTCTTATTTCTTCTTGTAGAAAGATAAATAGAGTCATTTTTTTAAGCTGGCTTATCGTTTTTTTTCTATAGTGTGGGTTATTTTTAGCTGATGACAGCTGAGTTTCAGTTTAGGTGTAGTGTATAGTAGAAACATTTTGTATTCATTATTTTCTAAAGTTTTTGTAGTTTTGGTTAAAAACTATTGATAATCATTAAGCCTTTTTCTTTTACTGCTCTGACAGTAATGCGATTATTTAAACTAAGCTTCCGTATTTTCAATTATAATGTTTTTTTTACGTAATTCAATTTGAAATTATATTTTTATCCAGCAATTTGTTTCTTAAGTTTTTAGAAATTGTGCCACTTATATAAACTGACAATTATTGTTGAATTTGACTCAGGGTATGTTTATATTTCATTATTGTCACTTTGAAAATATTATAAAGTGGCATAAAATATAAGAAGTGAAAGTAAATTGCTAACAATTCGTAGAAAAACTTTTTAATTTAGTTAAAAAAATCGTTTTATAAATATGCCATTTTTTATGAAAAACTAATATTTAACTGAAGTAGATAAAATTTGTATATTTTTAACTAAAATTCGAAGTTTTTGCAATTTAATAGTTTTATTAACTTATCATCAAGCGGGTCAAATCGCTCCTTTAAAGGACCTACTAAAATTGTGTTTCCAACGAAAGCAAAAAAACGTAGAAGCCACTGTTGTTGATCCTTACCGTAGGAAATATTTTGTAGAGTGAATTCTTATTTTCAATTATAGCCATTTTTAAGGCGATATAACTTTTTAGAGATAGCTTTTTTAACTCTTTTTGTTTTCGAGTTTTTTGCTTTTTTTACAAATATCATATTTTAACTATTGAAACACAGCAAGGTTTAACTGAAAATGCATTCGTATGTATATGCGTGCTGTATTACTAGTGCTTTTAAAAATATAGAATTTTATACCCAATCAAATTAAAAAATAATCTGGACAATGTCCAGATAGAAGTACATTAATGTTAAAAATGAGTTTTTAAACGATTGGCGTTTTAACCAATTTAAAAATAGTATTAACTAATGGCGTTTTCTTTTCTGAAACAATATTTTGCCTTATTAATAGGTAATACTTTTAATGGATCGCCCAGCCCATAATTAATTCTGAAATTACGCCACTTTTAAATTGGCAAGTTTTAACACAAAAAATTAAAAAAAAAAAATCTATAATAATTTTAGTTGTTACTGTTTTTTGCAATTGGCTCGGCCTATAACATATTTTTTTTTTACAAAGACATCACTACCTTTATAATTGCAAACGAATATAATTTTTATTGTTGAATAGTATTATCTATAATTTGACTATTCTAACTCAACTGAATATACATAAATTAACTTCGTTAAAGCTCTCGTTTTAAAATTATATCTGGAATTTAGAAAATAAATTCATATTTCAGTCCATGTCGATTTGAAATAAAACTACTAGTACCATTTATCCAACTAATAGATACCATTAATAAAGAAAATTTGTATTTAAATATTTTATCCTAAGAGCTAGCAAAAAATAATGAGAACTTTTGTATTACAAGCACCTTGCTCGAAAATAACAAATTATCCTCAGGGGTATGATATTATGTTTAATGGCGTTTTCTTTTCTGAAAAAATATTTTGCCTTATTAATAGGTAATACTTTTTATGGATCACCCAGCCCTTGAAAAATGTGAGCTTTTTTATGATTTCAAAAGAACACAAAAGCAAACTGATTTTACATTTAACATTTATACCTATGTGACGTATAAAATAAAATATTTATTCACTTAAAAATTTTAATTCAAAATAAAATTTTTGTTTTCAATAAAAAATATAAATATCTCACCCTGAATAAAAGTTGCGTGTAAAAAATGTACCATATTTACCTGGTTTTGGTGCAACATATTTAAAAAAGAACATGATGTTTATTCACATTCTGATATTTTGTGTAAAAAAAAGAACACGAAAATTTAATAAGTCTAAAATATATGCAACATTTTTGTCAGAAAAGAAAACGCCATAACAATACAAAAGTGTAAAAATTTTTGCTACAAGAGAAAAGAGATTTTTTAACTCAATTTGTAATTAAATTGTTTTTAAGATACCACTATCTGCGAATCTACTGGCAATCCCTAGACTGATAGACTAGCACACTAGCAAACAGTCTAAAAAATTTATAAAGAAATATGTTGTTTGTAACTAACACCAATATCAAAATTAATAAAGTGTCTTGGACACATAAATTTCCTTCAAAAATTAATTGACATACATATTGCACTTGATGAACAAGTAGGGATTTAACTCAAAATTTTAAAAATTTCAATAGAGGTAAAAAACTGTTTGTGATTATATTTTAAGATAATTTAAAAATTCAAACATATTATAATAAGTAAATTCCATTTAATAATATATTTACACTGTCTTTCCTTTAAATGTTTTACAATTATTACCAAATAAAAATAATACCTTTTTGTTGATATAAAGGTACTCAAGACACTATCACGGAAATGGTCTCATATGCTGGTTGCGAGGTGAAAGAGTATAAGAGAGAATACGTTGAAATTTTTACTGTAGATGGATATGATGTTGTTGGTTGATTTCTTGCAAAAAGTGGAAAAAGTGAAAATTTTGAGTTAATACCTTCTTGTTGATCAAGTGCAATATATGTATACGAATCTATAAAAATTTTATTATTAATTACTTCATGAAGCCTGCAATGAATCCAGTTGATATCAAAAAAAAAAAATTTGCTAAATCTCTATTATCAAAAATTTTTTATTAAAATTTTTATCTTAATTATAAGCAAGAGCGGTAAAAAATAATTAATTACAAAAAATAAAAATAAATTGTTCATCCGATAACTATCGGAAATATAGTTTGCTTTTATTTTACTTGCAAGCATTACAACCATTTTTTAAAAAAACAGTTTTTCGCTTCTCCTGAACATTTGTGAATTTGGAATTATGCGATATGATCAGCTGCTGCTAGTTTCTCAAGTCTGTAAAAGAAAATATTTGTCATTTGGTGAATCAAAATTATATAGAAATTTTTGCTTTGTTTTAAACGCTGATCGTATATTATTATCACCATTATTAACCAACGGGCGCTAAGGAAAAAAAATATGATAGAAGTTTTAACTAGTAATGGCGTCTGAAGTTTCTTAGCTTTGATAGTTTGATTTTTTTTGTTGTGATAAGTGAACTTACACTGTAAAAATAAAATAAATAATATATTTTATAGTTTTAATATCTTTTTTTTTTAAAAGAAGTACCACTTAGGCAGTTAATGCCTACATTAGCTGTGGTACTTCCTTTGGAAAGGGATAGTAGTAGATAAGACAGATGGTTAGTGATAGTAAAGCTTCGATTCTGGCAACACTGCAATTGCACGTTATGATTATTTTTAGAACAGTATTGCAGCGCCTGTTATTTAGGCGAATTAGTTCGAAGCTAGCATAGCCAATTTATAATTATTTTACTTCGCCGGCGATTTAGTGCTATGTGGTAATACCGGCGAAGGAGGGCGCTGTGATATGCATTATTATAAAGAAAAATTAATACATATCTGAAAAATTGATGTTGCCACCCACGGCTGAGATTTGAACTCGTGACCATTGCTTAGTAGTTAACGTGCTAACCACAAGCTACAGCACCCTCTTATAATGGTGGAAAGCGTGATAGTTACAATAATGTTTTTTTATAATATAGTTTTCAAGAAGTCTTTTAGGCAGAATTATTTACAGGTATTTTTTAAATACGAAATAAGATTTTCTTAAGTTCGTATTTATCGCACGTCTAGTCTTCAGATTGTAATATCTTCTAAAAATGCCTATATAAAATAAGATCAATAATACTTTTACAAATGTCTGTATTTGACTTAAATTAGATTTTTTAACATTAGCGATTTTTAAATTTTTGCATTATATTGAACTTATCTATGTCACTTACTTTGCAATTAGTATTTAATCTAAACAGCGAAGTCAAAAATCTAACAATATTGACAGCAATTGACATCTATTATAAAACACATAATACTTTTTATTATTGATCTGATTAGCATATCTTAGAAACAAATAGTACAAATTAGTCTTTGACATTCATTGACAATAAAATGTTGGTTGAAACAAGTTTGTGTTGCAAAAGATAAATTTTAAACATTGAGATATTAATCGACACAGTATGATAAATGGGGTCAGTAAAAAGAGTTGTAGTAACATTTAATTTATGTATAGATTTTGCTTATATTCTTTTAGCATAAATTTAGAGTTATAGTCATTAATAACAGTGAAGTTATTAGACGCAAAAGTGACTCAGCCTGCAGGTATTACTGTCATTAAAACTATAACCGAAATAGTCTTTTGATTAAATAAATTATAACAAAATAAAGTTGTTTATATTTTTTTGGCGAACTTGAATTTTATGATGTTGATTATTAGGTTTTAGCTAATAAGGCCTAACTTTTTTTATTTTATATAGTACTCGTGTTTTGACCACAAATTTTTATTGGAAGCCCACAAGACAAAAACTTTAATGAGGGAAAATCGAAGCTTTAAGACGGCAGTTGACACAATTGCCGAACTTAGTGCGCAAAAGATAAATTGTTTTAGGATCTTTATAACATAGTACGCAAGTTTTTATCTAATCTAAAATCCTCACCTAGTCACTCTTTTTGGATGCATTGCCTACCCCCAGTTTCGGAAATTTTCTTTGAGACATAGCTGATTTTGATAATTTAAAAAATTATATGTTTTTAATGGTTATTTTTTCACAATAAAATTTAAAAGGTATGTATTTTTTTAATTGATTCAATTGCAAATCTATTTATATCTCGAAACTTAAAAAAATTAACTTGTATCATTTTTAAAAATAACGGCTCATATATAAACACAAAAAAAATTTCATTTTAAATGGCTTTTTTCCATTGCACTGGCTCTCAGATTTTCAATTACCTCCTTGTCGTTCAATGCTACGTTAAATCCTAGAGCTTTTCATTGTGATCACTTAATAAAGCGAACATATTATTCACAAAATCTTGGGAAAATCTGTAATAAATACTCTTCATTTTTATTAACATAAAAACAAGTTAGGCCTTATTAGCTAAAAACTAATATTCAAAAAATATAAAATGATTTCCTTTCATTCTGTATAACGAATCGATTTCCCAAATATTTTAATTACTATTAATATTAATATAACTACTTTCAAATTTCTCTCATTTTGTTTTATTTGCATCCTAACAACTTATTCGTCCGATTATCTTATTATTTATTTATTTTTGAATTTAAGCAATATTTTATCTTGTTTTATTTAAATATCTGTCTGATTGATTGCCTATTTCATTGTGTATTTTAAACAGCCACAGCTTTAAACGCAGGAGACAAACATTTATGCGTAAAACCGCTTATTAATTTAAATATTTAAAACGGCTTTAAAAAATTGCCATACAATTAACTATCTATGTCTAAAGTTACTTTTTTTCTTAAAATAAAAGTTTCGAATAGTTAATTTGATTCGTAAAACAAAAACCCGCTTTTTAAATTTATTTACCTCAAGTGTCAGTTTTATATTGATTGAACAATCAATCAAGGAAATTTATTTTATTTTTCTATTCCTTTTTCTCTAAATAAAGTTTTTCAACTTACCCATCTCAAGCTGATTTAATTAAAAAAAAAAAGATTTCTTTTTCCGTAAACGAACGTGTATTTTGTTATCTTTAATCTCATTTAAATTTGGTAAAAATTTATATAAAAACTGTTAGCTATAAATTATATGGGTTCGTAAAATAGCTGTAGTCAGCAGGTTTTGTAGTCTTATCAAATTTTCATAAGTTTTAATTTCGTTTGTATTTATTTTCGTTGCAGATAAAATTAAACAACTTTCAGTTTTAATAAGTGTGAAATAAAGAAAAGCTTATGAATCAAAAGAAAAATTTTTATTCACAGTTTTTTGTTGAACATTTGATTAGGTTTAGAAAATATCGTTACGAAAAATGAACAAACTAATTAATTCATACCAGTTTTTTAGTAGAAAATATAAAATTAAAAAAAACCGATATTTTATCGCCTGTTTTTTTTTTTTTTTTAATTTAAAGGTGTTGTTTACTAGTAATTAAAAGTGGCGGCAAATTATAAATAGTTAAGATATAAGCAAAATTTGCAAGAAATATATTAAACGTTAAAATAAATTGAGTAGTTTTGTTTTGAGAAAATAAAAATGTAAAAAAGATAAATATAAATATACATATAAAATATAAAATATAACCTACATTGCAAAATTTTCTGTGAACTTTTTTAAATCATTAATACATTCTCTTAATTAAAATCTTAATAATTATTAAACTTCAATATTGAGTAGCTAAGACATTCGGATTTTTCAACTAAACAAATATTAAGATTTATACTATTGTCAAACTTTCCGTTGAAGACCGTCGTCACAGGGTGTTTGATTGGTATGGTTGACGAGCACCTTCAAGCCACATTTAACATAGTTCTATTGATTTATTATTCAGGTTTTGTTTTTGTATTGTCTGGTTGTTGTTTATTCTTGCCTACTCTTTTGCTGAAATGTTTTATATTTAATTTCATTCTTTTTTTATAATTTCAGTCTTCACTAATTTAAATAGTTTATTGCCATATAATAGTTTTTGCAGATTTCAGTTTGATTCTTCACTAAAAAACAAGAATAATTATTAAAATATAATGACTTTATATATATACGAGTATATATCCGAAACTTGGAGGCCAAAATATATATTTTGTCGCCATTGTTAATAATTGTTCTATAATTACACGTATTAGCTCCGTAAAAATAGAGATTATATCTTTATGTGCTTAGTAGTCATGAAGTATCTGACATATATAATAAAATTAAAAACAGTTGTACATGACAGAAAGTATTACACAAAACGAGTGTAATTTTTAGGGCTCGCTACATGACTGGGCTATCAGTGTTTTGGGTCGCTTTTCAAACTTACTTGTTGCTCAGTGTTTTCTGCTTATCAACTGGTGTTTGTCGACCTCCTACTGTCGACCTCCTACTATTCACTTATCTAGATTTAATACTTTTTTACCTGTAGTCTTCATTCTAATGTCAACGAGGGCAATATATAATGGGTGATTTTTTTGAGGTTAGGATTTTCATGCATTAGTATTTGACAGATCACGTGAGATTTCAGACATGGTGCCAAAGAGAAAGATGCTCAGTATGCTTTGACATTTCATCATGAATAGACTTACTAACGAGCAACGCTTGCAAATCATTGAATTTTATTACCAAAATCAGTGTTCGGTTCGAAATGTTCAAATGTGACAAATTTTGTTCAGCGATGAGGCTCATTTCTGGTTGAATGGCTACGTAAATAAGCAAAATTGCCGCATTTGGAGTGAAGAGCAACCAGAAGCCGTTCAAGAACTGCCCATGCATCCCGAAAAATGCACTGTTTGGTGTGGTTTGTACGCTGGTGGAATCATTGGACCGTATTTTTTCAAAGATGCTGTTGGACGCAACGTTACGGTGAATGGCGATCGCTATCGTTCGATGCTAACAAACTTTTTGTTGCCAAAAATGGAACAACTGAACTTGGTTGACATGTGGTTTCAACAAGATGGCGCTACATGCCACACAGCTCGCGATTCTATGGCCATTTTGAGGGAAAACTTCGGAGAACAATTCATCTCAAGAAATGGACCGGTAAGTTGGCCACCAAGATCATGCGATTTGACGCCTTTAGACTATTTTTTGTGGGGCTACGTCAAGTCTAAAGTCTACAGAAATAAGCCAGCAACTATTCCAGCTTTGGAAGGCAACATTTCCGAAGAAATTCGGGCTATTCCGGCCGAAATGCTCGAAAAAGTTGCCCAAAATTGGACTTTCTGAATGGACCACCTAAGACGCAGCCGCGGTCAACATTTAAATGAAATTATCTTCAAAAAGTAAATGTCATGGACCAATCTAACGTTTCAAATAAAGAACCGATGAGATTTTGCAAATTTTATGCGTTTTTTTTTAAAAAAAAGTTCTCAAGCTCTTAAAAAATCACTCGTTATTTTTTATATAACTAATGTAGGGGGAATATCGAAGGGTCCCTTTTCGATCTCCTTCCGCCCTCAACGGGTATAGGAAATCCGACTTGTAATTTAAGAAAACCTAACTTTCATTGAGTCACGTGCTTCCTCCAGCTGTTACTCTCGACTCTAGTGATTTCAGACTAGTGTGGTAATTGTCGACCTTATTTTGCATCAAGGAGTCTCTAGTAATTACTAGCATTTGCCCAAGGCACAGGTCCACAAATTCAATCACATTTAACATGTTTCTGCCCATGGTCCTAAGTCTTATGCTACCTAGTGCTAGTGACATTCACACACAAACGCTACCGTCTCAGCGTCTTCCAGGCACAGCCTGCAAGTATTGTCCATTTCGTTTTTCATCTTGGCTAGAAGATACTTGAAGTGTCTATAACTTGTCACTAACACAGTTATCCAGCTTAGGGTACTTCGATTATATATGAGCCTTCCGGCCAAAGGGTTTCTTAGGCGCCATTCAAGCCTGTCTACACTAAGTTGCCTCCTTCCTTTTCAGATTTAATAAGATCCATTGTAGGACCTTTCCCAGTGCTAATTTGGGTTCTGGGCCACAGAAAAATATAGACCTCAGCAGATCCCCCTTTTGCAAGTTGGTCTGCTGCTTCATTTCCCGCTGTGCCTATGTATCCTTTAACTCACATTAATGTTAACTAAATAACCGAGACAAGTCTGTTAAGTTTTAAAAAACATTCCAGCACTAGTTTGGAGTACATGTTCACCAGCCTCATGCGTTTTATAAACGTCTGATTGTCAAGTGCAATAAGAACTTTGACGGTTATACATATATGCTTTATATATACATATATACTTTATACATATATACTTTACAAGCCTGACCAGAAAGCTTTCAATAACAATTAAACGTAACGTGGCTATATAATATAAAAAACACAATAAGATAGTTGTAAACTTCACTACTGGATCTCATACAACTAATCTATATTAAATGATATTAAATGATGCTGCTAGAGTCAGTGCATTATATGTTAAAAAAACTTGAAAGTTTTTTTAACATATAATATTTTTACGAAAATTTACCTCATAATCTACTTAACGAATAACGCTGCAAGAATTCCCATTTCAAGAAAATAGTGAGTGTTCGTGTTAACTTAGTTCTGAATAACTTAAATTAAATTTACGCTAATACGAAGACTCTCTTGGTATTGGTACCATTAAAATAATGACATTTTACTTGTAAATTAAATATGATTTAATCCAACTAAATTGGATTTTTTGATCAAATAATGTAAAATTGTATTAGTTAATTAATGTAAAAAAAAAAAACTCTTCGTGAGGCGGACTTTGCCTCAACGTTTTTCCTAATGATTCTGCTTATGTCAGTGCCTGTTTATAGTCCTTTTTTTTAATTGTATATTTAACATTTTTAATTTAAGTAACTTGTGGCTGCAGTTTTCATTTTTTAAAGCTTTTTCTACGAAAATAATAAAATATCATTAACACCTTGTCTTAAATGTGTTTAGATGTTGCTGACTAACGACATAAGAAAGTATAAAACTATACAGAAAATTAAATTAAAAAAATAATTCTTAAAATAAATCGTACTGAAATTACATAAGCAGTGAGGTCGAAGAAATCTTAACACAAATTTAGTTTTTGATTTCTTCGCTGTGAGCCATAGATAACACATAGATAGTCAACTGAAACGTCAAAAACCTAAGTCTCTTATCAAAAAACCTAAGTCTAAGAATGTATTGGTAGGCAAAATTGTATAAGTGTTGGTTTAAAAAAAAAATTCCCCACAGCACCTAAACTGCGCATAGTTGTATAAAATATTTTTTAAAAACAGAATATTTTTTTACATTCAATTTTAGATGTTAAAATTAAATAATTCTTTTGCTTTTTAATAAAGTTATGAATTTTGTATTTTTCTAATATATTATTGTGCGAAAAAAGTTAGATTGAATGCTAATTTTAAATATTTATTATTTTGATTTGCAAATTTTTATCCCCTAAAAGACAAAAAAATACAATACTGCGTAGAAATAAATTTCACCAAACAAATGTCAACAAAATTAAATTTATTTTGTATTAAAAAATTTAGAAAACAATAAATTGTTAAATAATTTTTTGTGCAAAAAATCCAAATTGGTTTAAATATTTGAAAAGTGCAATCGAATATCGCGTAATAGTGTCTAAAGGTGAATAAAAATTTTACTCCCCTAAGTGTGTTGAATTCACACCGTACCCGTGTGTGTGAAGACATTTGTAGCCACGTTTTTGACATTTGGAGAGTTGGCCATCTATGTGTTATCTATGCTGTGAGCATTTACATCATTTTGTCCTTTTAAAATATACACATTGAAATTAAAAATAATTTACTTCAAACTGCCTAGATTTTAAGGATTTTTAATATTTTCACGAGGCTCAATGTCATCTACAATGAGCTGTATGTATTGAGGAACTTTTACTAAATAATCTTGTAAGCTAATAAAATGGAGTTATAATATATTTTCTTTTCTGTAACATCAGAATAAAAGTATAGTTACGGTATACACAACAACAGATGTGCACAAAAATAGAGGTAACCTTCTTTGGATATGCGCAATTTTCGTGTTCAAAATCGCTAACAATTTTTAATAGAAGGTAGGTCCTAATAAAAAAGGTCAAATGGCATGAAGGAAGGAGTACAGTCCATAAAAAATTACAAAATTTTATTTCAAAAGTGAAATATTAATTGCAAGGATTTTTTAGATCCCACATTTTAGTTAATATAAAGTTAGACAGGCGTATAGTAAAGGATTCTGTAATAGACAATACAACATTTAAGATATGCTACATTAGCAATCATAAAATGAATATACTTACATCTGTATATGAAGGAAGATACATACAAGAATTTTTATAACAAAAGTTGTAAAGGAGAAAAACAACATTTTATTCTGTTAAAAAAATTACAAGAAAACACAACCAGTAACTAAAAAGAACTGCTTACTTTATAGAATACATGAACATTATAAAAAAGGCACAACTTTAATATTTAATAATTGGTCACTTAATGTGACATAGAGCAAAGATGTGTTCTGCACAAATAAATACATAAAAAAGTAAAACCTAAAACAGAAAACAGAATCGTAAAACCATGCCTGAAGAAGATTTTCACAGTAGTTTTAAGACTTTTTTTATTTACTTAACAACTTCAAAAGAATATTTCATATTTCTTGGAGATTTACTACAAACTTACTTATCTAAAGCTACTACTAAATTTACAGTTATACCTGAAATAACGGGGATAAAAATTTGTCGATTAGACAATTTATTTGGGCATTTACAGATATATTTCAAATAAATACAGCGGTTTTAATTAAGGCCTGTTGAAATATATGGTTATAATTTGTGGTGCTCGATCATAAGTGAAATTTTATTTAATAAAACTGATAAGGAAAACCTCCAGGTTCGTAGCAATAAGTATCACAAAAGGAAAAACTATGGAGATAAAATTAAAGAGCACAAATTTTCCCAATATATACTCTACCCTCATCAAGGCCCAACGAAGTTTCAAGAAAACAATTCTAAAAAGCATTGAATAAACTCCCAACTTGAAAGTGCAGTTGACACCACCTCGGAACTAATTTTTGTCAGCTTGTAGTCGGTATCCTGATGTTGTCTATGTGTTTAATGCATCTAGGTGAATTGGTTTTAAACAGAATTTTCTTTTAAATATTTCGAAAATAGTTTGTAAAAATTTTTTGTAAAAATATTTTTTTCGAATTATTTTTTTTTAAATTTTTTGAAAAATTTTATTCTAAAAATGTTCTGTACAAATATTTTTTTAATATGTTTTTAAACTTTAAAAAAACTTTTTTTTAATATTTAAAAAAAAATTTAATTTAGGACTTTCCTGCAATCTGCATTGAGTCAGACTAAAGCAAAGAAAAAATCCTAAAAAGAAATTCCTCATATATTGATCCCCCATGAGCCTTTTAAATGCTTCTGGTTACCAGTGGGCGCCCTGTGGTTCCATTGGCTACCTCTATCAAAGCAAAAAACGCAACCAATCTAAAATTAAACAAAAAGCACCCCTCGCAGGGGGTTATTGATCCTCCGAGATCTATATGCTCTCCATGCGATCTACTGGTCGCTGTCTAATATTTATTAAACAAAAAAAAAGCAAAAGTACAAGTGAAAAAAATAAAAACAACCTGAAAAAATTAAGAAAAATTACAGGTAGGCTTGGTTTTACGACCACTGCCTCGAAATGAGTGGCCTGATGTTGCTGAATTTCATTAGCTAAATTTTCGAAATTATACCTGGCAGATTGGTGTGCTTAAATTTTCTGTATCTCTTTGGTTGCCTTGACAAAGTTGATTTCAACCCGAACACAGACGGACATCATTAAATCAACTTGCGTATTTATAAGGATCCCGAATATATATACTTATGTATATACTGTTACAGAGAACATAAGATGCTGCTAGTGACCATAACATAACCATGTTTTTTCTTCGCGTGTATCAATGACTTCAAATCGATTTATTTAAATGATAAAATAAATGAAAATAATTCTGGAAATCTATTGTAGGATTTTACTAGATATATTCCTTATTAGCCCTTAAATTTTTTTGAATTCAGTTATTTCTAACTCAGAATTTTAACCAAAAAATATTCGTTTCACAAGTCTTAAGTGTATTCTTGCTACTACGTACGTAGACGTTTTAAAATTACTTACTTGTGTGTAAACTCTTTAAAGTTTTTTTTTCTAGTTAGGTTTTATGTTACATGAAGTACAAGAAACCACCAACTACAACGAAAAAGAGATAAAACGTCCAAGAAAGAACAAAAATGCAGTAGCATTTACAAACACGTTATAGAAAATGTTGTTCGTGTTGTTGTGACGACAGCTGGACGGACAAATAGTTAAAAGAAAAATTTATTTTATTTTATTCGTTTGTTAAATAGTGGCACGCACAAACGCATATTTTTGTATTTATGTTGTCTTGTTTTTAAAATCATTTTTATTATAAATTGTTATTATGCCTTACGATAATATTTTACGATACGTAGAATGGGTTTTAAATGATATTTATCACACCTAAATAAAACTTGCAATATAGAAAAGGTTAAATAAAAGAGTTGTTTGGAAATTAAATAAAATATAGTTTTAAAAGTTTATGAATATAGGAAGCAGTATATCATCTATACAGAATATCAATAATTTAGCTTTTACTTTGCCATAACTATCTTGTAACATACAACTTTACTTTTATAATTTTCATTTAACATCTTTTGTGTAATTCTCAAATTAACTTTTAAAATTCATGTGAGAATATAAAAACACAACCAAAGTTTTCACTATTTGTTCTTATTCTTATTCAAATAATGTTTCAGAATTTAAAATGCTTGAGTAATATTTTTGTATGAACAAATTTCTTGAACGTGCTTAAACTTAAAATAATTTCATTTTCATTTAAGAACAAACAATGTCTTACCTGCCCGGTATATGCTAAGCTGAAATTAAAACGTTGTTTGTGTTTATTATTTTAAACTTTTTTTGTTTTTTTTTTGTTTATTTGTTTGAATTTTTACTTAAATGCTTTTCTGTTGAAGTATGTTACGGTATGACAGTAGCTTAACACCACTTGTCATGGTTACTTGAATATTTGTTGTTATTGCTGTTTTTTATATTTATTTATTGTTCAGTTTATCCAGTGTTTAGTTAGCAATCTACGTGATTTATGAGCATAAGTTATAATTATTTTAATGTGAAAAATAATAAAGATGAGACGTTTGAGTACAAAATGTAACAAATTAAAAGTGTTTTTTGGAAAATATATGAATGAAAAAGCAAAAAATATTGATGAAGAAAAGAAAAAGTTTGGGATTTTGTGAAGTATTTTTCAATTTTTCGTCATTACACTTAATTAAAAAGAATTAAAAAAACTGAAGATTAATTCAAATAACCTTATAACGATCTTCAGTTCTATAGTTATTTCTGCTTCTAAATTTAAGGAATTTTTATTTTCAGTTGTTGTTGTTTGCTTTTGTTTGCATGGGATTTGCATGCATAATAACATGTCATATTGTCATGTCAATGAACTTAGCGACCTGAAATAATATAAGGTTTTGTTCTATATTTATTGTTTTGTCATGTAAATCTCCACTTTCCAAATTTGGGAACTCCAAAATCCAAACTTCAGTGGATGTTTAGCATACGAAAATTTCATGATATTGTTCTATGTCGTCTTCCTCTCATGTAGAAAGTTTCTTGTAAATCTAAAATTTTTTTTTTTTTTTGTATATTTACTTGAGTCAGTAATGCCTAGAAAATAATGCTATTTTCTGTAAATTTATTTTAAAATAAGGTAGTTATACGCCATTTAAAATTAATGTTTTTTAACCATGACCATGCTATCGAGTCCAGTTTTTTCAATATATTAAGTAAAATTTTCAGAATTTTTCTTTTATATTAAAAACATTTAAAATATTTACTTTCCACATCAACATCAAATCGGGAAAAGCTATAAGCAATTTCGAGAAATTTAAAATCATGAGTACTTTAAGGAAAATTAAGTGGTTCTTATTTTAAGTATTTCTTTTGCTATCACACAAATATTTGATCGTTATTGTGATATATAAAACAAGCATTTTTAAAGCTGTAATATTTTTAGAAAATAACAAATTTTTTATAGATCGTGCAAGACTAATTGTAAAACTATTATGAATTTATGAAAAAGTCCTCTAAAAACTGCCTGTCTCGAGAAATATAAGCATATAATTCATGATGTAAAAACAACATAAGTATGGTTGAAACGATTCAATCGTTTCTTAAATCGAAGAACACAATTAAAAAAACGTCTAATATATTTCAATTGCGCAGAGTTATGGGTTTCAGAATTTGTTTGGATTTTTGAAAATTTAGTGGCAGTTTTAAATCCCATTAAAGTTGCAGTAGAGGCCTTGAGCCGCAGGAGCATAAATTTGTTAATAGCAGATGTTATTATTCAGATCCTCTACGAGCAGCATTTGGCTATTAATTCGACTCTTTCAAACGATGGTTGAAAAAAATAATAAATGAATGAGAATGATAAAACGTTTGCGATATTTAAGTATTTAAAAAGTGGTGAAATTACTAATATGCAAAAAATGGCATAAAACTTTATTGTTCTACAGATTATTCAAGCTACTCGAATCTGTAGAAACGTCAACTAGTAGTTGTGTAGTTAACTTGATGGAACCAACTTTTACAGAGAGACTTTCGCAAAAAAAGGGAAAAGGATGTCCAGTTATATGTTAAAAGCACTAACAGTTCTAAAATCATATTTTGTAAAAAAATAATTATTGAAATACTTTTTCAATATTTATAAATCTTTGTTATATCTTATATGAATTTTAATTTTATTTGAACTATTTTTAAATGAATAAATTAATTATTTAGGCTTAAGTTCTTAATTAGAAAGAGACACCAGTAATTGCCATTGTTATTAATTACACAGTGCAACAGGGAAAAAAATAACCATATACGGACACCACTACGTGATAAAAGACCAAAAAAAAAAAAGACCCCTGTATCCCAGTTTTGCCCAAAGTCCTCCAGGTTTTTTTTTATGGGCCCTCAAAGATGTGGGGCATCGATGTCATTTTTGCAAAAAATTATCATTTCCTCAAGCTCATATTTTGCAAACCGTTTGAAATTTTGATACACTCTCGGACGCAAAGTTGTAGCTCAAAGAGCAAAAATTGGGGACATCAAAAAAACTTCATCATCAAGGTCAAAATCGCAAAAAACTTGAAAAAATCCAATTTTTTTACCTTTTTTCCCCTGTTCAGGTCCATAGGTAGCAAACCGTTCAAAATTCAAGGAAACAATCAACTACAAAAATGAACCTAAGATCTCAATAAACAACTTTCTAGAAAATATGAACTTCCTAGGTATGATTCTTAACACCGTTTAGGTAGCGCTTAGGTAGCCGCAAAAGTGAAAAATTTCCCGAAAATTTTTTAGCTACCTAAGCGCTACCTAATCGGTGTAAAGAACCATTCCTAGGATGTTCATTTGTTCTAGAAAGTTGTTTATTGAGATCTCAGAGAGTATATCAAAATTACAAACGGTTTGCAAAATATGAGCTTGAGTAAATGCTCATTTTTTTGCAAAACTGACATCGAGGCCCAACATCTTTGAGGGCCCATAAAAAAAAAAACCTGGAGGACTTTGGGCAAAACTTGGAGACAGGGGTCTTTTTTTTGGTCTTTTGTGACGTAGTGGTGTCCGTATATGGTTATTTTGCCATGACTTAAAAAATTACACAGTGTGTTATCTATTTAAACAAACTTATTACAGAAATAGGATATGAGAAGTTTTAATTTTTATATAAATTTCTATCTACATTGTAGATAGATATGAATAGTGCTGATGACGGACGTAGCTGTTTAGAAAATGCTTTCCACTCTGCTGGTGTCTCATTTTTCTTTATCTCTTTATAGTTAAGCACTTAAGCCTAAATAATTAATTTCTTCATTTGTTATATCTTACTGTTTTTGTCACCTGAACTGTTTTTAAGTTTTACAAACTGTTAATAAAATTATGCATTTTTAAATACTGTTTCGGTGAATAAAGTTATTTTCTTTAAGAGCTGTTTTTCCCGGGAATCGAATGTGAATGTTTTTTTTCCCGATTCCTGGAAAGTGAAAAAGTCCGGGAAATCCCAAACCTACAATCTAATCTATCTATCGTTAGTGGTTAGAACAATGTCTTGCATATCACTCAAATGAAGTAGCTAAAAAAACGAATTTAAGCCAACTTTAATTAACATTTGTACCATTTTTAAGTTAAATAACAATAAAATTATGTAAACTGTTAAAAAAAACTATAATTAACAATTAAAATACCTTAATTTTTCTAGTTTACATGGTTCTACTACGTAAGGAATATACTAAAACATTCTTAATGAAGCCAAATCGTAAATGCTCTTTATATCATTTTTGAATATAACCAGAAATACAAGTTTTTAGAATAAATATTACCATTTTCTACAAAAGTTCCACATTATTATCAAATCATTTCAAAATAGTAATTAATTATTAAAAATATCTAGGAATTAAATATAAGTAAATCGATTTATAAATGATTAATTTGTGTATTTAAAGGAGGAAAGTCTAGACCCCATATTCCAAAAAAAATTCTGCTAACGATATTCACTAATAAATAGTAATATTAATGGTTTTTTTTTCGATACCATTAACCAACTCACGTCTTAAAGTTGGAGAGAAAACATATTAAAACGTGATTTGTTTTCAAAAGTATAAATGAAAAGTAAAATAGTATTAGATAATATAAAACTAAATAAAAAAATAAAATATCCTTAGTAAAAGTTTCACATACGTTGTCACTAAATTATTGTACTAACAAATTTGTAAAACAAAAGACTTGGAAAACAAACTTTTCTTCCGGTGACATGTAAAAAATTTGTTTTTTAAATTTTTGTGTATAATTTTAAATTATTGTATCAGAAATAAAAATTATTCAAATTTTTTCCTACTCTCCACAATTTGTTAATTTTTCACTGAATAAAAAAAAATAATTTAAAACTAAATAAAAAACTTCATTTTACTTTTTCTTTCAACTAATCCTCAAGACTACACTTGTTCACTGATTTAAGCAAAACAACAACAACAATCAAAGAGTCTGTTTTTTGTCTACAAGAAAAAATCACAACATGATGCTAAAGTTAGTTTTGTTAATGTTAAATAAAAACAATGACTTTAATTAGTTTCTATCAGTCTGTAAATTTACAGGCACTTAAACAATATGTTAAACAAAATTTTATGCATTTTTTTATTCGATATAATTGTTTTTATTTTAAGCAGTTTTGTCTATTTTAGCCAGCACAACAAATTTAATTTATTTATGTTATGTGTTTGAACATTTTTTTTCTTAGTTTGTTGGCAAAGTAACAAAAAATAAACAAAAATACCGAGAAATACTTTAAAATAAATAACTTTTGCTTAAATAACATGATAAAATATGTTAACATAACACGCAATCTTCGTTTCTAAATAAATAAATTTATACGTTAAACTAATTTAATTAGCTTTTAAGCTATAGTGCATTTATATACGCCCATAATTGTTTCGTTTTTATTTTGGTGCTGTAAAAATTCAGTATATTTATATTCTAGGAATTGAAAGATTTATTTAATCCAAGTAGTCACACAATTTAAGATATGGTTAACTTTGTTAAGAAGAGTTTATTTTTAGTTGTTTTTAATAAATTGTTTATTTAATTTATTGCAAGAACACATCTGTGTGAACAAATCTTTCTGTGGCGTTTATTAAATTTTATTAATTGATACGTTTAAAAACAAGGGTGTTTAATAGAGGTCTAGAGATCGTGTTATGATATTAAACATTCTGTTTGTGTTGCTAACCATCGAATGATTTGAAGAACAACGTTTTAAAAAAGATAAGAATTTAATATTAATAGGAATCAACTTTTTTACATCAAATAAAATGAAACACTCATATTGTTACATTGCACACTGTACAAGTCAAAACAGGGAGCTTTAATCGGTGTATTTATAAAAATAATTTGGTTTTTATATGATTATAAAACAAGCTATTGATATTTTAAATACGAAACTATCTCAAATTTACTGCCTTTAATATTTAAATAATAGAAAAATTTAACACCTTCTCTAAACTGTCTTAGTATTGCTAACGGGTCGAACGGTTCTTAGTGAGCTCACTTTGTGCGGACATTCTCCAACATAATCTATAACATTTTGTCCATTACACTTTAAACAATATTGTCTTATATTTCTACCAAAAATAATACTAAACAACGTACTTTTAGTAAAAAGTTATCCACATGCAACATGAATGTGAAAATGTGGAAGCCCAGATTGGTTCTAAAAGATTTGGAAGTGTGAAACTCATGAAGCTCACTCCAAATAACTTCAAAATTTCATATATAATTTGATTCAATATGAATATCCTAATTTTATTCGGCCAGTAAAAAATTGGAATACTGTCACCATGATTTGGACATATCTTTTATGGGGTTTATTATTTAAATTTTTAATCTTCACAGTTGAAGTCAGAGGGAGTAGGCATAACACAATTTTTTTCCAAGACAAAATTTGAGGTCTGGTTCTCTTTCATCACACAACTTTTTTTTTCCTGTCTCCCCCGATGAATTTTTGGAACAACAATTTGCTGAATTTCATTAGAAAAATGAAATTCAAAAATCTAAAAAAATACATCTGAAATGTTATGCGACCTAAGTTCAAAAAAATGTTTGTATTTTGAGCGAGCGAAGAAAAAAAGTCAACAACTTAGGTTAAAAACTTATCAGATAGTGATGGAGAATTGTATTTTCGGTATAAGAATTTGCGTCAAACTACTTTGGAACTTTGAATTAATTCTCATTTTTGTTACGATTCAACCCGATGTGCGTCGATCAAAAATCACCCTAAGCAAATGTTATCATTTTAAATTTTACTTTTAAAATTAGTGTCCAAATGAGCTTAGCCAAATCGTCATCTACTAAAATTCTATTCGATTTTATGTCAAATTATACTACTTTTCAGTCATATTTCTCACAGGTTTTGTCTCCGAATATATGCTTCAAACGTACTTTATACTTGTGTATGCCTTCTCTATATGCTTCAAACCAATAGTTGCAGCATTTAGAAAAAAAAAAAATATTAAAAAAAATATCAAATATGGGGGAGGCTTTGGATGGTGGTAGATGTTTGAAAGCAAGTTTTCTCGAATTACTTTCGATCCAGAAAATGCATTACATTATGCCAGTATCTAATATATTTCCGAATTTTCCGAATTTTTCTCTAAAATTAATCACCTAATTTGTAAAAAATATTCTTTTAACTTACTTCAAAAGTTGATTTGAATACAAATATTCTAAATAGAATACAAATACAAATATTCTAAATACAAATATTCTAAATAGATGGTTGGTTAAATAGATGATGCTTACAACTAAAACACTACCCTAAGTAGATAGATACAAGAGTGCTGATGACGGACGTGGGTGTCTAGAATATGTGCATTCCGCTCCTGCTGGTGTCTAAATATTAAATTTTCCCAATTTTTCTTTAATATTATCACCTAATATGTAATTTAATTAATTCTTAATAAAATAATAATAAAATAAAAACGAACTTAAGCTTGGCTATAAATTTCATTGTATGTAATACAATACGTTCAAATTATTGCACACAAAATCAATTTTCTCATGAATGGTTGTTCTTATGAAAGAAAATTTTCTTAAAATTTGTGCAAATTCGAAAACAAAAGTAGTAAAATCTCACAAGTTCAAAGGGTTTTTTTCTGCTAACTAACTTGTGTTACATCAAACATATCCAAAGCTAAGCTTGCGATATCTTTATAATTTCTACAAACTTAGTCAATTCTTATGCTTGATTCTCCAAGTTTGGATTTTTCAGCTCATATTTCGACTCATCTGACCAAATTACTCGATCCCAGAATCATTCTAATGTGCCAAAAGAGTATAGTGTGAGCCTTCACAAAGACTTAAATCTAAACATATCGCACATACTGTAAAACATGGTGGTGGAAGTCTCATGGTGTGGGGGTGATTTACTTCTTTGGGGATAGGTCGACTAGCAAGAATCGATACAAAAATGACTGGTGAGCATTACGTTGGCATTTTGCAAAAAAATCTCAACGGCAGTGCTTTGGATATGGGCTTGGGGGATTTTATCTTCCAACAGGATAATGATCCCAAACATGCGAGCAAGGCCGCAAAGAACTTTTTCGAACAAAATAATATTAAAGTACTGGAATGGCCACCTCAAAGCCACGATCACTCAAACATTTTGGGAGAAAATGCAAGCCGAGTGGAGAGAGATTCCTGTACAAACTTTGAAAAACTTAACTTCAAGTATGCCTAAAAGACTTCGAGAGGTCATATCTAATAAGGAAGGAGCTACTAAGTACTGATTGTTATATTATTTCGAAAATTTTTTGTTGTTATCATTCAGTGGTTTACTTTTGCACTTTATTCTGTCTAACCGCGAGCAAGGAGTATTTTAATTTTAGCTTTTTGTAGAAAAGTTTTACTTTTGATATGTATGTTTTATTATTTTTTTATATTCTGAAGTTAGTAAATAAATGAATTAAATTAATTTTTAAAACTTAAAAGTGATGTTGACTTTTTTTTCTCTGTTAAAACAAAACAAATGTGTTTTTGCACTTTATTTTGTCCAATAGTGTATATGTATAGATTAGACACATTAGATGAACTGTATTTTTTTCCAATTCAAAAGAATGTTCTTAAAGTGCACATTATTTGTGAAGTCAGCAGTGTGATAAACTCGAACTGTATACAGCAATTATACAGATTACTACGGTGTAATCAAACTTTCTGGTATATGTACGTCAGACAGGTGGTACTGCAAGAATATGAAATCTGATTCACTAATCATTATTCTTTAGGAAACTCATTTACTTTCTTATTTTGAGTTTCGAAATTTTTTAAAGATTTGTGGGGCTATATAATTCATTATCTTCTTCTGTTGCAAAGCCTATTTTCTATATTTCTCTCCTATAAGATATAAAATAATTAAATTTTGTTTTATTTCTTTTAACTTATCTTAAGTTATATCCTCATGTGCCTCTATTTTTCTTATTGATCCATCGCATAACAACTGCTGTCCAATGTTTCATTCAATTGCTGTTTGGCAAAAAAGGAAAAAGGAAAAAAGAAAACAAAAACAATAGCATCAGCAGCAATTCACTAAATTCTAACTGTTCATGTCGTCGCACCGTACAACAAACAGCAACATATTGAAAAGAAGAACAGCAACGCAACTTAAAAACAAAGAAAAATAAAAAAACCAAATTAAACGACCTCAGACATTTGTTGTCTGCCGGGCAACTCAGTCAAACTAGCATTGCAACTAACAGACCAACCAACTATTGAACATAAATGAAACATATGGATTGGTTTTAGTAGTTATTGTTGTTTGGTTTGTCTTAAATGTCGTCATTGTTATGGTTTTTATTTTTTGAATTTAATCTTTGTTTTATTCCTGAAACAACTTGGCTACTTGAAAATGTATCGGCAATGACTTGCAGTTGCATACAGAACTTGTCCGTTAAAGTGTACAATTGTAAATGTGTCTTTGAAAAAGCATATGCGAGTGTGCCTGATCAATGACCGTTTGTTTTATAAGTTTTATACGTTTTTTTCCTACAGATACTGTATTGTAATTTTTCGTATGAGTCTGAATAATGCTCTTGAAATGAAATTGATACTGTTTTTGGTCTGTTAATTGCTTTAACCACTAAAAATGATGTTTGATTTTTCTGTCCATTGTACAAAATGGATACAATATTGGCAGTAGCCGTTGGCAACTATGTCAAATACGCAAATAAAGTAGTGATATTAAAAAAAAAAATTTCTTTTAGCTTCATACTTTTAAAGCCCCAAAATTCAAAAATTAATAGAAATATTTGCAATTTTGTTTTTCCTTCCAAGATAAACAAAAGCAACATCAACAAAAATAATAATAAAATAAAATAAGTTTAGATTAAGTAATTGCTTCTGCTTATGCCTCATAATTGCGTTGGTATTTCAAACTACTGTATTGACCTAGTTTTTCTTTTAATGCATTTTCTTGTTAATCTTAACTATCTTATTATTAATTTAATGTTAATCCTCTATAATTTTCATTGGAATCTTGCTGCCACAACATACATACATGTTGTTTTTAGCAGTGTTGCTACATTGGAACGCGTCTGTGTCTTCGTCTGCTTTGTAAATTAATTCGTATCTCTATAATTTAGTTTTTCTTACTCAGCTTTGGTTATGCAACATGCGTTTTTTATATCAAATTATCATTTTACATAGTTAAATTTAACGGATATGTAATGTCTTAAGTATAGTATCTGTAACCTGAAATTATAATATTATGCAAAATGTTTGTTCTTATGTATCTATTGTATATGATCATTAGCTACAACTAAGTTTTATTTCAGGTGTAACAATATAACTGGTAATTTACATGTTAATTATTTAAATTAACATGATGTGCAATTAAAGTTTATGATGTAAAGGAAATTGAATATTTATTCAGAAATTATGGGAAAAAACTATAAAAGTTATGTGAAACTTTATATTAATTCTATATATCTTGATATGAATATATATAAAATAAAACTTTAATAGAACCATTTCTGTACATGAAATAATTTTTTTTTTAATTTATTGCTGGTGGTGCGGTTAGTAATCGAAATGCAATACAAAACAATATTTTTTGGCATTTTTGTCTATCTGTCTGTCCCTCTGTCAGACTGTGTTAGCATCACCTAAAAACATCTTGATGAATTTCAAATATAGGTTACTTTTCTTCCAGTACAAATATCTCATTTCCAAAATGAAATAGATAACAAGTAGTAAAACTACGCAATTTTACCGATTTAATGGTATTGCAAAATTGGCAGCACTTTTTATTTTATAAAGAGAACCTTACGACAATTTTAAAATTTTTATATTGAGAAAATTTTTATACTAAGATATTTATATAAGGACTATGTTTCATAAGTAAGTCTCTCAATGATGCAGTGATGTCGGGAAATTGGTTTCCCCAGACGCTAGGGTTCCAGTATTTTAACCTGAAAGAACAGGTCTCTTTCATTATGGTTTCATTTCGAGACCCGACTAATGTCCAAACGACTGGTACCACGGGAACCGTTGTCGTCCCCTTCGAGGGTCCACGTGGTGGCTGTGGTTTGGACCGATACATACAGAGATGGTGCAAGGTTGATCAAGTGTGCTGTTGCACTCTCAAAAGAAGGAGTTGGATAGTCTCTAACCCGTAAACAAAGACAAGGTCCATGTTCTATAAATTGCTACTCATTATGACTATGCAGTACATTTTAGTGCGATATAGGTGCTCTTACACACGGCTGTACTACACAATGGGGGTATTAGTCTATACATTATTTTCAGATAACGGCCAACACGGCTGTTGGCGTTAATTCTGATCACATATTTTCCTGATTAATTACCTAGGGATGGGCAGCTCTATATAAATGTATAACCCATATCTGAAACACTTTAAACGTAAGAGTCTTATAATTTGGTGTACGCTACTTTCAAAGCAAAATCGAGCAAAATATTGTTAGGACGCTGATGAAGTGGCGGACACTGTTAGTATTTAATAAGTTATAATAAATATGCGTAATAATTAAATATTGCACCTTCAATGCTACATATACCTTGTTTATACTTCATATTATCTTACACATTATCCAAATGAAACCCAAGTATAAACCTAGCAATTAAATCGTATCAAAACTTTGATGATGAAGTATAAACGATATAATAGTCATATCTGAAAAATGAAAAAAATAACACTGCTGTTGAAGTTTTCGAAACGTGTGGTTTATAGTATGAGTGGATACAAAATATTTACATATGTTCAAGTTCGATTTAGCTAGAGTATTTATTCTGAAATTTTTATCTATATATAAAGCACAAAATTGTTGTTATTTCAAGTGGGAGTGGCACTTCCCATACAAATTTTGATCAAGTAACAAAAATATGGCCAAATAAGCCGACATATTTTGACAAATCAATCATAACAAGATAAACGTATTTTTTTCATATTGTTTAACATGTAAATTTATGGATATTTACAAGAAGTCATAATATATTAGGGACATGAAAATTATATAGATGAATAGTTTTGATTTCAAGCTTTAGGGTTTTAAGACATTTTTCTTACAATTCTTCTTAAATAATGTTTTTTTTTTGTATGAATTTTTTTATATGAATTGAACGACCCTAATGTTAATTCTTAGTAGTAATAAGAGGAATTGCAAGTTAAATAAAAGAAACGTACAAAAAATAGTATGTAAATAGATAAGGACAATAAAGTAGCAATTTAATTACCATAAAATGAAAGCGTTACCACTATATGTTTGATGCAAGCATACAGGAAATTACAAAATTCTTTAACTTAAATAACTTAAAAACAAAGAAAAAAAAACAATTAAATTAATTAATTAAAATTTTCAAAATTAAAAATCGCAAAGCACCGCGCAATCTTGTTTACTCAACAAAGTTTGGTTTGATACTAGATTAGTGTTAACTAAAAACGAATGTTGGAAGTAAAACAAACAAACAAAAAGTAACTTTCATTGCTAACAGAAGGTTGGCTTAGGAAACAACAACATACATATAAGGTGGTAAATATTAAAAGTAAAAATATTCAACAAGAGGGCAGCTTAAGGTAGTGGTAGACTTCGTTCTCACCAACTGACGATTGATAATTGAATACAAGTTTTCTCGTATTCCTTTATCTGGGTTTGGTTGGTTAAATAGATGATGCTTACAGCTAAAACACTACCCTAAGTAGATTAGATACAAGAGTGCTGATGACGGTGCTGGTGTCTAAAAATTAAATATTCCCAATTTTTCTTTAATATTATCACCTAAATTGTAATTTAATTAATTCTTCCTTAGCTTAGAGAGAATAAAAACGAACTAAAGCTTGATTATAAAAAATTTCATTGTATGTAAAAAAAAACTTAATAACTTACAAACATTAAAATGTTAAAAAGCTTTCTTAAATGTGAAAAATTATCAAATATTCAGTCAAAAAAATTTAAAAAAAATATTTTTTTTTATATTTATTAGAATGAATTTTATGTTAAAAATTAAGATAATATCATCTGACGTATAGCTTATCTGACACACTTGACTTAGCGTGCACCTATAATAGGCAAAATCTAAAAATGGGAACGAAAACATTTTACTTTTTATTACCGGAAAGTTTCAAAATCCGCCCTAAAAATCTTAAACCCAGATTGGAAAATCACATTAAGAAAATATGGTTTCGGTAAAACAATAAATTTAATTTATTTAAATGCTATAACAAACATGCAAATGGATGTTGATATATTTCAAGGATTTTGAACCATTTTGGTTATCTTTTCTTAGGCTCTATTGTCTTTTTTAGTTTAAATATTATTTGATTTTTTCGTTTGTTATTTTCTCATTTCATTTCAATAAAAATTTGATTTGTTGTTTGTCCAGTTTAAATACGATTCTCCTATAACTTTTTCCTGCTACTACTTGTTTTTTATATACATATTTTTTTCGAATGTTGGTTACTTAACATTAATGTAAATTTTTTATCTACACACATAACTAAGAGCATTTCATTGCTTGCATTTACCCTTTGCTAGATATGGACAAATGTTGTAGCAACCACTCAGAAAAACAAGGACAGTAAGAGAAAAAAGTAAAGAATGTGGCTGCAATGAAGTTCATTTTGCAAATACAGCACTAATCGATGGTTTTATTATAAAATACTTTGCAGTAGAAATTTAAAAATAAAATGTAAAATAAAATAAAATAAAAATCTTTGTGTGTTCTTAATGATGTGTTGCCTGAACAATCAGTGTCATTATTATCAATGTCAACATTTCGGCACGCACACATACATTCATACATACACATGTATGTTTCCATTTGTATGCACATTCATAAATATACGCACGCATCAATGTACTAAAATATTTAGATGTTCATATATGCATGCGTGTTAGTGTCAGTGCTTGTGAGCATAAATAAATTAACTAAAGTAAAAAGCTTTTAAAAGCAAATTAAAGTACGCACATTTTTTCTAATCTCTAAGTAGTTGCATTTTTAGAATTTCTGTAGCGTTTAAAATATCTTAAATGGATATATGATCGAATAGAGTTTAAATGTAGAACTAAATACTTATTGCGATATTATTTTTTTTTTAATTAAACAAGATATTGCAGAAAATTTCTTTGTATTAAATGGGTGGCACAGGCTAGAGCTTCAGTTTATGATCTATGCTAGAACTTTTATTTTGTAATATTTTTCAAGCATAGCTGTTGCTTATTTATATTGACAATAAAGTTTATTTAATCTTGAAAAAAAAAAATGATATTGACCAATTGGGGTAGTTATTTTACAGATTTATTACTAGACGAACCTATCTAGCGGATCTCTTCACTTCTACTTGCTCAAACCATATGACGTACAGACAAGATCATAAAACGCTATCGCTGTGGTCATTGTCATATACATTTTTTCTGATTTTATTTGTTGCATCTTCAATATGTTTGAACCAACAATAATTACTAAAATCTAAAATAAAAATAAATATGGGTATTTCCACAAAAAGTTGCACTCTGAAGGAAAAACTAAGCGTTAAGCAACAGTTTTTTCTATTACTCAAAAGAATCATTCAAAATTAAATAAATTACAGAGATCAAAGCTTTGTTTAGCTGCGCTAGTGAGATATTGGGCTGTAAAGTTCAAGTTCTCGTTTGGTCAGTTTTCTTTGATTTATTCTCTTTACAATTTACGTGTTAAAGAGTTATTGCGAAATTCCATTCTTACCGCAAAACTTTTGCTACAACACCAATTAAGTGTCAAATAAATGCAAAAGAGCAACCTAGTATCAATTAATAATAAAATTTAGATTTTTTTCTAATGGTATTCTAAGATAAGGTCATGCCATACAAAAAAGGATTTATTCTCATTATTTGTGCGCCGACGATAGTAAGTGTATAAAATTTTGTATTTTCACAAAGGTTAATAAACTAAACTAATTATAATAATAAACTCGGTAATTAAATGAATAGTTAGTTTATATAAATTTTCAAAAGTGTGTAACATCACCCCATATTTTGAGTAATTTTTTTGCAGGGTTATTTTAAATTCACTTCGATTAAATGAAAAAATTTCGCCTGCAGTAAAATTAAAATCAGCTTGGCATAGGCTAGAGATAAGCCGGTTTTTCTTTAAAAGTTTAAATTTTGCTTGCTCTATTAAGCTTTAGGAATATACATCGGAACTTTTTTCATAAAATTTGAGAAAAGCCATTGATGAGCTAACTGAGCACTAGCGCATTAGCTGCATGAATATACATTTCCTATAATAATCCATTCAGATTTTTAAATTTCTTAGAAATACATATTTTGTGTTTATCGATTGTTTTAATTTTTTTACTGAATATGCTACTTAATTATTTTATTTTTATTTTTTGTCGTACAAATATTAACCTTCCTGACCATTTCGTCGGTCTGTGAGACCGATGAATCACTTTTGAGTTAATTTCACGAAAACAAAAAATGGCAACTCCATCATTCTTTAAGTATCTTCATTATTTCTCATTATACAACGTGTAGTGTAACAAGTGCGTTTGAGTTGAAGTGTTGTACCGGTGATTGCTAATCAGACGGTCTGTAAGACCGAATTATAGTTAAGTGTCACATTTTCGACAGGTAAGTTGGTTTTGCTAAATTGGAAATTTTTAGATGAAAATAGATAATTAGCGATCAGTTTATATCATTTAATAAAATAATTATGTTCAAAGTTAATTATCGTGAGATTTTCATTAGATATGGCAGATATTTTGCGCATAAGAGCTATTCTGAATGATATCGTTTCAGATCTAGATTCTGATGTGGAAAGTGGTACTAAATATGAAGATAATATTAATGTGTATGAAGCAAACAATGATACTGAACAAGAAGACTGCGAGGAAAGTGATGTTGAAGATTTACAGGATGCTGAATCGAGCCACAAGCTCTAACGACTGATTGAAATTTACAAAGACTAACCTCATAATGAGGCATATATTTTAAGCATTTTGAAATTAATTTTTGTCGGTGTTCCTGTTTTTTTCCTGAATTCATTTTATTTTTTAGTTTACTTCTAAAATATATGTTAATAGAAAAACAACATTTTTTAAATGTTGTGTTTTGTGAATGAATTTTTTTATTAGGTCTAGGATCAAAACTGGAAAATTATTGTGATGAAATATAAATTAATGCTGTGAGCTAAAAAAAACTTAATTTTTTTTTTCTTACTTCAGTTATTTCAGATTAGTTTGTTAAATATTTTCACTGCACGGGTTTTGAAAATTTTAGAATAGTTTTGAGATACCGAGAAATACTTGAAATCGGTCTGATAGACCGAGAAATGTGAATATGTCGCAAAAAAATGAAAATAGTCAGGAAGGTTAAGTCCCGCCAAAGCTAGACAAAAAAAAAATGTATGTTTCACGGTTGCTGCTATCATTTGCGGGTCATCCCTCTAATGTGCGAACGAGAAAAGCAATGTCCCTTCTTCTTAGGTGAATGTTCATTTAGTATGTTGCGGGCTAGCGGATTTGGATGCGTTTCAAGCTTCTTTAGATACGTTACTGCATGTTTCGCAATTTCTGCTTCAAGTGCCATCAGTTAGGTCTTTGTGAATGTTCGAGCTTTTATATACCAGGAAGCTACTGTCATCATCAGTAGAATCTTATTTTGGCGCCTTTGGAGTTTTTCTATATTGCTAGTTGAGGCAGTTGAATGGCACAAAACCAAATTGATTTTGGGTTTGACTTGTACAGTAGAAGTTTGCAATCTACAGTATATTTTTTCCAATTAGCCAGATTAGTTTGACTGTTTTTAACTTCATTTGTGTTAACTTTAATTCAATATGAGTTTTCCACGTAAGGCACCGGCCAAGGTATTTTACGGCTGAAAGCTGAGGTATCATTTGGTTATTTATGCGAATAAATAACCAAACGCAGTGTTATAAAGTTATATGAGTACAGTTTTGTTCATTCAATTTTATTCTCCATTTCTTCAGCCATTTTTCTGAATTTAATATGTGGCCTTTAAATATCGTAATGCTACTTCGGGACTTTTATGAATGCTTAAAAAGCTCTGTCGTCAGCTAATGTCGATGTATGGACTCTGTTACTAGTTACAATATCCGAACTGTACTGCCCTGGGAAACTCCGGCTTATAAAATCTCATTCTTTTGTAATAAATTTTCGATCGATAAAAAATAGGTATAAAATGTTCCTAATCAGTGTTTTAATCTTCAATTGAAGAAAAAAATTCTCTAATCATACCTTTTAAACACCCTTTTAAAATGATCTATCGATTCTGTATAAGTTATAGTCAATTGCTTAAATTAAAAAAAGCCTTTATAACTTTAGAGAACCTTAAATCATTTCTGTGTATAAACACTAAAAATAGCAGTTATACATACAATTGCCACTACATACCCAGAAATACATTGTTGCTTGCAATCTGATATCGCAGCTATAGATTATAAATATCTTTTCTAACCTAAATAGAACTGCTATGATAACATTCCTCAACTCTAATTATCATCTTACCTAACAGGGAAAAATATCTCTCTAAACTCATTCTAAAAAATGCAGTGTCTCATCTTTTAAATGCCGCCAAGTGCAAGAAAGCAAAACGAAGAACTGAACTGAAATTTAAAAAGTAATAATTTATTGAGCAACGATTTCTCAATTCTTACACAAATACATAATGATTTGAAAATTCAAGCGAAAAGTCATAGACATATCTAATAAGCTATAAAAAAAATTAATTCAACAGGTTTTCTTTAACCAATAGTTTTGTTTAAATAAATCATATCTCCTTGGCTGAAAATAAACATAAATAAAAATAGCACACAAGAAGGAGGAGCCTTGCCATAGTTTATTACATAATTTTTTTGCAACAATGTTGCAAGCGGACAACAAAAGACTAAACAAAATTATAAAAGAAGAATTTTGCCAACATGTCATTGAGCTTAATATAGGAAGCACAAAGTTGGTTTATTATAAAAAAAAAAAAAATAAAACTAGTTGTAGAATTATTATTAAAAGAGAAGATAAATTAAACTGAAATCACTAGTTTTCAAATTTACATGCAAATAAAGGTTTGACTCGAAAATTATACTGTCAATGGCCGTCGATGGAAAATAGGTTGTGTATTTTGGTTTATTTAATTTTATGCTAAATTTTATTTGTTCACATACTAAGTCTCAGCAATTTTTCAAATTTATCTTAATTTTTAACGTACATTTATAAATCCTTACTCATCGTTTGTCATTAAATTGTTGGCAGTTTAAACATTATAACGGTATTTGGGAAAAAGTTCACTACTTTTTTAACTTAAATGAAAAAAATAAAACGCTTAACGTCTCATGAGACAATGAGCAGTCCAAAAGATTTTCTTTATATTTGTTCAACTTTTGCAGGCCTTTTTTCTAAACTTTGAAAGAATTTTCTGTTTAGATCGAAAATAAAAATTGAAAAAAATAGTATCTTCTTCACAACTTTAAAAAAAAAACATCTTTAATTTTTTCTTCAACTAGGCAAAGTCGTTGTTGTTGTTATAGAGCTATTATAACATTTTAGTACGGATCGTTTACCCAATGCCTGTCAATACATGCAACAACAAAATGTCACTCATTCAAGTAGTAAAAGCTAAAGCGAAATAAAAAGACTTTGACTATGTCTTGAAGCACATACTAGGTGTACAGAGACAATATCAAACCGAAAAAAAACGAAATAAGCTAGCAAGTTAAAGCACAGTGGGACAAAGTAAGACTTTAAGTGCTAAAATAGTTTTAATACTCAAAATTATAATAATCATGTCCATGCTCTGTGTTCTAAATGGAATAAAAAAGTTGAATTCTAAAAGTACATAGAATCGAAAAATAAAACAATTTGTTGTATTGTTGTTAAATTTATAAAAAATTAAATGAATTTACGGAATATATCTATGGGGAACAACCAACAATTCAAATATACAGATATTTCAAAGGTAGCTCTTTAAAATAGTGCGGTTATTTGCGACGCTCCATGATTTGTATCAAATATTTTTTTTTTATACACAACACTACCGTGAAGCTTTTCGCTTGTTTGCAGAAAATACCCAGGGTCTTTGGCAGGTATCGAACCCGCAACCCTCAGACTGATAATCTAGGGCGCTACCAATCAGTCTTTTGAGGACTTCACTCCGATTTCAAACGCGAAAGATGAAATAAAAAGAATTAGAAAGGTTAAATCATCATATCAACCCATATATACTGAAGTCCAGCCAGTGCTAGAAAAAAAAAACTGTGGTTGCTGCTATAATTAAATTGGTCGCCTCTGGGATGTTCGGCAAAGAGAAGCAATATTCATCCATCTTAGTCGAACGTAACCACGATCATTCAGGATGTTGCGGGCCAGCGGGTTTGGATGCGTTTCAAGCTTCCTTAGATATGTTGTTGCATGTTTCGCTATTACTGCCTTAACTAGTGGTACATTTATATCTTTATGGATCTTTGAATTTTTAATATATCAGGGTATGGCTGTAATTATACGTAAAATCTTATTTTAACGGCTTTGAATTTTTTCTAAATTAGAAGCTGAGACGGTACCCCATAACTGAGAATCAAAACACCTCATTTGTTTAAGGATTGAATTATAGAGTAGAAGCAATCTATACTAAGGGTAGAGTTTCTGCCAATGAGCCAATGTATTTGCACGGCTTTTAGCTTCACTTGGGTCAATTTTGCTTCATTTTGCCTCTGAGTTTTGATGTATGGTCGGGTTATTGTTTTGTATAGGAGGGCATGAGTCTCTACGCAGTGTGAAAGTTATGTGATTGCAATTTTGTTCGTTAATTTATATTCTCCATTTTTTTAACCAAGATTCCAAATAAGAAAAGATGTCTTGTAAGTATTCCGATGCTTCTTTAGGGTTTTCATGAATGCTTAGTCTATATATGTAGATTTAACAACATTTTTACTGCATCAGTATTTTTTTTAATAACTACAAAGCTCTTCTCCATGGAGTTGTATTAAATTTACTTAATATTCTGAAATGGATAGATTTTAAATAAAGAATAAATCGAAGTAAAAAATATATTACTGTTAAATTTATATTAGATTGGACTAAAATTATTTATCCATAGTGGCTCCTCTGATTTTCACCACTATCCTTTTAGGTCCTGTGTAATAATTCCTCCTATTATTTTTCTACTCCAGCATTTCGCAGAATTAGTCCACGTTGTATTAACATCCCGTGTGAATTTTTCTTTTATCATCCCATAAAGAGAGTCAAGATGGGCGTTAATATCCCTACAACAGAATTCTATCTAAAATAGCACCGGCCCGTGCCAATTCGTCTACAATTTAATTTACTAATGACTGGGTACAGTTTCCGTGAGTGCTGTTCATTGAAAACATGTAGCTTTCTGACTACCGATCTAATACCCCTCTTTTCGAGTGCCTTTATAGCCGCCTATAACAAATCTCTCGAAGTGGAATACATGAAAGTCGAAAAATTCGGATTATTTCACTTTCAAATACTACATTATGAATTCCATTTACAGAACAGTAGTCAATGGTTGAATTTTTTTTGATTTAAACAAGTGAACGCATTTGAAGGAAAATATGAAGAAGTTTATCTCATATTTTACTCTAAAATAATTACTGGCTGACCCCTAAAATCGTCCATTAAAATCAGTAGCAATGCAACGTTCTAACTTGTTACATGACGTAATGCTCTGTAAAAATAAACTTATCTATTAATGCTACAAAAGGACCAGAAAGCACTCTATTTATTTTAGAACTCAGCGCATTACACTTATACTCAAATAGTTTTTAAACACTAACGGACACTGAAAAGTTATCCACCTGTTTTAACACACGACATTTCTAACACCATCGTTACAGGGTCGTGAATTGATACTCATATTACTTGATCTTGTATACGGGGTATATTTAGGAATCCCAAATGCTGCTGCTTTTTACAGTTATAGTGTGTGGCACGTAACGAAAGTTATCTCAACAACAGCCTTTTCAATATCATTATAGTCTTCATTTCTATGAAGAAAATGTATAAATTATACACAATATTAATTCATACTTATGCATCAGGCAGAGGTTTGTAATAAATATTTTAATGTATTTGCAACAGTGTTAATTGCAGAATAGTATTAAAAAATATATTGTCCCAAAAAGGCTCAACTTTACATAACTCTTGCCTTATTTACTTGTTTTTAACCCAGAGTGCAGACATTGAACATTATCTATCTATAGAACCACAACTACATGCACGTTAAAAATGATCTGTTACCAAGAGAAGTAGTGGTGGTACCAATGCTCGTAATAATAGTGGACGAAATAAAAAGAAAAGAAATCAGGGAGTAAGTAAGACCGTTAAAATATTCCATATAATGATAAAATAATGTTTGTGGCAAAATAAAGTAAAACTTAAAAACGAAAAAATTATTTTAGCGGCTAATATGCCTTGATATTACCGCTAACAATTGTTGGCGCGTACATGTCATACAAGTGGTCAACTAAATTTAACACACAAACAACCACATGCTTCTTAGACTAAACCTGCAAAATGACGCATGCTGTGCCTCTTTTTGATACACAGACACTTTTAGTTACTCATACTTATGTATGTATTTTATACCATTTTTTCTCTATATATGTTTTATATTCTTTTAAAAATATATCACATAGACAAGAGTTTGACATAAAATGGACAGTTGTTTAGTGAGCGACATGTTTTTTTTTTTAGTTTTAATTTTCTACAAAAAATATCATACAGTAACCATAGAATTTGTTTTATATTTATATGAGGAAGTGGTCTCAAAAATTTTTTTTCTACTCATTTTGAGTTCAAAGTTTTGTGACTTGACTACTAGTTGTGGCTTATATATGCTTAAAGTCATTGATAGATTACTTTTGTTGGACTATGACAAACAAAATGAAACTTACGGCCAAAAAGATAAACAGACGAGGGCATACACATACACATACATGTTTAGAGAAAAAGGAGTTATAAATAAAAATTTTAGAAATGTAGGCCAAAATGCCATTTTAAGAAGATATATTGCCAAAGATGTTTTGGTCTGTCTAGCAAAAGTCGAAAAAGAATATAAAGATAAACTTATTGCTTGAGCTTACTTTAATTTTGGTGAGAAATATAGAAAAATATGCAGTTCATAAAAGGGTTAAGTTTAAGAACAAAAAGAAAAATGGGACTACAACTGAAAGGCATAGTAGCATTTTGATGTTAGTGCTTTTTAGTAAATAAATTAAACTCATTTATTTTTTGTTAAGTATATTTCTCTAAGTTACAAATTTTAAATACTTAATTGTAAATTGACCAATGGAACAAGCATATTATTTTAGAGTATGGTACAGATATTTTTTTGAAATAATTAATTTAAAAAAAAAATAGGATTTCAAATTATAAAAAATAGTTTCCTATTTTTCAATTTGGTGTATTTAACAATTAGTATAACAAGTCACATATTATAAAATAGGAATTTAAAAATAAAATCTTATACTCAAGAAGAATGGACATCATACTCAAGTTTGTTTTAATGTATATGTTATATTACTTAATTACACATGGGTGTAATTTATTATGCTAACTAATCAATTGCCTATTTCATTAGCTTTAGTTTACAAATAATATTCATAAATTTTTTTCATTGCAATTATTTTCTACAAGGAAAATGGTTTTTAATGAAGCACATTCATTAGTTGTTATTTGTTAAAAGGAAATCATTATTATGATTAAATGATATCAATATGCTGTCACTAACAGCCGCATTTTTTCATATTAAAGAACGAATTTGCAGTGATCAATGTCAAACCTTGTTTAATAGTCATATAATAGCAGAGCGTTGTTAATCATCTCGCACCTTCAGCGTCAGTTTTTAAGTATTAAGTATTAAAAGCCACAACGATCATCAATTTGTGTGTTATAAAATTTAATTCTTTTTACGTAAACTATAATTAGTAATTATAAAATTGCATTACAATTGTATTGAAAAATAACACTCAAAATATTATTGAGGTCCACACTCAAAATATTTAAAAATGGTCCATTAACACTGCATTTAAATTAAATGTAATTCACAAACATACAAACAGCGAAATATGTAAAAAGAATTAATTTTAATTATTAAATTGATTATATTTGTTCCGCCAGTATATAAAATATGTATGGACTGTCGTCACTGGCTGTTGGTTTGGTACGTTTGGCGAGTGCTTCCGATGTAGAGGCATCATTATCATGCCGCTTCTTATAAAATGTATTAAAAAAATCTTTAAAAACTAAGTACAATTATTTTTTGAAAACTTGTTGAAAATTTTAAGTACTTACATAAATAGTGGTTAGATCTAGATTAGTGATACGCTAAACTCTCTAAATACGAAATATAAAAACGGAATGATTATTCTAAAAAAAGCAAATAACAGTGAAGATCGGGTTGCTTGACATCCAAAGGACTTTACATAAATAAACCTATTTTTCGGTTCACCCTTTATTTTTTTCTTCTCGGCATGATATATTTTATCTATTGATTGCTGAACTTTCCTCGCTCTTTGTAAAGAAGGATTAGAAAAACTCCCATAATTACTTTGACTTTTCCCCAACAAATAAATTGCATTTTTATTATAAAACGTTATGGGTAATTAGCATAATATTTAAATAATTAATTTAATTATTCAATTTTCAATTTATTTTTTTCAATATAATAAAACTAATGCATTTAATTAAACAAAATTTATGAAAAAAAAAATAATAATATATTGAAAAAAAAATATATAAGTAAAAATAAGTTTTGTTATACAAAAGGCCTTATAACCTTATTGTTTTGGGGCCTTCCAAATCCTAAATAAATAAATAAATAAGAAAACAGTAAATTATTTCCTGACTGTTTTTTATTTGTGTTCGCATCACGTAAAAACTACTGCATAGATTTTACCAAAATTTTGTGAGGAGGTACTATAGTATCCTGATTCCAATATAGTATACTTTTTCTTCCGCAAAATATCTTTTTTCCAAGAGAGAGAGAGAGAGAATGGAGGAAAAGCAGTGAAAGTATGTCAAATTTGTTACCGATTTAAAAGTAATGCATACTTGAAGGCACCTTTTATTTTTAAAAGCAGTATATTTTAGACAATTGTGCGCAACATATGGCGCTGTTTTAAAATAATGAGTAACTCATTTTCTGTCTCTCTCTTTTGCCGAGCTTTACAATAATTTTTAGAATTTATATCAATTTTAGAAGTTTAACCAGGGATGGGTACTTTTATATAAAGTAAATGAGTACCCTTATGTAAGTATATACGTCTTAAAATTTGGTGTGGATTACTTTCAAAGTAAATTCGACAGTAACATATATATGTAAGCACAGCTAGAAAACAATAAATCGATATTTTTTTTTTGGGATTTTAACAGTCTTTCTATATATGAAGATTTAAAACGTAAAAAATTAATATTAAAAAAAAGAATATAAGTTTAATTATTTTTTGATACTTAATAGTTATAGTTTTAAATATAATCAATTCTTTAAGTCTTAATTAACGAAAACCTCTCAATACAATATTCATTAACAAAGTTATAAATATTATCAAATGTTAATCTTGCATTACACACTGTGTAATTTTTTAAGTCATGGCAAAATAACCATATACGGACACCACTACGTCATAAAAGACCAAAAACAAAGACCCCTGTCTTCCAGTTTTTCCCAAAGTCCTCCAGGTTTTTTTTTATGGGCTCTATCGATGTCATTTTGGCAAAAAAATGATCATTTACTCAAGCTCATATTTTGCAAACCGTTTGGAATTTTGATATACTCTCTGAGGCAAAATTGTAGCTCTTGTCATAAAGAACAAAAATTGTTAACATATAAAATCAAAAAAAACTTCATCTTCAATGTCAAAATCCCAAAAAACTTTAAAAAATTCAATTTTTTACCTTTTTTCCCCTGTTCAGGGCCATAGGTAGCAAACCGTTCAAAATTCAAGGAAACAATCAACTACAAAAATGAACCTAAGATCTCAATAAACAACTTTCTAAAACATATGAACTTCCTAGGAATGATTCTTAACACCGTTGAGGTAGCGCTTAGGTAGCCGCAAAAGTGAAAAACTTTTGCGGCAAAATTGACATCGAGGCCCCACATCTTTGAGGGCCCATAAAAAAAACCTGTAGTACTTTGGGCAAAACTGGGAGACAGGGGTCTTTTTTTTGGTCTTTTATCACGTAGTGGTGTCCGTATATGGTTATTTTTTTCCGTGTTGCACTGTGTTATTAATGTTGCATTATGAGTACTGAATTTATTGTTAATTAATTTCTTGTCATTATTAGAGTAACAGCACGTTTATAAAAAATTGTTTAATTTAATTTAATTAATTTTAATTTGTTTAATTGTCACAATGGGAAGTGATTTTTCGTTAAAATATTAATGTGTGAACAAATTATGACCTAATTATATGATAAATAATTTATTTTCTCAGACTAAAATAAATTTTTCGCTATTTATTGAAAACGAAAATTTGAACAAATGAGATATTTTAAAAGCTAGCAGCATGAAATATAATATCGTCCTAATGCTTCATATAATAAATTTGCTTTTTCCATTAATTAAATGTTTTAATTTTTAAAGCTCAAACCCAAACAAAAAATTATATATTTAATTATAAAAAATATGAAATGTATACAAATGTTTAAAACTTGCCCGATATTTGTAAAGTCCTCTATATAAAATTTTAATTTTCATAAGCGATAAACTAGCTGCCAATGAATTAAACTTAAAATAGTACCACATATATGCGATTATAATAAACCATTAAATGCATTTATACATAAAACCAGCGGTGGGTCTTTTTATTTAAAGTTAATTTTAATTTAAAGTTTTTTTTTTAATTTTAGTAACCAACTAACAAGTGCTTGTCATGTCAAATAAAAAATGAAATGCAAAATTATGTTTTTCATATAAAAATATTGTTTATAGTATTGATTTCATAAGCATATTTTCAAGTACCAACACACGAAGCAAGTGTTTTTTTGCTGTAATTTTAATAAACAGAAATTAAAAAAAAAAAATACCGTAAAATTTGTTTTAAATCATTTAGATTTTAAGGTGTATTTTAATACTTTTGAAACCAAAGAATGTCATTCTTAATGTAAGGAAAGAGGGCTGTATTTAGTATAATATTTCAAAATATAAAATATTTTGTTAGACCTTACCGAATCGGTTTTGAAATGTTGCCAGGTAACGAAAAATAATATTTACTCAATTAAAACATACAGCTTGTCAAGTGCTTGCAAATATAAACCAACAGAAAGGAAAAGGAAAATTTAATTACCGAGAGTCAAAAAGTGAATCATAAATTTAATTGTTGCCGCCAAAATCCTGCTTGATTTAATGAGTGTCTTTTGAGGCATTAAACTTTTTAAGTATGTATCTAGAAAATTTAGTTGGATTAATTAATTTTTTTATGTTATCTGTAGTTTATACTATTGCACTCATAAAAATAATGGAATAAATTGAATGGATTTATTCATTTAATTAGTATTTCTTTTTTTGCTTAATTACATGCAAAGAGAAGGAAACAGAGTGAAACTTTGTTTAAAGTCAATAAATTCCCTTGCTATATATTTTTATAGCCTAGTGATTTATTAGACAACTTTTGTGCATTATGTACAGTTTTACCTCACTATACTTTTTAAAGTAGTTTATTAAGGATGTTTTTAGCTTAGCCTAAATAATTCTTTATTTATTTGATAGTTCATCAACGTTGAATGTTGGGATTTATTATTTACTTTACATTTTTGAACTGATGTTTTAGATTTGAGTAACATTTACAAAATCTTGAAACTTATCAACTTTTAAATTTTTTCGAATGAAAAACCTGATATTATTAATTCATCAAATCAATACTCAAAAAATATATTAGCCCAATTCACAATCTTGTGCAAAGGGTCTTGCGTCGCATACATACACAAGAGCACATGTTACACTTTTGTAAATATGCAACAAATAAAACTATAGTTTTTATTTGCTAGGCATTTGTAAAACTTGACTGACGGCTGACAATATAAAATTTAATAAAAAATAAGGTCTGTTCCAGGTGCATAACAAAGCAGTCTGAACTAGTCCGGATTAGTCCAAACGCGTTCCAGATAACAATTTTTGTGCAATTTTGAGAGAAAATGAGAGAGTAAAATTTTTCATTTCCTGTACAAAGTTGTACGAACTTTTTCTTTGGGTAAGTTCGGACTAGAATTAAATTATCAGCTGTTTTTGTTTACATTTAAAATTCAAAAAGTTTTGTATAATTTTTTATTTTAAATAACGGAAGAAATTTTTTATTTAAAACTTATTGAAAAGCAAATAAAGTTTTAGGAGAACGTGCAATAGTCATTTGGCTTTCCATTTTGCAAAAAATTATAAATTATAACTGGCTTTTACTTTATTCAGTTTATTTTCATTCACTTTTTACAGCTGTTGGCAATAATGCAAATGATTTGCTTTTAAAATATTATGAATTTAAGCGTCTAAATCACTTAAACAAAATTAATTTGAGAAAGTAACCAGCATTAGTATTTTTTTAATGTTCAATTTTGGTTTTTTGCGTTCCAGCAACTTAGAATAACTTTCTCACATTTAGAGAGTAATTTTAGTTTTTTCTCTAAGAAGTCCGGACTGTTTTGTTATGCACCTGGAACAGACCTATAATAAAATTAAATTAAACAAAAAATATGTTTGTTCCAGGTGCATAACAAAACAGTCCGAACTCGCACAAATTAGTCTAAAAGCGTTCCAGATGACAACTTTTCTGTAATTTTGACAGAAAATGAGAGTAAAATATTTCATTTCCTGTACAAAGTTATACGAACTGATTCTTTGGGTAAGTTCGGACTAGAAATAAAATAACAGTTGATTTTTGTTTACATTTAAAAACCGAAATATTTTTAAATAAAGGAAGAACGGTTTTATTTAAAATTTATTGAAAAGCGAAATAGAAGATTTATAAATTAAGTTACAGGAGAACGTGCAATAGATAATTGGCTTTCTATTTTGCAAAAAATTATACATACATAATGACAACTGGCTTTTACAATTAGTCTATTTTCATTCACTTTTTACAGCTGCTGCCAATGAGCCAACAGATTTACTTTTATATTATGCATTTACGCGTCTAAAATCACTAACATAAAATTTATTTGAGAAAAAAAAAGAAAGTAAGCAGCATTAGTATTTAAAGATGTTGAATTGTGTTTTTTGGCGTTCCAGTAATTTTGGACAACTTTGTTACATTCAGAGAGTAATTTTCTTTTTACACTCGTAATAGTCCGGACAGTGTTTTTATGCAGCTGGAACAGATCTAATAAGAAAATCGAAAATTAAAAAATCTTAAAAAAGAAAATAAGAATTTGAAAATGGACCCAGATGGACATAATAAAATGTTATCTGATATCTATTAGTAGTCTGGCTGTTGAATTTTAATTCTATTAAGAGGGCAGCTACGTCTCGATTACGAGAGCAGTTAGATAATTCCATGAACTTTCGTATTTGTAGTGCAGTAATTTTGAACGCAACAATGAACCCGTTACGTGTTAGCTAATACTGTCAAATTCAGTCAAATTTTAGCTAATAATATCAAATTTCGTGTTTTGCATCAAGTGTTGCAAACTGAAATTCGTTTATAATTCAAGTAAAATTTTTTTTACAATTGCATAAATTTGTAATTGGGCTATTATACACTTTCGAACGTATTAATTTTTGCAGATAATTCTGCTAAATTATTAAAGATAAAATTTTAACGTTATAAGTTGGATCATGATGAAAAAATAATTATTATCGGTTTGTGGTGTCAAGTAAACTACCTAAACCCCTTCCCGATTATACCCAAAAACTATACAGCTCTCTATCCAAAGGCACATACTAAATTCCATTTTTATGTGTCAAATGGTATGACCTGTAGAGCCTTCATAAAAATAGTGGTCCAACCACCCCCACATATTATCGCAAAAATAGTAAAAATGAATCCATGATTCCTCAAAACGTAAAGATGCGACATCGTTTTTTCACGATTACTGTGCTTTAACTATACTATGACGTGTGGTAAAGTAAAAAAATTATCACAATATAGTGCAACAAATATTTACAATTCTGATTTTCATGGAAAATACTTAAATCCTGCAAATAAGTTATTGAAATATGATTTACGAACTCGATATCAAAGATCGTTTAATTTACTCCTTGAATAGATTAATTTGAAATATGCTGTGTCCGCCAATTCGTCAGTATCCTTATAATATTCTGTTCGATTTTGCTTTGAAAGCAATCCGCACCAAAGACCCTTAATTTTGTAGTGCTTTTGATAAAGTGTCACTGCCTTACTAAAATATGCCGCCTAAGTATGCATATCGGTAATGTTGCATATTTTCTCTGCTTTATTTCCACTTTCTCTTGGAAATAAAATATTTTTACGAAAAAAGTATCCTATATTTGAATCAGGATACACAAAATTTTGTTAAAATTCATCCAGTAGTTTTTATGTGATGCGAACGCAGACAAATAGACAGACAAAAAGAGAGACAGGAAATAAGATACTGTTTTATTATATGAATAGATGAAAATATTAAATATTATTTTAACCACTATTTAATTGTTTGCAAGCACACAAATTTGGCCTATGTAAGTGGCATAATCTAAAGGCCTTCCGCAAAGATGATTATAGGCCCTATGTTTTATCTCTCTTAGAGGTTTGCTCAAAGCTACTATAAGGTTGTATAAATGACTAACAAACATAAATACTATTTTATTGAGTAGAAAAAAGCGATTCAGATATAACTTCTATAAGTAATTTTAATTTAAAAAAAATTAAAATAAACTTTACACCCACTACCGCAGACAAGTAATGTAACAACCTTTCGTTATTTTATGGATTTCAAGAAAAATATTCATTATTATTTTATGAAGTTGCAGGGTAATCAATCAAAATATACTTTTTCTTGCTTTATTTAAAGCATATGAATTGAAAAATTGAAGAAAACGAGTTGACATTGTTTATTTTGCTAACTTATGTAGATTTTCAGACACCCAAATAAATTGAAAATTTTAATTTTTTTGTGCTTTTTAGCATTAAAAATAAAGACAACATTGTTTTTAGGGCTTTTTATGGCTGTTGTGGGAGCTTAAAGTTGCAGTAAAATTATTTTTTGATACAGTTCAATGAAAACATTTGTCATTGTTTTGACAGCCTTTAATGCGGTTTGACTTTAAGGCAAACAAAAAAAAAATTAAACAGAGTTAAAGGCAAATAAAAGAAATTAAATGCCTGGGAGCTTTCACTTATAGTAGAGTTTTTACCTTTTCACGCATAAAAGATTTATGCTTTGACATATTTTTGCACAAAATGGTTAAGACAATAAATGAAACCATTGTCGTAATGGTTTTGTTTAAACAGAAATTAGACTTTCAAATAAAAATTAAAAGTAAGAAAATTTGACTTATGGCCAAATTTTGTTTGTTAAGGACTTTTTAAGTTTGTGCTTCAATTTTTTCACAGTATTTGTTTTGCTATGTTTAAAGAGTTGCAGCAATCATCATGTTTAAAGTCTGTAAATTTTTTATTTAATATTGTTTTTAATTTCAATTCATTGACATTAGTTTTTTTTTTTGGTTTCTTAAGCTTCATCAATTTCTTGTGTTGTTATTTGATTGAACTTTGTTTGCTTATTTTTCTTGGTACAAAATTTATGTCGCTAGTTTTTTGGTGTTTTTCTTAAAGCTCTTTTTTGTTTTTGTTAGGAGACTTAACAATTTGGTTTTTGTTATTATCGTTTTTTTTTTTTCGTTTGTTTGCTGTTGTGTAGATTTTTGTGAGTGTTTAAACAACAAATCGATTTAGACATGTCATAATAAATAGTTTGATTGTGTTTGCGATATGTTGCAATTTGCTTGTAATGTTTTTACAAGCGGTTGCTGTAAATACACACTGCCAGAAAATCTGTGCACATTTTAGGTTATTATTTTATGAAGTTGCAGGTAGTATGATTTTTACTGGTTACGAATTAAACCTATCCTATATTCATTTCGCCCAATTAAGAAAAGGTCTTAATTTGTATTAAACTAGCTGGACCCACACACGTTGTATGAGTCTTCACAATGTTTTGTTGAGTTTTGCTTGAAAGTAATCGTATTTGCTTTATATAAAGGAACCCATTCCTGGTAAAAATTTTAAAATTTATATAAACCTAACTATAAAGCTCTGTAAAAGGTGTTTATAATATTTTAATAATCATACAATTACACAAAGTAAAAATACAAATCAAATACAAATTTTATTCAATTGGCTATTTGGCAGTAAGTAATAATTTGTTGCGCAACTGTGTTTAAAATATCCTGCTTTAAATTCATATTGTCTTTATTTTAGAACAGCGCCATCTGTTGCGCAACTGTGTTTAAAATATCTCGCTTTTATTAAGTATGCAGTACCTTCAAATCGGTAAAAAAAAAATCGGCGTACTTTCACTGCCTTTTCTCCATTTTCTCTTGGAAATAACTTTTTTTTTTCGAAAAAAAGGAATCAGGATACTAAGGTACCTCCTCACAAAATTTTGTTAAAATCCATCCAGTAGTTCTAACGTAATGTGAAGGTAGACAGAAAGACAGATAGACAAACAGGAAATTAGTTACCGTTTTATTACTTAAATAAGAAGTATTGTCTAGAACCTTTTCAAAATATCATTAAACAAGTGCAAAAAGAAAATATCCTTGAAAAATATTTATTAAATTTTGCTCCATCTATAGCAGTGAGTGAAATAAATAGGTCTTAGATTTATCAATAAACTTAGAATTCTGCCATTATAATGCCCAATAAAATAGATAGATTTATGTTCGTTATATATATTTATTATGGATTAAGGATATCAGCCTTCAATTTCCACAATTGTAGGTGCTAATATTTTTGATAATAATATTATATGAATCTACGGCTGAGGAAAATATATACAAAAAAAAATTGTTTGCTCCTATGAAAGGTTTTTATTAGTTTAAGACACAAATTTAATTTAATGTTTTATTGATTCAATCATTTATTTAATTAGAAATTTATTTTGTTGTTTCTTAAATGAGAATATAATTGAATCAATTGACAAATTAATTAAAACTGTTTCTGAAAATTATTACAACCTTTAATTGGAGAAAAAAATTTTTTCTGTGTAGCTTTTCTTTAAGTCTAAAAGGGTGCCTAGCTAAGCTAAAACGTAGTATGCTACTCTATCACTCTGGGATTTGTCGGTTTGATTGTCTCAAAAGACTCATTTTCATTTTTAGTGTGGTGATTGATAGCATTGAGTACGTTCATGCACGTTGTTACGAATCCACAAGCGTAGATGACTAAACGAAAGCTTTCACATTGGGTCAAAGGTCACCTCAAACTAGACAAACTAGAAGATGTTGTCAGAATCATTAGATGGCTAAGTGATGCGACTTAGCAAAGGTAATTTAGAATAAGTCACAATGGCCTCTAAGGGTCCTCGAGTGCATGAGTCATTATTTCAACACGCCCCTTTTAAGCCTTATGTCTAAATGAATTTTATTATTATAAGTAACTAAAGAAGCTTTTACAAATCGCATAAAAAAGTCAAGGAAATTATATGACGCATGAATTGATACCGAAAATTGTTTTACTCCATTTGTTTGCTTGTAAACATTACCTCAACAGACGAAATTAATACTATTGGTTATAAAAAAGGGTTTTATTAAAACATCTTCTTGCCGTCACCTCAAAATGTGATATATTGTGTAGGTTCGAACCAGCCAGGTACTGAAAAATGCGTGACCGAAATGTAGCAATCGACATGACAACAGGATTTTGCAACATGATAAAATTATATTTCATATTCCAAAAGTAACAAAAACGTGCTTTAAGATGTTGAAACATAAAGTCATATCCAACTACCAGCCACCGGGCACTTTCGACCTTATAAAAGTAAAAAATTTTATTATTATTAATTAAATGTTACAACACAATCACAAATTATATTCTAACTTAATGTACCGAGCATAGTAACGAAGACCTTCACTCATTATATTGAAACACCCAGAGTTTTTGGTGGAAATCGTATCCACAATTACAGACTAGCACACTAACTACTAGCCTACTGGGCACCCTAAAAAATTTTATTTGTTTATCGATCTATTTGAAAAAGCGGGATTTCACTACTGTCAGGTTTATGGGACAGTGGCGAATGATGGATAATACATAAAATTAAATCAGAAATCAATTTTTCAATAAACTTTAAACATATGGGTACAACAATCAGCTAATCAATTTATAATATTAATTTGAGATACATCATCTACATGAACGATAATTTAAAATATACAGCCCTATTCTGATCATATGCTGTCCGTTAGAGAGGATCGGAAAACCACAAAAAATCACAAAAATAGAAAATATTTGTAAAAGATATGAAGGCTTTACAATTTTCTTATGTGGGTTTATAAATTACCTTTTTTTACTGAAAAAAACACATCTAATAATTTTCTTAAACAATTTATTATAAAATTACCAACAAAGCATTCACAAAAATAGGCAAACACGTGATTTCAAATATTTTTGTTTGTAAACACCTTTGATGCGATTTCAAACCACTTTGTAAACAGCGATTTTAAGGCTTGATTTAATTTCTTGGACAAAACGGCATTGATAATAAATTACGAGGATGCAACCACTTTATCTGATACATCTTAAAACATAATTTTCTTATAATATAATTCCCCCAAATCCGTATTACTTTCTGTGTATAAATTTTGTAGTTTTTTCTTTATCACCACATAATATTCGGCTAAATATAAAAAATAATGAAATTGTGCAAATGCCAAAGTGTTGCACACGTTTATCTAAATTGAAATTCAATTGCGCAAAATATTTAGTTTTTTATTGTCTTTTGTTGTTGTTTTCGTTGTTACATAAATTAGTAGCGATACAAACTCTAACCGCAAAACAACGAAAATTTAATTAACTTGATGTTTTTTTTATTTTTTTTTTTTTTATTTTTTGTTACAACTTTTTGGAAGCAAAAAAAAATTTAACACAAAAGCGTAAACTTTGAAATTGGCATCTTAATCATAAGAAATTTGAAAAAGCATAAATCAATTTATATTGCAGACAGACAACCAGACAGTTAGACAGTCACATACAAATAATAAACGACAATTTGATAAAGATCTATTTTTACATTGCGTTAATTACAAAGCGGCAGATAAATTACAAAAGGAGCGATGAAAAAACTAAAAATCATGAACTGAATATTGAAGTTGGAAAAAATTTTTTTTTAAATATTTATACATGACTATGAATTATTTAATACATTTACAAATAAAACTAAATTTTTAATTATAGTTTGGGAAAAAAAAACAATTAAATAAAATTCAGGTGTTAGTGATTAAAGAGCTATTTGTTCAATTAATTCGGTCAATAGTGAGCGAAATATCTGAAGAAGATTTATGATATGAGGTGGGGTTAGAAGAATTTTAATTAAAAATAGAGGTGAGTGAATATAAATTGGCATACATTCATTAATTTATATATTTACTAACCTTTATTTTCGTTGTGATTTAATATTTTTTTCTAGTTTAGCCGGCAAAAAATTTGTTAATGCTTTAAAATTATAGTATGAATGGATCATTAAGAATCTGGTCAGTTCTTCTTTATTAAGTCGAGATTTTTTTTAATGGGTATGGCAAATAATGATCCTGTATCATGTGTTCACGTTATTATATTTCATTATAACTCGAGAATTGTTGATCCAATTTCGAAAAATGGACGAATGCATAAATATTGATTTTGCACAACTCTTGATTTTATTCATAATTGAGTGAATGTACACGATTTAAAAACAAAATTGGAATATGCACATTCATCAGTAACAAATACTCATTTAATGGCAGGGAATTCTCTGCATAACAGTGTTGTTTAGAACCAAATAACATTAAGACCAAAAACATTGTTAAACAACATGCCGAACGCAGATTGCTTAATAGATCCGCTTCAGTAGAAAACCCTATAATAAATGTTTTATAATCACTTTGTATCAGAGCCTTAGCCAAAATGATGTTTATAGTGAGATTTAGTTTCTGAACTTTTTTTTTTAAGATAACACTACCTCTGCGTAGCTTTTTGCTTGTCTGCAGAAAACACCCTGAATCTTTGGCGGGAATCGAACCTGCAACCTCCAGACTGATTGACTAGTGCGCTACCTATCAGTCTTTCGAGGCGAAAAAAAAATTATTAAAAGTACTCAAAAGCATGCTCTAATTTGCTAACGTAATATCAATGATTGTTACTATATACTCGTAGTATGTGTATCTTTAGATTTTAGTTATTGATTTATAATTTTTTTTTTCGTTTTTTTTTGCTAAAAATTATTAAATCACTTTAAGTTTTTAGATAAATTTAAAAATTTACGTTTTAATACTAATAGTATTCTAAAAGACAAAAACTATACAAACAACAATGTTATTTGGATAATAGTTTTTTTTTTAAGTGATTGAATATTATTTATAGAAAATGTCATAATAATTATTAAAACAAAAATCCAAATCTTGTGGAGGGTTTGTTGTTATAATAATATTTTTATTATTTATTTTTGTATTCAAATATTCCGTTATATAAGTGCTGTAAACTTAATATGGCACATCTCTTAATAGTTGACACAAAATGCCACCCTGGGTGTTTGTACAAGAAAATGACGCTGTGTTTAAGATTATTTTGTTGTTTTTGTTTCAATTAAGATGTAAATCGAATACAATAAATTAAATAACATAAATTCTTTCATACTCTTTTTAATTAAAATCTTAGAAAAAAAATCCAAAATGTTGTACTAGACTAAAATACCCTACACAGTCATACAATAGAGACGTGAACAAATTTAATGCGAATTTAGCTCAGCACACAACACACACACACTTCATGCAGTAAAGTAAATTCTAGACATTGAATATGTTTCTTGCAAAAACTTCAGCATATTTACAATACGTGTAAGAGTACATACTGCATATATAGACAAAACTATGCACGTCAACACCTTTTGAAAGACAATGCTACGTTTTGTTTTACTTTAGTTTTTTTTTCATCTATGCAGCAGGCATCCAGTTATTGAGGTAAGCGAGCAGGCACTCATAGAGTTTACACAGTCAGGCAGTTATACATAAACAGCAATTGTAATTACGTGCGACAAAGTTGTCACTTGCAATTAGCCATTTTGTGTTTTATTTGTTAACTAAAATGAAAATGGATGAAAGAAAACAAACAAAAAACAAAAAAAAAACATACGGCTCAAAGATGAAAAAAGATCATACTCGTACATACCGCACAGCAAAATAAATACTTAAGTAACATAACAATGAAACGACAAAAATATAAATCAAATATACACTTCGTTCAAGTTAAGTCATTTAGTACATACATAAGTATATTGTATATGGTTATTTGAGAGTGCATATGTGTTTGTTTCATAAGTGTATATTAATATGGATTTTGGTAAATTAAACAAAGTAAAAGTTTGAGGAGTTTTGTTTTTGTTTTAAATATAAACTTGTGTTTTTGCCATTGTAATGATGGCGTTTAAGATGAGCGCAATAGATTTCTTAAGGTCTGTTTTGTTTCTGTTTTCTTTGCCTTAATTGTTAGTTAGTTTTTTTGTATTTGCTTAAGATAAATATCTTATACATAGTACTAAAGAGCGCTTCAATATAGCACAGTGAAACAAGATCTGTAAAATATTGACAGCTCGCAATCATTAAAACAACATAATTGAGATAACTATAATCTAAGAGCCATATAATGGTTGAGTTACGGGGTTGTATTCAAATCATATTATTCTTAAATATTGAATATCTTAAATTTTAATTAGTCGAATTATATTTAATAACATGCAAATTAATTATATCGTATTCCGCTAGTGTCAGAAAAAAATTAATCGCTTAAATTTTTTTTTTTTTTTTCATAATTTATTTATTGTATCTTCAATAATTTTTGAACTAACAATAATTACTCGTATCTTAAGTCTAAAATAAAATATTCTTTTTAAGTCCAGCCAGTGCTAGACAAAAATAATGTTTGTTTCACGGATTTCGAAATCATTTGCGGGTCATCCCTCTAATGTACGGCCAAGAAAAGCAGTATCTCTTCTTTTTAGTCGAATGTAACCAGGTTCATTCAGCATGTTACGCGCCAAAGGGTTTGGATGAGATTCAAGCCTCTTTAGATATGTGACTGCATGTTCCGCTATTTCTGATTTAACTGATGGCATGTTTAGGTCTTTGTGGATGTTCGAATTTTTTATATACCAGGGAGCAGATGTAATAATACGTAAACTCTTATTTTGGCGCCTTTGAATTTGTTCTACATTGCTAGCTGAGGCAGTGCCCCATAACTGAATCCCATAACACCAAATTGGTTTGAGGACCGACTTGTACAGTAGAAGTTTGCAATCTAAGCTCAGGGTGGAGTTTCTGCCAATAAGCCAATTTAGTTGTACTGCTTTTAGTTTCATTTGTGTTAACTTGAAGTCAATGTGGCTTTTCCAAGTAAGGCGACGGTCAAGATGTATACCCAGGTATTTAACGTCTGAAAGCTGTGGTATCATTTGGTTATTTATGCGAATAGGAGGGCATGAGTCCCTGCGCACTGTGAAAGTTATGTGAGTGCATTTTTGTTCATTCACTTTTATTCTCCATTTTTCTAGCCATTTTTCCAAATTGAGTATGTGGTCTTGTAAAAGTTGTGATGCTTCTTGGGCACTTTCATGAATACTTAAAAAAGCTGTGTCATCTGTAAAAGTTGATGTGTGGACTAGGGTGCTAATTGGCATATCCGATGTGTACAGTAAATATAAAATTGGTCCCAAAATACTACCTTGGGGAACTCCGGCTTCAATGAGCTGTGGCGAGCTTAAAAAGTCACCTTCTTTTAATAAAAACTTGCGATTCGTTAAATAATCTTTTAAGAGCTTATACAAGTTTTCAGGCAAGTTCAGCTTTAGCTTAAATATTAGGCCTTCGTGCCAAACCTTATCGAATGCTTGAGAAACGTCAATAAAGAGCGCAGAACAGTATTTTTTTTCTTCAAAGGTCGTTTTAATTACATTTACTAATCTGTGTGTTTGTTGGATCGTACTATGTTGTTTTCTGAAGCCGAATTGATGGTTCGGAATGCATCGTTTCGTGCTAAGAATTGGATTCAGCTTAGTTATTAATATTCTCTCAAATAACTTTGACACGTTTGATAAAAGGCTTATAGGTCTGTATGATTCAACTTTTGTGTGGTCTTTTCCTGGTTTAGGAATCATAGTTATCAAAGAGACCTTCCACTCTGTGAGAAAGTACTCAAGACGTAAGATGGCATTAAAAACAAACAGAATAATTCTGCGACCTATACGGGGCAACTCAACTAACATCTTGTTACTTGTTTTATCAACGCCAGGGGCTTTTTTGGTGTTTAAATCTGCTATTGCCCTTTCAATGTCGCGAAAATCAAATCTTAGGGGTACTACGGCACTAGTCTCTACTGACGGTAACTCAGCTATATCAGTACATACATTTGGGGTGAAAACCTTCTTCAAATGTCCAACAAACAAATTGCCTTTTTCGGTATCATTCCTTGCCCAGTCTCCACAAGAAGTTCGCAAGGGAGGCTTACGTACGATCGGTCTTTTAAGGTTCCTACATGCACGCCATAATGAATAATCTGATTGAGCAGTTGCATCGAGGTCTTCCAAGTAATTTTTCAGAGATGCTACTCTTCGAGATTCTAGCAGCTGTCTTAGTCGTTTCGTGCAATCTTTAAGTCTAGATTTGAGTTGAGGAGATCTGTGTGCTTGCCACTCTCTTCTAATTTTTCTTTTTTCAGCCAAGAGCCGCTCGACGTCTACAAAGTAAATTTGATTGTATCTAGCTGGTTGTCTGGTTTCTGTCGCATGTTGGGCAGCTGATTTAAGATTTTGATCAAAATAAATTAGACTCTGGTCCACATCTTTTGGTGTTCTTAGCGGTATGTTTTCCGAACAATGAGTACTGAGATACTTTCTATATTTCAACCAATTAATGCTTGTGCAAGTTGTTGGCGACACGATATTTTGCTGATTCCATATATAGACAATAGTGGGTGAATGATCTGAGGATAATTCGAGTGACGCTTCAACCTTAATCATTTCTCTCGAAATACCTTTAGTCACGCCAAAATCAATAACATCAGGTATTTTTTGTCGATCAGTAGGCCAATAGGTGGGTTGTCCACTTGATATCACATTCAGACGCATTTTTGAAATTGTATCAAACAAAACACGACCTTTTGGAGTTATTAGGCGTGATCCCCAAAACGTATGTTTAGCGTTGTAGTCGCCTGATGCTATGAAACAGGGACCTAGTGATTTGAAAAAGTTGATATATTGACTCTCTGATATTTGAAATCTAGGAGGTGAATAAATCGAAGAAATAACAAAGTTTTGATGATATTCTTCAATACAGATATTTGTTGCTTGAAGGTAGTCCTCACAAAAATCACACAGTAAATGATGTTTAATTCGAGCCCTTATTAGTATTGCTGAACCACCACATGCTCTGCCACGGGGGTCTTTAGTGTCATATAATATATAGCCATTGATTTTAAAAAAGCTATTTGTTGTTAAATGAGTCTCTGAAACCATCATGACATCAATTTGTTGGTTCTTCAAGAAGTACTCGAGTTCATTTTTGTGTTGGCGTAAGCCGTTTGCGTTCCAGAAACATATTTTTAAACAGTTCATGGTTTGTTAAGTAACGCCTGCAACATAGTAGATTGCATGCGTACCATTTCTTGCATCATGCTGCTCATAGAGCTCATAAAACTGTTTATCGACTGCACTAATGTCTCGATGCTTGCTTCGAGACGATTGAAATTACCAGATGGTGTTTGTTCTTTAGGATGCGATTGCAAATTAGGAGTAGAATTAGTTGCCGGTGCCGCTTTATGTACTGCAGTATGATTGGTTTTTACCATATCTGCGTATGAAACATGTTGTGTTGTTGGTTGGGCTAACTGAGGATAATGAGCATTTGCTCGATATTGTGGGTGCTTAGCAGGAGTATTTGATTTTTGAGTGGTTTTCCTTACTATGGAAAAAACTGGACAGCCTCTGTAGTTAGCAGTGTGGTTTCCACCGCAATTGCTGCATTTTTTAACTTTCGAGTCATCCCTTGCTTTGTCGCATTGGGCGGAACAATGTAGCTCGCCACATACAACGCAAACCGGAGGCAACTTACAGTAATCGCTTAATTTGAAACTAATATTGTTGCAACTTAAAATGGTTTTACACGGCGTGTGTTTGTCATATGACTTGTCAGTTTGATAACCCATATGTAATTTCATGTGTTTGTCAAAATAGACATTTTACATACGGTTTATAATTTTTGCTTTCAAACGAACATGTGTAATTACATCTGGCATAACCTATAATATATAATTTTTCCGCCACACAGTTTTGTATTGCCAACCACAGCTGACGCAAATGTGCAAACGTAGTGCTTTTGCCACGCTTTTAGTGCTTTTGGTACCACAAAAAACCTAAATTAACAAAATATCAAGTTGGCATTACAGGATGTCAGATGCTTTGTCACATCAAAATAGAACACGTTCTAAATGAAAAATGTCATATGTATTGTACACATAGAAAATACACATGTTATGTTTGAAAGGGTTTATACGACGTGTATAGAATTTACACATGGAAAAGTGACAAGTCACACGCCGTGTAAAAGCACTTTTAAAGAGAATATAACGAACTTAAGCCTAATTTCAAAAATTAATTTGTATATTATTATTAAATATAATTATATTATTATTGTTATCTAAAAATAAGATTGTTAAATATAGCTAGAAAAATATTTAATGATTAAATTTTAAGGAATTTTAGATACGTAATAAATAACCTTAAGACATTTCGTAGCCATGTTAGTAAAATTTGTTTGCAAGTTTGTTGGATAGTGTTCTTATTATTATTTTTACGAGCTATATAATTCAACACAAAATATAAAAATGTTTAATCACTTAATCCCACCGTGCACTTCTTCACATCACAGTGAAGTACCCTTAGTGTCGCAGTAACCTACCGCATTATCACGTTTTTGTTTTTTTTTTAATAGTAATAAAAAATATTTTTTTTTTTGATTTTATTACTGTTTTTATATTTCTAACCAAAACAAATAAGTGGCAAATCAGACATTCAAACATATGTATGTATGTATATGTTACCAATGATTATTTTGAAATGTGGGTTTTATACAATTATTTGACTATTATTTTTTCTTCTAAATAAGAAAATAATGTTTATACATACGCGAAAAAATATATTTTTATAAACAAATTTGAACGATTAATAAAACAACAAACAGTTGTTGAAAATATAAGATTTTTATTTTTTTTTATTTGCCACTTGCGAAAATGCTTAAGGCGTGTTTAATTTTAAACAGTTTTGTTAGAAACGTAAAAAAAAACTATAAATAAAAAAATTTCAACTTAAAAAAAACGGAAATTTTTCGATTAAAGTTTGTGTCTTAGGTCTTTAGTTTTAATACGTTTTCACTTCATTTTTACTTTACATGGTTTGTCGGTTTGTGCATGTAATTTAAAAATTACAATTTTGTTTTGATTCCTTCAGGCTAACAAAGACATTTTCCATTTATTTATATTTTTATTTTTATTCAGTCAGTCAGTCAGTCAAGAAAAAAGGTCAATTAAATGACAAATGTTTGTTAGTCAACTATAACTGTTGATCATTATAAAACATCACGATTGTTTTTTTTTTTTAAGTAACAACATACAACAATAACATCATCCTGACAACCGCAACAGCAGCAACAATAGCAACAAAAACAACAATAGAAACATTAGCCATTTAAGAAAAATTAACTTTTCATTTCAATTTAAAAAACAAAAATATCCCAAATGCAAGATACAAAATAAAAATAACAAAAAACAGTTTGAAATTTCGCTTTCATTCCGTTTAAAGTTGTGACTATGATGAACTACATTTGATGATGTTTACGACAATGTCGTTGTGTTTGTTGCTAGTGATGTTTAATTTTAAGCAGAAATGTTGTTTTCTAAGATGCAAATTTTCAAAACATAGAAACATCTCAAACCCCTGTTGTGTGTTACTTTTATTTTATAAGAAAAAAATAAAAACTGTTTCTGTTGTATGCAAATTGTTTCGTTTAATTTTTACAAACTGTGGGTTTTTCTTTAAGTTAAGTTAAACTTTAAGTTAGTAATTTAAATGCAGATGTCTGGATACTTTTTGGTTTGATTTTTTGAGGTACATAATTGTTTAATTTAAAATATAAAAACTCTGTAACTGAATTTGTTGTTTTTTCTTTCTTTTTAAGAAATAAATATTTTATCTAATTTGTTATTCATTTTAAAATATATAGGAAGTATTTGTTAATAAGCATTTATTTCTATGTACAACTAGCCAAAATTAAATAAATATTGTCTAATTTGAACTACAGAAAATAACTAAGCTTTTATGTAAATCATTTAGCCACAAAATCTTTAAAATATTTCTTAAAAGTCTTTCAAACACCCTAAATATTAAACTAAGCTGTTGTCTTTTAAAATTTTATCAAATATTAATAAATATAAAAGTCATGTATTAAGCAAACGTATTTTAATAAACTAACAAGCATTAAGGTTATTTTTTTCGGTTGCAAAAAATTGCATGTTTATAACTATTAGCCGAATATCTAATTAGTTTCATGTTATATTAAGGTAGATGTGATTTTTTTTAATAAATTATTACAGAAACATTGTTAAGCAGAGTCTTTTTATAATGAGATTTTTTTATATAACTTTTATGTTTTCCTGTATGCTGCATAAAACTTTTTTCTTTTTTGCTAGTTTTCTTCCTATAGTATAATAATCAATAAGATACGGTAATGATGTTATGCAGTAGATGATGATTTTGGCTTTAATATTATAAAAATACAGAAAATTGAGTGCTTTTTTATGAAAACTTTCAGTTTCTTTTTAGCTATACACAAAATTTGGTTTTCATTTTCTCAGTGCACGAATGTTATAAATTAAAAAAAAAAAAAGAAAATATTTGGAAAGATATTTTGATGTGATGAAAAATAAGGCTTGAGAAAAAAGTGTGCCACATTTTTTAGTTAAATAAATTTACAAAGTGAATGAAGACAATTTTCTTCATTCATAATTCCAATTATTCAATCCTAGGAATTAAATTTTCTTACGAAACATTGTAAGTATTTTTATGATGAAGGTACGTAGAGTCCTAGAGAAAAAAGAGCTAGACGTTATTGGTTTTTAAATAATAGAAGTCTGTTCTAGTTATAATTTGAAGACGATCTGCAACCTAATTAGTCAAGTCAAATGACTCTAGATACTCTATTTTAGATCTCAGTTATAACCTTTAAAAAATTAGTCATAATAAACTTCACACACAAAATTATACAACTTAGCTTAAATAATCTATCTAGAAAAAATTAAAGAAATTCATTAAATATTTTAATAAATTTTAATAAAAAAATCAAATCAAAATTATACCAAAGCATATTTATCTTACTAGGTAGTGTCGGCCGCCCAGCTGATTTAGTAGTTAGTAGTTTAGTAGTGTAAAAAGTTTAATGTGTTTAGAAATTTTATAGTGTAGAAGTGAGAAAGCAATAAAACACATACACGCCTTCTTCTCTGTTTTTTTAATATTTGTACTTGTATTGTTGTAGTAACGCCACTACCTAGTAAGATAAATATACCTTGGGTTTTACTAAAAAAATTTAGGAAAAGTTTAAATTGAAATTTAAGTGAAATGGATTAAAATCAAATAAAATAAGAATTGTACTCAGAGAGAAGCCTATTGAATGAGGAGTTCAGAATTATTACTTAAAAATTGTGTTTATCAGAAGCAGTTTATTACATTTTCTGGGAAAATGTAATAAACTGCAGTTATTGAATGTACCGCTATTTTTTCCTGTTATGTTTGTTAGGACAAAATTTTGGAACACATATAGTTTAGCGAAGCTGCCCCAATCAAAAAGTACCAAGGAATATCGGCGGTCAAACGTCTTATCTGAAATTTAGGTGATTCTTTAGCGATCTGAAACTTTAGTGATTAAAAAAATCTATAAAATAATTCTAAAAAAATTTATAAAATAATTCTACAAAAAACTTAAATTTAGCATCCTCTAAATATATTTTCACAAGCTTTTAAATATTACAAATATTGACCTGACGTAGAGAAATACGTATTTCAAATTTCATTAAATGAACGGAAATGAAAGAGCAATAATAAACAATTGTTAATTCACTAAATTTTCTAATTTTCTGTTGTAGAGACATTAAAGTAAACAAAACTATAATTTTTAGTGCAAATTAATCTACCCCACAATTATTTTCTTTCAAATAATATTTGAAAAAAAGAGAAGGAGGATAACAAACATTTGTATGCTAAGAAATAAAAAAGTTTCAAAATCATCAAAAGCGGGATTGACAAATAGCGCTAAAAATTCTCCAACTCATTCCCATTGATTTCTGTATAATTGATATAATTGATTTCAGGGCAAAGAAAATGAAGATTAAAATGATAAATGTGATGACCGAATATCTCCTAAAAAATACAATCGACATAGTTTAAACGCGTTCACTTTTGATTTGTCACTTTCTAATTTGATCCTTAAACCAATAATGCGTTCTTCTTTGGTTATTGTTTACTGTCGTTGCTTTAACCGCTTCCTGTTACATGCTTTTTTAAGAGAACACAAGCTGCAGAGCTCCTGGCTTATCTGCTGCAAACACCCAGAGTCTTTTCTCGGGAATCGAACCCCTAACCCCTAGACTGATAGTCTAGCGCACTAACAACCAGTCTATGGAGGCACCCAAATACATTCACATTCATAAAGATATAAACTTGGCAAAGATTAAGGCAGAAATCGCGAAACATGCAGCAACGTATTGAAGCTGGAACCCTGGCACATAATACATACTTATATTCAATAAAAGAGGAGAGATACTGCAAATATTTGCCAAATACGAGAGGTATAAAGCCTAATAGCAGCGACAATGAATAAAATTTTTTGTTGGCTAGCACTTACTGGGTCTAGTTTATTAAAATTTTTGTTCGACTTCATATGTAACGCTTTACTTGGTTTAGTAATAAGTTATAAGAGAAGAAAAATGTTTGTTTGAAAAAAATCATTCCCTTAAATACCAAAAAAATTATAACTGGTTAAATATTCCAATTTAACACTTAAACTATTTCAGAATCAACATTTGGTTGCTTATGTAAAAACCCTGCATATCTAGGTTTTTTTATTTCTCAATTTTTTTTTGCAAACTAAAACTTTTAAGTAAAATTTATTTGCACAATTTAAAAATCTAAACATATAAATGTTATTTCATTTATTGCTCTTTAACACGTTTGCCCTACTTTTATTTCACCACATCTCTCCATAGCTTCAATTTAACAGCAAAATTAATTTGAAATTGTTTCAAATCTATTAAAATTAGTTAATTTTTCCTTTGTTTTCATTTTCATTTCTTCTGAGGAAATGTTAATACAGCAATTGTTACTTCGGTAGCAAAATACAATAAACAGACAATTGATTTGTCTTGCTTGAATCGAAGAAAAAAAATCATTTGCTTTCAGGATTTTATAAAGTTCCTATAATTTAAAACAATTTTTTGTTAACTGAACATAAATATATATTGCACAAAGGTTATATAAAAGTAACGAAATGAAATGAAATAAATTAAAAAAAGCATTTGAGACAGAAACTCTGCTTGTTAGGGTAATACCACTGAAATATGTTTTTTTTTCTCTAACTTTTTATTTATTTTTAACGTTTATTTTCTTTTAAGCAAAACAATTTTACGGTACTAAAACAAAACAAGACTGAAACGAAAAATCTTGAGCAGCATAAAAAATATAATAAAAATTCATTGCATCAGGAAGTCATGAAAAATTAAGGTATCATTTATTTTCGTTACAAAGCACAGCAAAATCGTATAAAAATGATACTCATAATCAGGAATTTGGTATTGATAAAACTATGATTTTAATTAAATTAACAAGTTAGGAAAATGTGGAAACATTTTGGCAGCATGGTTAAACTTAATTTTAAGTGGAGTACTTTCGATAATTTAATATTTAATATTTAAATTTTTACTTTATGAAAAAAAATATAAAGTTCTCGCTCAATAGGTATTTATTGAATTTAAGTTTGGCGCTACTTTTTTATCTTTTAATAAAGAGCGTTAAGCTTTAAATATTAGAAACGAAATAGTTTAAAAAATTTAGTTAGTAGTTGCAATGTAGGAAATTCGTTTTAATTTATTTATGATTAATATTTATTTTGGAAAATTTTAGTTTTGTTAGTTGGCTGAAGCAACAACAAATATAAAGTGTTAAATATTAAAGTAAAAATATTCAACACGAGGTATGCGGAAGAGTGGTAGAGTTCGTTCTCACCAACTGACGATTGAATACAGTTTTCCCTTTCTCTTATTCCTTTATCTAAATTTGGTTGTTCAAATAGATGGTGCTTAAATTAAACACTAACCAAAATAGGTAGATACGAAGAGTGCTGATGACGGACGTAGCTGTCTAGAAAATGTGCATTCCGTTCTGCTGGTATCTAAAAATTTAATTTTCTCAATTTTTCTTTAATGTTATCAGCTCATTTGTATTTTAAATTATTCTTTCTTAGAGGGAATAAAACGAACTTAAGCTTGACTACAAATTTCATATGTTTTATTGTATTTTCAATACAATTTATCTGGGAATATCTTAAGTTCAAGGTTCCTGTTTTTATATCTCAGTTTTTCAGCTAATAAAAATAATATCCCACCTTTTTAGTACAATGTTGCCAAGATCTTTAAGGATATTAATAACTGGCGGATTTGAATGCATTTCTGCTTGAATTAAATGTACGCTTAGTTATATGTGAGTTTCCCTATAGTAAAAGTGGCTGTCATTATTTGTAGGATCATATTTTGCTGCCTTTGAACGTCATATTGGCAGCCGTTTGGATTTAATGAAAAAAAGTTGCTATCTAAGCTAGGGGTAGCGTTTCTACCAATAAAGCAGCATATTTTTACTGTTTTTTACGTATTTTCTATCTACTTAGTCTCAAAAATTGATTTTTAAAATTAGGCAGCTAGTTGTTCGATATCGGAGAGTTATTATGTGGTTATTTATTTAAATAGAAATGTACAATAACCCCACAGAATGTAAATGTTATATGAGAATATTTTTGTTAATTGCCTTTAATTGCCCATATTGTTAAATAATGTTTTCAATACAGAAGATTTTCTCAATATATTTATATATTAGATTTAAAGGGTTAATTTTCCTTCCGTAAGTGTCATTGCTATTATTGTTAAAATCAACGCACAAGATAAGATTAGGTTAAGAAGGGTTGTGCCAGAAATGATACATCTACTTAGAGGCATGGACCTTCCATTGTGATACCCTTCAGCTAAACTAAAACTAAAACAAAAGGACCTAAATATGTGCGTCCTGCTACCTATCATTAAGCCACCGGATTTCCTTGATGAATCTGGCGACATCTTCGTGTTTACACCGCGCGATGTCGTAGAGCACATAAAGTAATCCTTCACCTGTCCAAGTCTGCGGCTTTGTTATACCGGGCAGTGGCACACAATATGCTTTACGGTTTCTACAGAAGTCTGATGTATCGGTAACCCATCTACTGGTTCATGCTCTAATGGCGCAATGACTAGTGATAACACCTATCACGACACTTAGAACTTTGCTGTCCAAACCCAGAAGTAGCATAGTTGTTGCAGTGTTTAGTATGGATAAAATTGCCCGTGAGACTTCAATCTTCCCTAATTACCCAACTCAATGCACAAAATGGCATTAAAACTATATTTGCTACTGCATGGAGGGGCTCCAATAGATTTTTTTTTTGTTAATTTTATTAATACCAGGAACTTCCTGGGGTATTAAAACAAGCAATGAAATTTTTATTATATAATTGAAAATATTTCGCTATATATTCAAAATAAAAAAAAAAATTGCAAATAGTTAACAAAAAAAAATCCCTTGTTGGTATCATTTAATTCGAAAGTTAATACTTTTATTTGATTATGTTTTTTTTTGGTATGTTTCTACAATGGTTTTTTCGGGATTCTCTCAGCTCTATCAGCCATTTTACTTATACTTTTAGTCTGCTTTACAGTTGATTATTTTTTTTCTGCTCTCTATCAACTTTTCAGTCAAGATGGAGTAATATTTGTTTAAAGTAAAATCGCTTTTTTTCAAGTCTAGTCTAGTTCCATATAATTCGACGACGCATATACCTTGCTCCTTCATTACAGAAATATACCTCATCCAAAAATTTGACTATTTTTTCAAAATACAACTTTCTATTAAAGTCCATAGGAAAAAGCGATAATATAATAGAGTTACTTAATTTGAAGATAAAAAATCATAGATTTTTTTATTTAATATTCGTATTTGTAATACACAGCCTGTACCATGGCAGTCATATATAACAATGATGAATAGCGTGTGATATTTTTTCCATACAATCGCTTTTACAAAATTATTGATAAATTTCAAGATTAAGCGAATTTGGTATCATTTAAAAAATAAGTACACCGTACTCGTATTTTGCGAACAGTTTTTTTATCTCTAAAAAATTTTTTTTTTGCTTATAAAATAAGACAGTATTTTCATGTCTGGTATAGAAAACGTTATTGACATTTTTAGATATTCTTGCACAAGTTGACAGCTTAAATGTGAAACAATTTTAGCTTCCATATCCCACGCCCATTAGTACGTCATATAGAGGACTTAAAAAAGTTATTTTGAAAAAAACGGAGAATATATCAAAAAACGTATAACTATTCAAAGCCAACAAAAACATTACCAGAAAGTTCGTTGCCCATTAAGGAAATGCACAGTAATACAGATTATTGTTAAAAAAGTTTGTCTGTTCCCTTTTTTTATTATATTGAGAATCGCTGTAGTTAAATATCTTCTGATAAGCAGTTTTACACAATTTTTTACACAAAAACGAATTCATGTCTTTTATCGGATTTTGTGATTTTATACGCTGGGAAAACACTATTCATTACTTTATAGTTTTTGACCATTTTTTTTAATATTAATTCGTGATAAGTGTGATAAAAGATGTTCAACACCATTAACAAGACAGGCGACTTAGTCATAGTTATATTACATAGTTTCAAAGACCAGCAACAACTAACTAACTGATCAATGATAATTTTGGCATTTTTTTTTTTTGGTGTTTTTTTCATCCTTTGTTTAGAGTATGGGTACTTGTACTTGTGTTAAATTGCGTTTAAAGCTGCTACTATTTTATGGTTAAATGCGTTTAAGTATTTTCGATTTTTATTTTTAATTTTTTGTTAAGTTAGTGAAATAAACAAGAGTCTGATTACAAGGAAGTCTCTGCCTGTAATGAAAGTGAAAGGTTAAAAGTGGAAATATTTTTTTTTTTTGTATTTTTACACAAAAAAGGTGCGAAATTAAAGTTTGGCAATGTTAAAGTATTTTGTGTATTTATTTGTGTCTTTATACGAACATTTTGAACAATGTTTTGTTTTACCTTAAGGTGTCAATTTTGTTAAAGCCAAGCCTGTTTTCATTAAGAAATAACCACAGGTTTGAGAGTAACGCATTTTTTAATGGTGTTTAAAAAAATTGGTAAAAAAATATTTTTAGTATAAACTGCAGAGTTCAAGAGTTGAAGAATTTTATTTAAATTGTTTGCAAATTGTGTTTAAAGTATATTTTTCCTACTAAGATATAAAACTTAAGTTTTGTTTTTAATTATTTATGGTCACTATAAAACAAATAATCTAGTTGGCATGTGTTTAAGCCTAACACTGTTTGCTTAAGATTTATTTATTTATCTGAGAAACATTTTAGCTTTTATAGAAACATGTTTCCATTTTTGCCTGTTTAATCCAATTAAATTAATAAAATTAACTTTACCAAATATGACACCCACCCAAGGCATGTTGCATTTTTATTGTGTTGACTCTATAAAAGTTTTATATTGCAACGTTCGCTTGTTTATATTCAAGCTTTAATTTCTTTTTGACAGCTGTTTTTTTTTTGTTATACCTATACACAATACTTTTTTTGTGCTGCGGTCTATTTTTTGAAAATTAATCCATTTTTATAAATATTGTTTAGTAAATCAAAACATTTTTATTAAATATTAACTGACAGTTTCTTTGATTTGTGCACACTGAGTTATTGTTATTTAATGGATCATAAAGATAATGCAAAGATTTTTATTGTATAAAAATTGCAGCTGTATATTTATGTATTGATGCAATATGAGGTAGTGTTATAAATACATACACACTGTAAAGGTCTAAAGATATGTAAGGAAATTTGCATATACGAGTAAATATGTATGTTTGTATATGTCAATAAATCATATATAAAATATTCAATTATTATAAAAATATCTAGAGCAGAAATATTTTACGAAAAAAGGTTAAAATAAAATGTTAAGAAAAGTCTTGAAAAAAACACAAATTCTTGTCAGGTTTAAGTAATCTAGAAAATAAAATTTGTAATACAAGAAATTCAGATTTCAATATCCAAAAAGCAACCAGATAATATCTAATCACACTTTAGTTCTTTGTTAGTCTATCCTGATGGAAATTGCAAGTGTCATCTAGCCAAGATGAAAATCGAAGAAGATGATTCTTGCAGATTGTGCCTGCAAGTGGCTGAGACGGCAGCGCATATTGTGTGTGAATGTTGAGCACTGGCTAACATAAGACTTAGGACCACTGGTAGAACCAGGCAACAGTGTTCACTAAAGTTCGGAAAAAAGGCCGAAGGTAGCACGTGACTCAATGAAAATGAAAAAACTAGCGCGGAATTGGGCTTTCACTATATAAATAACTTTGCATTGGAAAAACTAAAAACACTGAACATATTATCGATTAGGATCTAAAACTAAAAGTCCAAACTCGATATGTGGAGGTTACTGAAGTAGTTAGACCGCTACTTTTTTTGGTTGTTGACCAACTTGGTTGTTATAAAAAAATTCACGCAATTATTTCTTATTTATACTTTTGGCTCTAGAGATATCTAGCTGTTGACTTCTAGTTCTCAACCACCTCTTTTATAACTGAGTTATCTATCCTATGACATTTATATTCTGTATGTTATGGATAATTACACCTACATGTGCTGCCGGCTTAACTTTTTTAGGCGCAGCCTAAAAACATCAAATTTGTATACTTTTATCTCATTCAAATTATATTTCACGTCATCTTTTAGTTTCACCAGTTCAGTCATCTTGTCTAGTTTACTTTTAATAAGTTTTTTGCAGCTTAGATTCCTAACGCAAGAGTTTTTCCCTCTGAGGTCACACTGGCGTGAAATTTCTAGAGTTCTCACGCATAAACCTTTTACTCGATCCTTCCCCTTGCTTATCTTATGCTCGTTGAAATTTGCAGCATATTAGAAAAAGTTTTTGTAACTTCTTGTGTAGACTGCCTCATTTCGATAACACTTTCGCACTGGACTTAGTTTAGGGATTCAAAATTCCAGCTGTGGCGAGGCTATATTGTCTCGGTCTACATACGCAACACTTTATATTAGACAGATAAGGCTAAACTGAAAATTGACCGCTACTCCATATCCAGATCCAGATTGTTTTGTCGTCCATTCTTTAGAGTATTAGCTAAACTCAGCTTGTCAGTTATGAGCCTGCTTAGAGTCATCATCAAACATCTTACTTCTAACAGTATGTAACTTTCAGCATGACCAAGCTGTTAAGTAAATTTTTAGTTTATAATGATTGTTGGCATTTCGGATTGAGACTTTCACTCATGATGGCATTATCTTAAGTAAATTCATTTAAATTTACTTTAACACATTTTATGCAGTCATCTATGTCTGAAATACAATTATTTAAATTTGCATACAAATGCAAATTTTTTTTTAAATTAAAGCCTGTGCTCAGAAGTTGAGCGAAACAACAGTTTTATTTATCTGTAATTTAAGAGTTGTTTCTACAATCTTTTTCAGTTGAATTCATGTTCGCAAATGGTTTGCTGTTAACTTTTTTTAAGATATTTATAATATATTTTTTAAACTTTTTGTCTTGTGTTGAATATTAGCATTTGTTGATGACATTAGGCCAATAAAGCTAATTAAGCTAAAATTGCAAAAATTTTGTTAAACATGCTTGCTAAATATGTATGTATGTATGTGTATATAAAAAACATAATATAATAAGCAATGCTATTGAGTAAACAAGAAAAACATAATACAAAAAAGTAAGCAGAAGGAGATCTAAATGTACTGATAAAATATAATTAATAAACTTTAAGCATGAGAAAAATATGTTATACTTTATGTTAAAACAACTTAAAAAAATTACGAACATAAAAAACTAACAACAATAAAACTGTTAGAATTCACAACTACAAAGAGTAGAATGCCACTACAAAAAAAAAAATAAACATACACACACACACACCACACATATAACCAAAAAAAAAAATACTCTATAAGTATGTAAAAAGTTTTTTACAAACACAACAAATATTTGTATATTTTTGAAAAAAAAAGGAACAAGAAAACAAGTTTGTAGCTTAAGTCTTTTGATTGTAGGTTCTTTTAAAAAATTATATTCTTGATGATCTGGTGGTTATTTGTAGTTTTTGTTGTAATTTAACTTTTTTGTTTTGGTTTTGGAAGTCTTTTGCATTGAACAAATTTAATTAATTTTATTGCATTAATTTTTTCCGACGTTTTTGTTTTGTGAGAATTTTTTATTATACACAACTGCTTTAATAGATCGAACCATTGGATGTCTTGTGGAATTTAAAGAAATTATTATATATTTTATTAGTTTCTAGTAAAGAAGTTCTTTCAAAAACATAATATACTTATTATTAAATCTACAGTAGCAATAAGCTTTTAACATTTGCACATTTAAGCATATGTGTATGCACTTTTTATGAGGATATAAAAATAGTTTTCTTTTTTTTTGACTGTGTAAGTCTAAGTTATCTTAAGTGCTGACTGTGTTTTGTAGAATTAGAAAATAATTATTAGTTTTTATACTCCTCTCTACCTTTCAACACATAGGCAGTTTGATTTTTTTTTCTGCCGTTTCACATGTGTTTATTTGATCTTATTAAAGTTAAATCATACTCAAGATGATCTCTACTTCTTAATGTTCATCATCATTATTATATTTATCATTAATAATTATCTCTCGTTTGTACTAAAGAAGAAAAATATAATAAAACAGCAGCAAAGATTATTTTTTTGTTTTGCAATTTATTTGCAAAGACGACATCAAGATCGTCAACACAACATAGTTGGTTCGCTTTTGTGTAAGACCAGTAGTTGTTGATATTATTTATTTGTTGTTGTAGTAATAAGTATTTCTATATGTGCCTGCCTATCTTGTCGTATAGGTCTGATATACAACTATAAGTGAAATATTTTGCAACCATCGCACACACACACATATTTATAACTCATAATATTTGCTACCAATGAAATAAAGTCTAAAGACTCAATATTTAAAAGATTGTTTGTATAAGAACAAAGCGAAGAGCGACTAATAATGAAGCTACACTTAGTTATGTGAAGAGGGAATTTGGTATGATTTAATTAAAAGTATTTAACAATTGATTTAGTTAAAAGTATTTAACAAAAGTTAGATTCTGCCTTATGAATATTCGTATGTTATATACTTTTGACACAGGTTTGCCCTTTCTATTTTTGTTTTTTTTTATTTTTTACTAGGGACGTCCACCATCATAAAAAATTTTACTCGAAAATGCACATTATTCTTAAAAAATCATATATCAAATTTTGAGGGCTAAATGCTAATAGTTACCACATAGTATAGTTACCTAGATTCATGACAATAAGTTAACACTTTGTACGGGAGGTACGACGTCCACTGTTGAAACCAGCCAGTTTTTTGTTAGCCTTTGCACAGGAGTACAAGGATTCCTAGTATATAGCTTAAAACTTTACGTGTGAGATTATAATATTTTTACACGGTATATAGGAGGAACCATACCTAATATTCCAACTCAGCCTATTTTTGCTAAACTATCTACTTTAATAAGGCAGTTACATGCACATGTTTTATTATAGTTTCCAAGTAATACCATGATAATTATTTATTTTTTATGAGAGGTGTCACGCCTACCTAAAATATCAAACAAATATATACGGTTGGGTACAAATTATAGTTTCTGATATACTCAAATATAGTTCAAAAACTGGCTGTTTGAAGTCTTAGATAAAAAACTTATTTTAATACAAGATATATTTTCGACTTTTTTATTTTTGTTTTATTTATTAACAGGTTAGAAAGAGAAGCGTTAGCTAGTTAGTCTTAGATACTTCCACTCGTAGACCTATTAGTCAATAATGATTCCCTTCGCTTTTGTACGTGAAAGAACTGTCATATGCTAGTTTATATGCTATTAAACCACTTAATTGCCATGAAAAATTCGCCTACATCAGCAAATTGACGACCCGCTAAATCGTCTAACTCATCGTGGAATCGTTCGCCAAGACAACCGAGTATTTGGCTTTGCAGTCTCGATCCATGACTAACAAAGTACTTCACAGTTGCTAACTCTTCCTCAACTTCGTACATCCTAAAAAATCCGGAGTGCATTTTTCCCATATACTGATCCTAGTCATCACCGGAGAATGTGCCTTTATTACCCTCACTAAGACCCTAAAAAACTTCTGGTTCAAACCTAGAAGTATATTAGTCCATACAATTCCCTCCACTTCTCCGGGACTGCTCAGATCTACCTAGATCAGTGGCTACAACGCTCTTTCCGACGTCTAAGAGCTCAGTGCATAACCCAACCTCGCCAGTGCATCAACAAACTCATTTCCCTCAATACTACAATGACGCGGCAACTAGTATAATCTGAAGTTCCATTTGTCCATCAAGGTATTAAGACCCGTTTTACTATTGCCTACCAGTTCTGAAATAATACTAGAACTAAATTTTTAAATGTAATATTATTATTAATTTATTAAAACTTTGGCCATGAGTTCTTTTTTATAAAAAATAACTTAAGCCATAATATCTCTTAATTCAAATCTGATGAATTTATCGAAAATTTGTCGTCAAATTTTTATTTATAACAGTAAAGGTGTTTACTGTACCATTTATTAATTGTAAAAACACTTGCGATTTTTTTTTATTTTGTGATCTCAAAATAAATTGCATGCTTAACATTTTTTTATTAAAAAAATTTATGAATTTGTAAACCAATTCTCCTTGAACAAATTAAATAATAAATAATTCATATGTAAATACTTAAAAACAACATTTTGCTCATTTATTAAAGACGTGTTAGAATTTAGAAAGAGTGTATTAATAAAATACAATTTACAAACGTACCGCTGGCACTTCCTTCCTTTCAAACTTCTGCCAACATCCGTTTTAATTAATGAATGACAATAGCCTACACAAGTGTAGGGTATAAAAATAATATAAAATAAAATAAAAAGAAAAAAGAAAAGCTTCAGTATAAACTACGAGTATCTTCTTTATAATATGGCTGTGAATCCTTTTTCATATACACTGCAGCAAATGTTTCCTTCCCGCTTTCAGTTTTGTTATTGTTATTGCCAGTGTGTCATCATAATCATCATCTTTGTTTTCCGCCCATATCCATCATATATTATTAGCTTTTATTTTTATTATGAACATGATTATGATTTTAAAGGTGAACACGTACTGCACGTACTTTTATTTTCGTTTCGTTTTTATAAAGGAATACTTTTTTTTCATTTTCTTCTTTTCTTACAATTTAGTTTCCTTTGCATGAAAATTCTTTGTTGACCATTAATGTCTGATAGTTTATGTAATATTCTCATCATGTTTAAAGTTGCGGTTTGTTTTTGTTTTTGTTGTAGTTGTAGTTGCTTTTGTTGTAAAGCACGACTTTTGGTTGCCTCTTCATACGCCCATCTTTCAATATGTTCAATGGAAAACCATATGTGAGCATTTTTTTTTCCTTTTTATCTAAATGCCACAAAAATTAAAAGATGTGTGTAAAAAAAATCACAGCATGCTTTGGTTCTTATGCCCGGTGTATTGCAAATTTACAGAAATAAACTTTTGGTAAACTTATTTTAGGAATACAATAAAATTACAAAATTCTTTGCTTTTTTATAGAATTTAGCTCCGAATTCATTTATTAAAAATTGAACTCGCTTTAGAACTAAAAAGTAATCAAATGTTTGTTTTTTTCACAAAATTTCTTCATAATTTGAATAATTAACTTATTCTAATTGGTACTTTTTTCTTTTCCGATTCTATAATTCTCCATTTCCCATTATCCACTCCTTACAAATTCTTTTGCAGCATTCAATTTTTCATAGAAAACGAAATCCCATATTAATACAGCAGACAACTACACAGCATAGTTTTCAAATATATCATAGATATTGGTTTGGCCTAAAGGCATTTCAATAATGAATATGAAGAAACCAAAGTAACCAACCGACCTGTTGAGAGAAAAAAAAAAAAAAAACTACAGACTTGTACTCAAACAGCAAATCAGCAACATGTTAAGTATTTTTTTTATCATTTATTTACATGTACGAGTACATTTTTTCATAAATGTAAACACTTTGTCACAATTTTTCAATGTACTACTTTTCTTTCATACAATTTCATATGATTTCAACAGAAACTGCCTATATGGCTAGAAGCATTTGCACAATAAATATTTTACAAATACAAACGATTTGTTTTAAAAAAGTATAAATGTAATATGCATATCGCCATCTAAAATGCAAACCCATCTACTTTTTCACCAGAACTTTGAATAAAAATAAATAAATTTAATTGCAAAATTTAGAGTCCTAGCCCATCTATTAAGCGCTACATCCGAGTTGTTTTAAACTTGTAGCATTTTCATTGCATACCAAGCATACTTGGGATTGTTTATTGACATTGAATTTTCATTGGCATTATATTAAATAGTTACAATGAAAAAAATTTAACTATCATTTAATGCTACTGATTTATATTTAATAACAGTTGTTTTTACCAATGCTAATGAAAATGTACTGAAATGTATAATTACTAATTACTAATTACAATTGATAAAAAAATCATTGATCATTTATGATCTCAGTAGCTTTTAAAAACTACGAATAAAGGCAACAAACATTAACCCATTTGTAGTCGGATGAATTTACAAAAAGATTTATTACAAATGTAACCCGTAAGAATAATGCTTTTTTATAATCATTGTTTATTATTTAATGATTAATTTTAAATAATTATTAATAAAACTGTTTTATTAAAAATCATTACCATTAATGAAAACAATGGTAATGACAAAAAAATTATGTTAACATTATTTATAATTCAATGCTAATGAAATTACCATCTAGTCTAATTTATTACTTCCATGTATGATACCAAGTAGACACCATTTTATAGTGTTATAAACAGCAATACATGTATAGGAAAATACAAACATCCGTCTTATGATATCAAGGTTTAGAATCAGAATCGGAAAGAAATAAAACTGTTTCGAGTTTTGTTTCATCAATGATTATATTAATACTTTGTATGCTCTGTATTGCTAGGCATTAATGTCTAAACAACTTATACAATTTACCACCAACTTAATTTAACTAAAACAAAGTGTAAAAATTATTAACACGTTTTTTAAACAAACTTTAGAAGGGCCGGTTTGCATTTTAGGTAACGATACGAATTTACATGGCCGGAGTGGCCAAGTTATTAAAAAACTTTAGTAAGAAAATATCTTATTTAAAATGCAATTAGAATTAAACGCTGTGACCCCTTTTAACAGCTGCAAAGGTTCGTTGGAAGATGTTAGATATATCGTAGATCCGTAGATCGCAGAAAGGAAGCAGAAGTATTTTTTCTAAGTTTGTGGTTAAAAGTATTAAATCTCATTTTCGATATTTTTTTGTGAATTATTTTTATCAGAAAGATTTTAGCCGCATAACACATTCTGTATTTTTCGTGCGTTTATATGTTGGTTATCTATACATACATATATTAAAACTGTAACTTTCTGTATGTCTTTCTGTCTGTGTAAGTAAAAACTACTGGATTAATTTTAAACAAATTTTGTGAGGAGGTACCTTAGCATCTTGATTCAAATATAGCATACTTTTTCCCCGTAAAAATATTTTATTTTCAAGAGAAAATAGAGATAAAGTAGTGAAAGTATGCAATTTTACCGATTCAAAAATACTGAAAACTTGACAGCAACTTTTATTTTTGCCAGCAGGAAATTTTACACATCACTTACAGAACTCTGCAATATTTTAGAATTTTATATAAATTTTAGAATATTATATAAGCACAGGGATAAGTGCCTCTATATAAATTAAATAAACTTGAGGGTGCTGTAGCTTAAGTGGTTAGCACGTTGACTACTAAGCAATGGTCACGAGTTCAAATCTCAGCCGTGGCAATATCAATTTTTCTGATATGTATTAATTTTTCTTCATAATAATGCATATCACAGCTCCCTCCTTCGCCGGTATTATCACATAGCACTAAATCGCCGGCGAAGTAAAATAATTATAAATTGGCTATGCTAGCTTCAAACTAATTCGCCTAAATAACACCAGAGGCGCTGCAATACTGTTCTAAAAATAATCATAACGTGCAATTGCAGTGTTGCCAGAATCGAAGCTTTATTATCACTAACCATCTGTCTTATCTACTACTACCCTTTCTAAAGGAAGTACCACAGTTAATGTAGGCATTAACTGCCTGTGTGGTACTTCTCTTTCAAACAAAAAACAAAAAAAAAAAAAAAACTTTACAAAAGTAGGGTCTTAAAATTTGGTGTTGTTACTAATACCTCTAATTAAAATTTTTGGATCCTTTCACTAAAAAGTAAGACCTGCTTTGAAATTATCTTTTTTTTTTAGTAAATGGTCTATATTTTTAATAAAAAATACGTGTAGTCATATATATTTAAATGAATTTCTTATATCGTGGTATTGGGTGTTACAAGAAACAGATAAAATTTGTTTAATAAAAAATAAACCAACTGCCTTCAAATACAGCTTTGAGGAAAGAGATCAGTCGTAGTAACGAAAAGAATAGGTAAATAGAGGACTAGAAAACAGATGTCTATTCTCTCCGTTGCTAGAGGTAAACTCGTCATAGATTATTGCTACAATAAATAGTTAAAAGTTTAAACAAAAAATAAATTACGCTTTCCTGCAGACGCAGTAACAAGTAAAACTCGAACGATATTATTGCACCCTTACCATTTAGCTATTACACAAAGGGACATAATTACTTAAAGTAAAACTAAAAGTAATGGTCGCAAGAACCATTTTATGTTCTCAGTAATAAAATTTGGTCACCACGAACAACTTATAGTTGTGTTAATTAATACTATGGTCACGATAAATTAGCTTTAACTATTTGATACGCCCAAGAAAATGCAACATGGTCGATTTGCACTATATAATTTTTAAACCACAGTCAAAGTTTTATTAGCATTCTAAAAATAATATTGTATTTATAATCATAATATATTATTAATTAACAAAATATATTCACATATCTAAAAACAAACAATTTTTGGTTGCAATAGCCTTTTAAAGTTTTGTGCTTAGTTTTTCAAAATTATCAGAAACTGATTGATGGCTTTATTTTTCAAAACATAAATTGAGATATTTCACATCTTGAATGGTTTAAAAACAAAGTAATAAATAATTATTTATTTTATTTATATAATCGCTTTTGACAGTTAATAATTTTTATCTTTCATCGTAATTAAATAAAATTTAATAATAATATGGATATCTTATTTTATAATCTATTCATACTTTAACCTAACTAGGGTTATTCCTTCAATGATATGTCTAAGATCGACAAGGATATGGCTCTAAGATAATGACATAATGATGTTAATAACAATATGGTTTGACTACAACCATATAATTCAATCATAATATGATGCTCTACCTCAACCACATTTTTTTCTTTACGTGTGTATGAATAATGCGTAACGCAGATATGGATGCAATATATTGACAAATTTAGATTAGCAAGAAATTTAGCTGTAGCCGTGAATTTATATTCTTGTGACATGCGCCTTGATTCCTCGTGCAATTGTAAGAGAGGCTTTCCTTCACCGTATGTCTTCAGCCTTAGTATTTCTTTTGCTCATATTAATATTTTTTCTGAAGATTATAGGAAATATTTATTCACTTGCATAAAAAAAAAAACAAATTACAAATTATGGCCCGTAAGCGCTACATTTAGTTGCCAGATCTGCTCTAAAACAAGTGAGTCTTCCTAACAACACATGTATAATATATGTACATACATACGAGTACATATACATGGTATATGAATATTACCTTATATTTAGCAAAAAAGAAACAAATATTATAGACACATACATACATACAAATGTATGGTTTTGTTTAACAAGTAACTCAATTTATAAGCTGAATATTGACTAAAGGCAAAATATTGATTAATTTCCAACAATTTGTTTTAAAATGAATTGGTAAGATATGAGAAACGCTTCATTTATATTAAAAGTTTTTGTGATTTTCTATTTTCATTATTTCAAATAGTCTTTTTAACATTTGTTTTAAGTGGTAGTTTAACATTTTTTTCTTGCTCATGCACCTAATGAATATTTAAAATTATAAAAATATTACTTTATCTAAAAACAGACTTTTTAAATAAAAAAAAAGTCTTCCTGCAGCAGACATGGGAGTAAAAATATGAGTTATTTTTTTTTTTTTTTTTTTTGTCTTAACTTTATTATTACAAATTTGCTTTCATACCATATATACTCTGTTATTTCTTGAGCTGTTGCTTAGATGCTAGATGTTCCTCTTTTTTACACTTTTCTTTAGTCCTTAGTGTTTTTGCTGGAAAAGAATACATTAACCGATCGTTGACTTTGTGTTTTTGGGGAAAGAAGACATGAATCTTTTGAAGTTGAGTAGAAGATTAAAAAGAAACGTCTTATAGCAACAGCAAAACAAAATGCACGGCATGCAATGTCACGACAAAATTATGTTCAAATGTTGACAACATTTAAATAATGTTTGTGAAAATAAAAAAGAGAAAATTAAAACAAAAACATTAAAATATACTTTTTATTCTCCACAATATAAAAAAACAACATTTTACTCATAAAATTTGTTTATTATCAAAGAAAAAAAATAAAAATGCTTTTGAAATTGAACAAGTATAAGTTTTGTATATGGCAATGTCGCATCTTGTTACATAAACTGAATGCGCATTAAATTAACAAATTTCAGAGTTTTTTTTTCAAAAACAGAATTTTTTGATATCACATTTTAAATCTTTGCAAACGCTAGATATAACATAGGCACTTCAAATATTATTTTAAGTTTTCAATTTATCACATTAATATTTGAAAACGTTCACCATTTATCTTTACATTCAAGTCCATCATTACCTTATCATGAATGTAAAACAAAAAAGCAGATTCCAGAACAACTTAAACTGACGTATATATCGTTTCATTAAAAAAGTATCAGTTACAAAAATAGGGAAAAAATATATAGTGTAGTATAGAGGCATGCCTGCATCTAATTCTCATCAAAAACCTACAACTTTCTCATCATCAACATGATTTTCTTAAGGACTATTGCGCCACTACAGCTTTTAGTGCAATAAACTACCAGATCTGTACATACGAACCATGTATAAATCAACATTAGATCTATCCCAGGCTTTTGACACTGTTTGCCATGTTTGCCCATTCTTGGTTAATCAATTTCCAAGGTTGTGAAATGGTCCTAATCAAACTAGTTTAATAACAGAAGAATGAAACAAGAAGTTAGCTAGGCTGGACCTATTTTCTCCACTTGCTGATATCTTTACAACCTGTGGTTTCCTGCAGCAAAATCTGTAAGCCTTTTCACAACCTTAAAGTCCCTATGCAGCTGAATGTTTTTGTAGCTGGTAGGCAGGTACTCAATGGCAATATCTCCAAGTTTTTCAAAGTGCGACGTTTTGTTCGATAACTGACTTTCAACTTATGTGTCATTTGGACAATTTGCACCAGGAAACTAAACTCCTAACACTTCGTCCTGATAAAAAACTTTATTTTATTTTATTTATTGATTTGCCACAAACAATCATTGCCTCCACGTGTCACTCGTAAAGATTTGCACTGTTTTATGAATGATATTGTTCACGCTACCAACAATTTTCAGCTTACCAAATACTATGCGTCTCTTAACGTTCTACCTCAAGACGAAGTATTCAGTGATTGCTTATTTTTAACATCTACCTCGTAAAACAAGACTCAAATTAGCCGAGCTACGCTCAGGAAGAAGTCGAATCCTGAATAAATAAATAGTTCCTTTCGACAAAAACATCTCTGATGTCTATCCTGATTGTGGCAGGGGACTGCATAATACACAACATCTATTCAACTGTCCTGTGATTACGTCAGTTAGTCTTCGATACAACCAGTGGAATTGGTCATGACTAAGTTTGCTTGATCTTCCAATAGAGTAAGCCAACACCAAAAACAACAACAAAATATGCGTTCCCACGACAATTGGATCTTCGCTCCGGAAAGACCCGAGTCACACTTGGCCAAAGATTGTCAACTCAGGAACAGCTGTATGAAGCGGAAGTTTTATTTCCCAGTTTTTATATTCCCAGGAAAGAACTTTCGATAGCAGCAGAGCTGTTACAACAACAATAACAAAATATGCCTCCATTGTTGTTACAACAAAAACAACAACAACAGTACCTTATTTAAAAAGCTTCCCATTATTAAAAAAGCAAATATATGTTAGATGAAATCTTATTAGCTGTGAAGGTAAGAAAACCAAAGGGGTTACCCCAAAATTGTTTGCTGTCAATGGAAAAAAACTAGTGTCTAGAAGGATATGGGCATTGAATATATAGATATGATTTGGACAATATAAAGCCAATTCTTGTAACAATGCAATAAATGAAATTTGAGACACGAAACTAGTTTGCAATTGGGAATTATAGAGAAATAATTTCTTAGTCCTCCAATTTTTAGATCAAAGAAAATGTCTGCAGTAATATTGTTTTAAGAAAAATAAAAACGTAGTTTGTTTATTGGTGTTTTGTTAAAGCTGTAATATTTTATAATGGGCTTCAATTAATAAAATTCTCATTCTGTTTCTCGAATTTTATTACTTCTGGAATATTTTTGGCTTTTTTACAATTTGGAGAAAGGCCCTGATGATCTGGCCTAAGCAACCAGTGAACTACGTATAGGATTAAGCTTTTTCCCTAGAGATAATTTACATTTTAAATGTTAAATGTTAGGGATATTTAGTATAATAATAAATATTAAATACTTTTCAAACAGCAGTAAGAACTGTATGAATCTAAAAATTGGCTAAGTTGAAAATTAAGAATTTTTTAAATAAATTTTTGCATTATTCTTGTTTAGGTAAACTAGAAATCCTGATCAGAGATGAGAAAAGCTAAAGTTTTTAAACAGAACAATTTTGTTATTGCTATTTTCCTCCTTTTTTTTTGGGCTTACAAATAGTGTAGATCGAAAAAATACATCCACATATAAAAATCTTTCAGCCAATCACAAAACTATCATTTTTTTTTGCAACACAATCAAAGTCATGTAAATATGTATTTATATTAACTTTAACTTTTCAACCCCATGCTGGTGTAAACAACATGCACCTTACACTAATGACCAAACGACACGATATGTTTTACACTTGTACTCCTATACTAAAAAGCTAAGTGAATTTAAGAAACGTGTATTAAAGTCAAGCATATAAATATGGATGCAATGTATTTAATAAAACGAAAGAACCAACCAGAGACATTTTGGTGTGGTTGTCATATTTTGTCTGTTTTTAATGTCGTTTTATAAGACGAACAAATTTATTCTGGCAGAACAAAAATATAAAAAAAACACTAAAACTTTAGCAGCCATCTTTTATCGAGTGTTATTTTTTTAATTTTTTATAAAGGCTGTTGGTAAATTTAATTCGCTTTTTTCTAACAGTAATTACTCAACACTTGAGTAAACTTGGGTTTAAGATGTGTATTAAAATGAGGGATTTATTAAAATGTAAGAGAGTGAAGAAAATTAAAAGACTATAAAAAAGTTTCTTGAAAACTTTAAACAACATGGCTTCCTTCTTGCTAATAGGTATATGTATGTTTTGCGTATATTTTAATAAAAAAAAATTCCTGTGAATTTGTAGCCAGGCAGGATGAGTTGTTTTTTTTTTTTTTTTGTTTGTACTTATCAACTTAATACTGTTAAGAAAAGGAAAAGAATATTATTTTCATATCAAAATAAAAGGTGTGAAAAACAGACAGTTTGAACACTGATACAGAGAATTCCTTTTACTTTAGTTGGCAGAAAAAAAAAGATCAAATTTCTTGATTTTTTTTTGTAATTATATGTTTTATTGTTGATTTTTTGATCTACTGTTTATACTTGAAATGCTTTAATTTAGATTTAATAAATTTAATAAAATTTAATAAAATTTACAACTAAATATGTTTTTTCGTCACTATTGTATATGTGACACTAAGTGCAAGACTTAAATCACAAACCTTTTGCCACAAAAACTTTGAAATTGAAGAAACTATTATAAGATAAATATTTAAAATTCTCAGATGATAAAAACTAATATAATTGTGAACTAAATATTTATAAATTTATAAAATTTTATATAAATTTGTTTTATAAACCGAAAATATTTTTTTTATGACCCTTTGTATATAATATAAGCATTTATTTAAAATCATTCCAGAACTGCTGAGACTATCCATAAAAAGATTAATTATTTTTTTAAATTAAATTCTTAAAATTGATTAATTTTTTAAACAAATTCTTTAAATATCGATAGATGGACTTCGTCTTTCTTATGTTTCCTTAACGTTTTCAAAGCACTTAAGCTATATTTTTCTACCTTTAATTAAGTAAAATAATTTATATCCATTAATTCTCTAGTTTTGTTTTTAGCGTAATTTAAAATTGGAAAAAAATCTGAACTCAGACAAGAATGCATCCCAAGCCCAAATGAAGGCTATGTCAAAACTTCGTTCTGATATCGAGTATTGGGAAATTGTTAGTGTTTTTTTTTTCATAATTATAATGCATTGCCCAACACATATGTGGCTAAAAACTATTGGAACTGGGTTAGGATCTGTAACTACATTCGCCATATTACTTTAAGCTTGTGCCTTTAGATTATCATTTATTTCATTTCATGCATACCGTCTTATATGATAATTACTAATGACGCCGATAATGTCAAATTTCTAAAATTTATTTTTGTATATCAAAGGTCATAAATTTTTATGGTAGCTCATAAACCATTAAAGATATCTTACTCTAGGGGGTTAAGAAGACCGACTTTCCACCTTTAATGTCAAACTTAATTTTATAACTTAATTTTTTTATATCAAAGGTCAGCAATTTTATGAACGTGTAATAGGACAGTCCCTAATGCACAGTGGTTTAAAAACATTTTATTTTAGAGATAGTTCGGTAGCTCATAAACCACTAAAGATATCTTACCCTAGTGGCTAAAGGGGACCGACTGTCCCCTCTTTGTGTATTTTGGTCATACGTTTTTTCTGGGTTATCTCTTTCAGTTTGGGAGAAAATTGTCTTACAAAAATTTCTTGAAAATTTTTGGCCGTCCTTAAAGTTGTATTTTTTAAGTGTACGTGCTGCACTCTTATTTAAATTTAGAATAATTTAGTAGTTGTTCTGACAGTGCGTTTCATTAAAAAGTTATAAGCTACTGAATTGGGAAATGGTGGTATGCTTATATCGGGTGGTTAAATTTTAAGGGCCGATTTTGAATGTGAACCATACCTAAACGTTTTTCTGCATTTAATTTGACATTTCTCAATTTCATACTAACTCAATTTGGACTGTGGAAAGGTACACAATCGACCACTGGTCATCTGCAGAAAAGGTGTAAGTCGATATGACAGCAACAATTCAAGAGCTAAAGAATGCGATAATTCGGCACATTAACGGCATAGAACTTCAATGATGCCTCAGCGTCATCTAAAATTTGGAGTATCAGATGGAGGTGTGGCGACGAAGTCGCTAGTAAATTTTTTCGAACTATTTCAACGACAAACTACATATATCAAATGCGAATAAAAGAAATTGGAACATAAATTGCAATGGTTCTCCCTCCTGCCCCAACCAAACATAGCCAATTTTGAAAAAAAATTAATAATTTATCGTACAATTCCTCGGAGTACAAAGCACTGATTGAAAAAGTAAAAACATTTATAAAGCCTGATCTCTTGGTTACATATTCTAAGAAAGGATTTGACAGCGCCGTGGTTAACAAAGATAGGGTAGCTAATTAAAAAAAAACAATTTTTTGTAACAAGATTTCCCGTATAGAATATTAAAATTTTATAATTAAGTTTTTTAAGCTTTAGGTATTTTTTATAAAAAATTTTAAATTTATTTTTATTTTTATATTCGATATTTCGCTACACCATCTTCAGGAAATAAAAATTGTTTTATAATATTTAATTGAATGAAATAATTTTCTCATTCAATTAAATATTAAAATTTTTATAAAAAAGACCTAAAGCTTCAAAACATCATTATAAAATTATTAAAAAGTTCAAAAATTTCAATAATTTTTTAAAAATATAATCTTTTTTTAAGTATTTTCCAGCGGTTTTAAGGTTGTATTTATTTTCTAAAACTTGGATTATGTTCTGAATTTGTAAAAAGATGAAAAACAAAAGCTAGTAAAGCCTTGTAAAGACATTCAATTATGTAATGAGAATTCACTACTATTTTAAACAACGATGATAACAGTGTTTTAAAAAATGTAAAATAAGAATTTTCGGTTTACTCTTCTAAATCTTTATGTAATCCTGTAATTTTTATTTAAAAGATGATAGCAAAAAATAATCGAGTAATTAACCATTTTATTTGACAATCAAAAATAGTTAATTTTTAATAAAATTTAAACGAGCAAAAATTAATCGATTAATCGATTTAAGGCTACCCAGTTAAATAGGCAACTTACTAGTAAGCTTACTAATGCATTTAACAACTTACGATTATTTCGTTTTTTGATAATTACATTTATACTCACTCAGTAATATAACATGTGTATTACCGTGCAGCAAGTTAAGCTTAAAACAGTAAACAAATCTTAATTACATTTCTTTTTTAAATTAGATAATATACAGGTATAAAATAAATAATAAACTTTAAATCTTAATTAAACAATTTTACTAAGCAATTATTTTTTTTTTTTGTTATTTTATTTACAGGTAAATATAAACATTAACTAGTAAACAGTACTGCAAGTGGTAAGCAAAACATAATGCATTTATGACATAATAAAACACTCGTGCCTCTCATCGTATAAGAGTTTGGTACATGGAAGGCTAATGAGAAGGGCTTTATAAAACCATATACATGCATAAATATCTTGAATTCAAATACACTATTTTATTATTTAATTCGAAACATTCAATTCTTAAGGAAAATTATGGGCAACAAGTTTATAATGTTGTATTTCAATAAAATAATAAAACCGAACTAACAATAAAACAGCGTTTAAGAATTAGACACTAAAGATTTGCACATTCAGCTTGATGTTTACAAATTTCATAAAAATGGAAGCACTTTTTTAATTACAACAAAAAAAAATAACTATTGCAATTTGTTGATAATTTATAGGTTCTCAATACAAAAAAATTTTTGAAATTGTAAATTATATAGATAAGTTTTATCCAGATTGTCTTTATCAAAATATTCGACTTTCAAAGTTTTTATTTGAACTTGATAATAATTTGTAAGTTTCGAAATTGGAATTTAAATTACCTTAAACTACATGTTGAAAAAATGCTTGCTGAAAATCGGATTTCAAAATTCCACATCAAAAGATTTTGTTTAAGCTCTTATTCACTTAGCTATAATGCCTCAAATTTTATATATGTACATTAGTAGCGATAGCGACATAAAACGTCACTTTTATATGTAAAAATGTACAGAAATCAATTTGATGGATTTGATATTTAACAACAAGAAATAAAAAAAATATAAAACAAAATTCGTGTAAAAATGCATACATATGAACAACTCACATTTACAAAATTATTAATAAAATGCAAATAAAGTACGTTTGTAAATATGTACATACATACACATGTATGTATGCATGCACAATGTTCATATACATATATATTTGTAGTTTGCCGCATAATGCAAATTTAAGGTGTCAATTTTTATTGTTATTTGCGAAAAACTTTGCGTGTTTGCAATACAAAAAAGGTTAGTTATAAAAAATCTAGAAGAAGAAGGACATAAGGCTATATATCGCGATTCTTTTTAGAGGCGGCTAGGGAATTTATCATAAATAGACTCAGGCCAGAGTAATGACTGCAAATTCTTCAAATTTGTTTTGAACATTATATTTAAATTTGACAAACTCTTGGCAATGCCAACGCGTTCTTAATAATTATAGTTAAGAATTACGTATTTCATCCAGAATAACTCCCTGTTTAGTGCACTTTATGGGCCGATCTTCGTAAATAATGACTTGGCGAACAAATAATTTCAAGAAATTTATAGGTTAACTGGCCATCTTTTTCATATAAGTTGACGCTATTAGATTATTTTCTGTGGGAAAATATACAGTTCAGTGTTTATATCGATAAACCAGAAACGATCGAGAAATTGAGAGTATATATTTGACATGTTATTACAGTGTTATTGAAATTTTGAAGTTCCAGGTGTTACGCCGCATAGAGGGGTATTTTGCCAATCTAGACGGACATTAGGCCAAAAATTTAGTTTAAGAAAAAAAAAAGAATTTAAGCATGCATATCGACAGACAACAATTCTGCACAGTATAGAGAATGTTCAAGGCTTTTGCTTGAGATTTGTCGTTTTGGGACACTGTTACAATCAGGAAAGTTAAGTAAATTGCATACGTTTTTATTGCCTTTTTATGATTTTGAGAGATTTGGAATATATTTTTTGTGGATAAACGAATAAAGATTTTGAATTAATTTTTCTTTTTGTGAAAGGCTATATTAACTGCTACTTAATTTAATTTTTAGAAAAATTTTATTTCAAATTTTTATGATAAAAAATTTCGTTTGAAATTAAAAAACGTTTTTAAGAGTGAACATAATCGCGATCGTAAAAATATTATATATCACTATAATAATTTGAGATCTATACTTTAGTCTGTATCAAAAACGTTGCGCGATTTTACGCCATTTTTTGCGATTTTTTTTTCACATATCACATTTTTCTGTTTTTGCTCATCTTTCGTATGTAGATTTTTGTCGGTCATAAAATTATTTTAAATAAATTAGTTGTTATTTTTAATAAAATTTATTATTTTTAATAAACTTTTATTATAAATAAGTTATTCTCTATACTTATAATAAAACTGTGATATACTGCCTGTCTGTCAAGAAAAAACTATTGGATGAATTTTAATAAAATTTTATATAGAGGTCCTTAGTATCATGGTTCAAATAAAGGATATTTTTTCCCCGAAAAAATATCGCATTACCAAGAAAGAGAGAGAACAAGTAGTCAAAGTACGCAATTCTACCGATTCAATAATGCTGCAAACTTGGCAGCAGCTTTTATATTTGTCAGCGGGAAATTTGAAACACTATTTGCAGTACTATACAATAATTTTATATAAATTTTAGAATTTTTTATAAATTCTATGTTTCTGAGACACTATAAAACTAAGATCTTAAAGTGGGATACTTTCAAAGCAAAAAAAGGACGCTGGCGAAGTGGCGGGCAAAGCTAGTTATGAAAAAATTAAATATTTTCAGATAAATTAAATACTATAAAGTAAGAAGTTACAAAAATGTCTTTTATTATTCTTTTTGACATAAAAGCTTAAAAATAAAAAATTTTTTTTTTAATAATTATCAAAAAAGAAATTGTTAAAAACTCACATGGACTTTTTAGGGGGTGGGATTTGAGGTATACTTCACCTTGGCCAGAAAAAATTTTGTATGGTATTAGGGCGTATGTAATCCATTTTTTATTATTTTTTGTAAATAATATTTTTTGTCACCGACAAATGGTATTTTGGAATCTCCTGGGTCCAAGTTTAGGTTTTTGAACATTCGCTGACTATAAAAATTGCATTGCATGCTAAACATAAGTATGAATCAAATTAAATTTTTCAGAGGTAGGATAAGTTCTTCTGCGGGGATCTCTTTTTCTCCTTGGTCCCATATATCATTATTTTCTATCTTTAACAGCCAATGGCCATAGGATATTTTTCTGCCAAGTTTCATTAATTTAGGTGCACTCAATAAATTTTTAGAGCCAATATAAACTAAAAATAAGGATTTTCCTGCTAGATTGCCAAAATACCCCATTTGACCACGCGCCGCGGTGGTCAAATGGTCAAAACCATACTTAAACATTGATGCCATAAAATTTCGCAATCAATAAATCAATTGGATGGACATCAAAAACGTTGTTTTCTGTTTTATTTCAACTAACAGTCCTCCAAGTCTATAAAAACACCATTTACTATATCGAAACTTTATTTAATTTAAATGTAATTATACAATATTTATTTTTAAATAATAAATAATTATTGTAGTTTTTTACCTTTTTTGTATTTTTGAATTCTATTTTTTAATAAGCACTAGGTCTTTTTATAAAAATATTTTATTAATTTTTATTTTCTCAATATTTCGCTACACCATTGGGTAGCATCTTCAGGAAATAAAAATAATAAAAGTTTTAAAATTTAAATGATTGAGCAAAAAAAAATCAAATGAATGACAACAAATTTTTTCATTCATTTGAATTTTTGTTTTTTTTTTTTCAATCATTTAAATTTTAATACTTTTATTATTTTTATTTCCTGAAGATGCTACCCAATGGTGTAGCGAAATATTGAGGAAATAAAAATTATTAAAACATTTTTATAAAAAGACCTAGTGCTTATTAAAAAATAGAATTTTAAATAATAAACTTAACATTTAATTCTGTTTGATAGTGATGATAACTGAAGCATCAATAGATAAAATCTTGAAATAAATAACAAATTTAACAACAAGTTTGCTAGTTTCTTGATCTTTATTTACAAAAAAAAAAAACATTATTGATAAAGTGTAAAGGTGTTATATCATTCAAATTTAACTAAAAAATAATAGGCATTTTGTTGTTGGATTCAACAAAAAATCTATGATATTACGTACTTGCACTTTTGAATGACCATTTACATCACACACTGAACAACGCTATTATATTTGTTTACTTTGGTAAATAATTCCTGGAAAAACAAAACTATAAATTCAAATATTTGCATGCATAATAAGCAAGAAAAATTTTATTTAAAGTCCCAAATAACTATTAAAATTATTTAAAAAAAAAAATTAACAATTCCACAATGAAATTTCTTAGCGCTTTTCAAATCGCTATGACTCTTTTTTTTTCATCCTCTCATTACACAAACAAATTGGCTGTTAGTTAGTTATTATTATTATTAGTTAGTTAGTTAGTTAGTTATTATTGTTATTAATTAACATATTTCAATTGGGTACTCAATACTTACGTTTACATAATAGCAACGAAAATTCATAGTCGTAGTCGTCAAATATTATCTTGAATTTATTTCTAAAAATACTACCATAAAAAGTACCGATTAACTACTTTTCTGTATTGAGTACTAAAAAAGGACAATTACTCGATTCTCTGTACCAACTACTCAATACTCTTACAGTACTATTATCTGTAACTTAAATCATTATTAAATTAATTGTGATCAAAATAAATCGTAATTTATAATTAACCTAATCACGATTAAAAAACAAATCGTTAAACCATAGTCGTAAATTTGATTAAACGGAAGCCATTCTATTTCCAAAACAGACGTCAACATTGTGTGCAAAGAGATACGCTTTTATAAATATATTTTCCGCTACGCCAATTTAAAAGATATAAAGTTAACTTTTAATATTTAAAAATACTTTCTTACAACTCAACTGCATTATTATCAACAAAAAAAAATGTCAAATATTAGTTTTTGACGATGAGGGTATCGAAGCACACCGGGCATGACTGGTGACTTATAATCGTGCCAATATTGAAAACATAAAAAGAGAAAACGATTTAAATATTTTGATATATTTAGCAGAAAATTATTTTTCCTTTAGGATTTCTTTATGTTGGTTGGCGTGAATTTTTATTGTATCACCAATTTAAAAGTAATAAAATATTATTAAATAACAATCTCGTAAACAAAAAATTTATTTGGCATTAAATGTTTAATAAAAAGTGAAATTTGTTCATAATTTTTCTGTTTTTTTTTTTTTTTTTTTTTTTTTTTTGCTAAATACAATTGTTAAATATTTCTTCATCTATAATTTTCTTTGGCAAAAATCGTGTATTGTTTGCCATTTTGTTTGTTGTGTCTTTTTATGTTATAGAAAAATATTCAATCTCATTTTTTTCGAGTTTTGTGTTTAAAGTTATGATCTTTTAGTTTTTAAATGGTTTTGCTTTATTTCTTTCGATCGGAAATCGTGATTTATGATTTTGTACTTTTGAAAAAAACTTAAACGGACCAAAAACAAAAAAATAAAAAAATAGTAAAATGTTTATGACAAAAATACGTTTTTATTGTTATTTTACGAGTACAAGAAAAATTTGTTAAAGAATTGAATAGTTTCATGATTGTAACTTGAGTTAAACTATTTAAGACGGTTCAATAAACTGATTGAGTTAAGGCTTTGGTTTATGTTTTTTAAAGGTTTACATGACTAGAAAAAATAAAACAAAATTTTGTATAAGTATTATTTCCTTAAGTTAAAAAGATACCATTATACTTTTCTAACTACAACAAATATTGATTTTAAGAGAAGTGTTTCCATATACAGTCTCGGTCAGATAATTAGAATCACTTACTTTTTTTCAATCAACAAGCTAAATTTGACCACCATCAGCAATAGCACTTACTTAAGACTACAAAAACATAAGCAACAACAATATTTGTTTCGGCCGTCTTTTAAATTTGAAGTCCTTTTTCAAAAAAAATATATTTTTTTCTTTATTTTTGATCATATGATTGAACCATTTACCTAATTTTATTTGCATAATGTATTATTTAATAAGAACTACTAATTAAAAGTTTATTAATAATAGTTTAAACATTTTTAAAGTAAGCGCTTCCTTTTTTAAAACAACTTCAAATACACGATTTTTTATTGAATCATGTGATCAAGACTAACGTCGGCACCTAGCCGTGTTGGCTTTTCTAATACGGTGGACTTATCACCTAATGACAGTAATGCTGAAGAGTACAGCAGACTTTACGATAACGTACCTTGTGTAATAGCACCCATGTCGCACTAGACATACTGTACAGTCACAATGAATAGCAATTTATAGAACATGGCTAACCATGGACTCACGCTCTAACCTCTTGTTTAGGGGTTTTTTTTCCATTCTGTTGAGAGTGCAACAGCACAGTTTGATCAACAATGCACCATCTCTGCATACATCGTTCACAACCACAACCACCACATGAACCCCCGAAGGGGACTTCACCAACAACCGGCCACAGAAATTAGAGGTTCTCGGTGGAACCACCGGTTCCCGTGGTACCAGTCCTCCTAGAGGCCCGACCAGTGTCCAACTTGAGTGTCCCGACTGGAGTCTGGTGCCCCATTTTCGCCAAGAGCATATTGTCAAAGCCTTTCAAATAATTAAAACATATCATTCGTGGAGTCCTTAAAGCTTGAACTAGTGATCTCATGTTTTCGAATTGTTTTCCGCCGTCATATTCTTGTAGGGTAGACAATCCCTTACAATTTTAATCATATTTAGGTTGGAAGAATATGATGGTAAATTAAAAATGCCAACATTTTGGTTTTATATAAATTCTTTTACAGCTCAGCCATTACGTATTGCAGAAATAACTAGGATAAACTGATGTATCAGAGTCTTAAAATTTTCACCATCAATTTTTAAACTCCAAATCGATTGTGCCGTAATTCATAGTACCCCACAGTCCAGCCTATCTGCAGTGTGATTAAAAAATTTGCCTTCTTTTCTAGTTTCGTAAAAGTAATATTGTACTCATCTGGGCCATACAAATTTCTTTTCGCCACTAAAAACCGTATATGCTCTCTAGCAAATTCTAGTCGATTTTGAATCGATTTTTTAATTTCAGCTATTCAAAGCTGAAATTCTTGCCTGTACACCAGTAAAAGACCTGAGTTTTTGAGCTAAAAGAAAAGAGTTTATTGCCGATTACGGCTATTTTACTAATGTTTACTAAAAAACATATTTCAAAGCTGACTTCTTGCAAAAACTTTAAAAGCGCAAAGTGGTTGTAATTATATTAACGAAAAATAAATATTTATTTTTGCCTTTTTTAGAAACTTTAAGGATCTTCAAATTACCGCTCCATTAACAATTAGTATTGTTGTTGCCATTCTGTAATCTTAAGACAGTAAAATTTAAGATATCGAAAAAAAAATTAAATTAAAATTAATTTAAGTGGTTCTAATCATCTCCTCATGTTTGTAACTATGAAAATGAGAATTATTTTTGTTTATTAATTTTTTATTTATTAAACAAAGGATGGGTAAGGTTAACTTAGCAAAGGTAGATATTTTAAACATCGTCACTTAAGACTTAGAGGTGTTCTGAATTCTCCAGAATCTATTATCTAGATACTGTTATTGAGAAATGCTTCATTATATGTGATTAAGTTAGCCGATTGCCACAATAAATCTGATCGCGTCGTCAAGCTTGCACATTGCGATATTGTTTCTGATAGGTTTAACATATCTTCGGACAATTAAAAATAATGTGCTCCGTAGTTTTCAACACTTTCTTATCGTCGCACATCCGTGAAAAAAATCCGGTATTCTATTTTCTATGGACACCTTTAACAACTCTAAATACTTTCCTGGCAAAACCTTTGTAAATGTTGGTCCTTGCAATGTCAAATCTGAGTCACAAGGCTCTTAAAACTAAACCAAAATCAATTGTTCCACCGTTTGCCCCCTTTTCTCGGAGCTCATTTAAGAACCCAACCTTCCCCTCGACGTTGCAATTACCAGTTATTGCATTAAGAGCTTTTTTACTTGCCCTTAAGCTTTAATTTGATATTGTGAGTTTCCAAACCCTTCTGCGCTGTTGACATAAATATTAACTTGATCTGACACTAATTTTATGGTTTTGAAAACTGCTTCAATCTTGGCTTGGAACACACTGAAGTTTGCTTCTTATGGAAATAAAAAGAAAGTATTAAGACTGCCTGTTCCAATTACCTTTTAAAAAAAAGGCAACCATATGTAAGATTTGGTGTCACAATGGACCTTGTACTACTTTTTATTAAATCATCCAGTTATTAAACATGGAATTCGAACTTTTATTCTGTGTAGTTTTATCAGCCAAGCAGAATTAAATTTCGCAATCAGTAAAAAATTAATTAATATTATTGAAAATCTTAGATTATTTATTTTTATCGAAAGACGACAAAGGAATCTCGGAATTAGGGAATTAGGGAATTAATATATTACTTAGTAGTAGTAAAATTTAAATAATAACCCATAACATTTTAAAATAAATAAACCATTAATTTAATGACGATCTAAGTTCAGCAACCAATTACACACGTCCAGATACCAGCTCATTTCCCTTAAATTAATATTAATAAATAATATTTTAATTTAGAAAAAGAGTTTACAAACAAATATGTATGTATGTGCTCTTATCATTTTAATATTTTCCAAACTTTGAATAAAATTTTTCTGTCTGTGTATATTCGCCAATATTAAATGCTTCTTAACTTGTCATAAACTCTTTACATTTCAGTGTGTTGAATCGACAACGAAAAAAAATTAATAAAAATTCCTCTTCTTTGTTATTTCTTTTACTCATATACTACGTTTAAATATGCCCTGCTGTTTTGATATTACTTCCACTTGTTCCATTCGCTTTTAAACAATTTCAGTAATAACAACATTTTCTTGGTAATTTTTTTTATATCTACATTCGGTTTATTATATCTTTTTCATGGCGACAATGAAATACTTTGTTGGCATTCTCAAGTAGCAATTCTTTTTTGTGTTTTTTCTTTCAGATGAGTAGTTCGGCGTCTTTCCTTGGTCGTTTCGTTATCATGGGTGTTAGTATTTTATATTTCTAGTTAACGATTTTTAAACAATATTAATATAAATTTATGACTTTATTAAAACCAGAAATTTAAAAAAAAAATAAGTGCGAAAAGAACTTTTTACGTTTAAATGAAACAAAGTGGACCTGATTTTAATAGTTACAGCTTATTTTTCGATTTCCAAAATGGAGAAAAGTTAAAAATTAGTCTATATATGTATGTATATTTTTTTAAAATTTTTTTTAATTCAGACTCCATCATTTCTGAACCGATTTTGATTTTTTTTTAAGGTATTGGTATAAACACAACCGGGACGAACGACGAACTTCTCATAGTACAACGAATTCGTTGACAAAAATTGGTTGTGTAAATTCGTCGACTATAACGCAAGGAGTACGAACAAAATTTAAAGAATTGGCAAAACTTTACTAGATCTTCGATTTTCTCTGGACATTTTTTCTATAACCTTTGGTATTTGATTATATCAACATTTATTGCTTTTTACTTTTTAATAACAGTTTCACAGTTATTCATTTTTATTTAAATTTTGATCAAATTTTACAAATAATTTAATTTTTTACATTTATTGTTTACATTTATTGCTAGTATGACCATAATTCAACAGAAAACAAACACACAAACTGAATGAAGAAATATTAACTTAAAACAAAATTATACAATTAAATTTTTTATTTTTATTTATGTACGAAAAGAAAAACTTGCACTCTGCACAAATTTGGTCGTCGTTCGTCGGCATAAGAAATAAACCTATTGATTGATGGGGCGCATTTTCATATACACAAATGTATTTTATTTTTTTCGACGAATATTCGGAACGATAAATTCCTCCTTCATGCCAGTTTTGTTTATATCACTATGCTTCAAAATGGTAAAGGGTTTCTCAAGCCTCATATGTGGCTTTAAGGTATATTTTAAATCGCACAGATTAACTTAATCTGGGTCAATATCTCAATAACAAAGAGTAATAAAAGTTGTAACTAAAAAATGACAAGGGGCCCCATAAGGCCCGGTGCAACGTTGAATTTTTCTTAGAAAGGATTTAGGAAAATTTAACAAATTTAATTTTTATTAAAAAAAATGTGAACTGCTACAAATCTTATTTTTAGTTAAGTGAAAATGTTAATTGGAAAAGTGGACTTGGCCCGCTAAGCATCCAAAAACAAGAAAAAACTGTTGAATGCAAAATGCGTTGTTTAGTGCAGATTATGTAAGCAAAAAACACGATTTTTTCCAGTGATCGAAAGGCAGTGACTAGCTGACAAGGCACAGTTAGCTGTTTGAAAATTTTAAATTATTGAAGGAAGAATATAAGCTCACGGTAGCATCAATTAGAAATTCTTCTAAATATTGCGATTTGACGAGTATAACTATTTTTGTGGATAAGCGAGAAATCGAATATCCACAATCACAACTACCTTTATAACCAAATTTGCAAGTTCTTTGGTACATTGCATTGCAAGAGTAGGGGTCATCTTCTTAGTGCTGGTGCTAAAAAACTAGCATCTCTTGTTATTATTCCGATGCCTGACACTATAACCAAACAAGATTTCCAAATAGGCACTCCAGCATTGATTTCCTACAAGTACTTGATACGAACAACCTTAATTATTTTGTAAAAATTGCAACTATTATTTTGTAATAATATATAAAAATTCGCAGACCTGTGCTCTTTAAAAGTTTTATATTAAGTCTTGAACCTTTTTAATTGTATTTACAAAAATGGTGCAATATTTTAAAAATTACTTACCAACTGAAAAAGAATAACAATTTAGGTTAAACAACAACAAAAATATAATTTTCAACAAGTTTAAAGAACAGCAAAACCACATATAAAATGAGTATTTGGCAGCAGTATCATTTTATACGCATGAACATAACGATTATATAATAATTTATATGACAACTTACCTGCATTAAGATACACACTTACTTAATCTTACAATATTTCCACTTAAAATTTATGTCATAAAACTACATATTGGAAGTGACTTAATTTGAACAAATATTAATTTACATATATTGCGCATTAAACAAACATGGCTGTCTTTTAATAAGAGTTTTTATTGTCTTCAATTCTATAAATATATTTTAATTAAAAACGTGATTTAAAGTACAAACACTTTATCGTTTTCTTTTTTAGAAAGTCAATTTTATTTATTTTCCCATTCTTTAGAATATTATTGCTCTAAATCTTAAGGCCAATAGTTTGCTTCAAATATTCGCCTTTTTAAATAATAAGTAACATGCTTATAGCTAGCCAACCATTAAAGTAACTAAATGTAATTTTGAAGCTAAAAATTGTTCAAGCATTTTTCACGCTTCTTATATAATGGTCAGAGTGATTTAATAAAAGGGGCAATAAGAAAGAGATGCAGAAATTCTATTAAAAAAATAATAAAATGCTATTACTTTCAAATCGGTGATTTTAGTTTTATTTAGAACACCATTAGATTAACTATTTGAAAAAAAACCTTAAGTCAAATTTAAAAAAAATAGATTTAAGAGAAAATGCCATAGTAGACGTGCAACACCCAACCATCCCACGAAACACTGTATTAAATACCCTAAACAACAAGAGGAATGAACAACTTTAACAGAATTTATTTATATCTTTTTATGGCTGTGGTTATTTGTAACAAAATAACAAAAATATTTAAAAGATTTTTAATTGATTTTTATCTCTTGTTATTAAATAGTTTTGTTTTTCAAGAAATTAAATATTTTTTTTTCTTACTACATTATTGCATGTTGTACTTGCTTGTACAATATAAAAATATGTTGTAATTGCTTTTCAGTGGCTGCTAGTGCCTTTGTAGTTCAACTCACTATTTTCATTGTTTCACGTAAGTTGTTTGTATGTTTTGCTTTTCTGAAAATATGTAGACATAATAATAATTATAAAATAAATATGACAAAAACATATACAAAATATGCGTTTAACATTTGTTACAAATACTTACAAAATTCTTTGTAGTATTTACTTTTACTGAAGCTGGTGTTTTGGCTAAAAAAAATTAAGGTAAGGAGAGAACTGAAGGAAACTTGCTTAAGAAATAATGCAGATTTAATTATCACTTTAGTTAAAAATTAAAACTAAAGCAAACAATATCAAACGACATAAGTTTCGTTATAAACAGTAAAATAGCTACATATGTACATCCTCATTTCATATTAAATTCGTTAATTTTTTATCGTATATCCATTAAACAACCTAAAAGTTATTATTACTTTAATTTAATCATCAAACTTATAAAAAAAAATCTCTTAGAGGAAAAGATTATTTTTACGATATTATGAAAACAAATGTACAGTCTTGATCTATTAAAACGATTTGTTAGGACTCAGAAAATCCATCGCCCAATATTTCGGACAAATTATTTAAAAATCAAATCTCTACTAAATTTAATACCAATACACAGAAATATACAAATGTGAAAATATGGACAAGTTCTTATCCAAAAATTTCGGCCGTTAAAAGTACCCAGACCATAATGAGACCCAAGAACTTGCTTGGTAAATACAATTATAGTAATAGGACGAACCAAGAATTCGGTTATTATTTAGGTTATTGGGGCCAAGATTAAAATAATAATAATAAAAGTAACTTCGTTTATAAGGAGTAAATCCAGAATATTTCGAAAAACTCACAAAACTATCAAACCGAAGTCCTGACGAAGCACTAGACCCCATTAAGCAACCACTTCGAATGTATGACCAGAGATTAAAGCTGTACAAGAACACGCAAAAAAAGATAAGATAATAAGGCATTTTTAATTAATCAGAGGCTGTTCTTCCATAAATGCAAAAATACTGAAAACCCGCAAAGCGAAATTATGCCTAACACAGAACAGTTTGAAGATTTCTTGTTAAATATATGGAGTAAACAAGAACAACACAGTCTAACACCTTCATGACTACTCAACAAATAGAAGAGGAAGCATCAGAAACTCAACAAATGCTTGTTAATAATTTTAGTTCAGAAATTTTGCAGGAAAGTATAAAAAAAGCCAAAAACTGAAAGGCAATAGGAGAAGATAAAATTCACATCTTCTGGATTAAACAAATAACTGCATTACACGGAAAAATTTTAATAATTTTCAACAATATAATAATGCCCCCAAAAGATAACTAACTATAGTGAAAACGCAGCGGAATCTTGAGTCTACAAAAGTAGTCCCTATAAAATTATCTTCAACAGGACTCATATCGAACATACATACAACTATAACAGCAATGAAGAGCCTGGATGTGAACATGTACCTAATCGATGAAATGCAGAAGGCAGTTATCCCAGAGCTAGTCCCTTTGTTGAAGCTTTAATATTCTGTAATATTATTCTATTAACATGCATAATTCTCATTGTGTTTTGTAGAATTTTATTACTTATAAAGTATTTTTGGCTTCTCTAAAATTAGGAAAAAGGTTTCCTGATGATCTGGCATGAGCAACCAGTGAAATACGTATAAGGGACTAGCTCTTTTCCCCCAACAAATAAATTGCATTTTTATTAAAAAACGTTATGGGTAATTAGCATAATATTAAATATGATTTTAATTTTTTTTTTCTATTTTAACAAAAAAATGCAAAGAAAATTTATATAAACAAAAAGTGTCTGTTTGGTAGTTTGTGTAAAATAAATTTCCACCAACCTATAAAATATAATAAACAAATTTCTTTTCTCGTATTCTATTCTCTACAAAAGAAGGAAGGAAGGCATTGAACCTTAAAAACATTTCAAATAAAATTACATCAATTTAAAAATTATAATTTACTTAAGACCCTATTCAAACAAAAGACTTTTGACCCTTAAATGGTCCGTTTTGATCGTATCAACACATGAAGATAAACTTTCAGATCACACCATAATTATATTTTGTGATTGGAAAATAAAAATTCGTATGATGGTTGGTGCTGTAGGCATCTCAACCAAGCGGTCACATAACATTCATTTAGCATAAATATTTGTATATGAAAACGCTATTCGCGCGATAGATGCAGCGATTAATCACAATCGGTTTCTATGAGCCAACGTACACCAAAAAAGATCAAGGTGAGTCGGGACAATAACTTTTTGTGCGGCGGAAGGAAAACTAAATTTTATATGCTTATAACCGTTATCATTCAGCTACCTAATTTCCAAAAACAATTTTATAATCATTAAATATTTTGGAATTCGGAAAAATTTAATATATAAATAAAGTTAATACATTTTACTCATAATAGGATTTCACTTCAAAAGAGCTCATCTCTTGCGATAAAAAGTTTAACATTTCTACTTTTGTTTATATTTTAATGTCGTAATGTTTACTGATTACAGAATTACAATAGTACTTTAAGTTTATAAAGGCTATTTTTTATAGAGGTTTATTCGATTGACATGAATTTTATTTATCTCAAAGATAATCTTGTGGCATTACATTTTAAATATTTGTTCTGGCATATGACCGCCACAGTTGGCTCGGATGTAGTCCAATCTGGACGTCCAATTTTCGATGACTTTTTCCAACATTTGTGGCCGTATATGGGCAATAACACGGCGAATGTTGTCTTCCAAATGGTCAAGGGACCATTTGCTTATGCTTATCCGCATAGACCAATGACTTTACATAGCCCCACAGAAAGTAGTCTAGCGGTGTTAAATCACAAGATCTTGGAGGCCAATTCATAGGTCCAAAACGTGAAATTAGGCGGTCACCAAACGTGTCTTTAAATAAATCTATTGTGGTGCGAGCTGTGTGACATGTTGCGCCGTCTTGTTGAAACCACATCTCCTGGACATCATGGTTATTCAATTCAGCAATGTAAAAGTTAGTAATCATAGCTCTATACCGATCACCATTGACTGTAACGTTCTGGCCACCATCGTTTTTGAAAAAGTACGGACTACTGATTCCACCAGCCCATAAAGCGCACCAAACAGTCAATTTTTCTGGATGGAACGGTGTTTCGACATACACTTGAGGATTATCTTCACTCCAAATGCGGCAGTTTTGTTTGTTGACGTGGCCATTCAACCAGAAGTGCGCTTCATCGCTAAACAAAATTCGCTTATGAAAATCGCGAACAACGGTAATCTCGTTTTGGGCCCATTTGACGAATCTAAGCCTTACAGTTCAGGCGTGAGTCTATTCCAAACTGAATCGCCAAACCGAGAATAAATCATCTGAGAGAATAAGTGCTTAAGTCGACTTAAGCAAAATTTAAGTTACTGACACCTTTGTGATGTACGTACTCCAAAGTACCCATGTGCTAAGTTTCAATTACTTCCAAATGCGATTACACATTGAAAAAAAGATTAGAAGAAAGTCATTTCGCTATAACTTCCTAAATAATGGTACAAATGTTAAGAAACTACAAGATATTTTTTCAAATCAATAAAAGTTCTTTCACAACTTATTAATTGCAATGCCTTTTGTACTTTTGGTAGATATAAAATGTTTTTCCAAAACATTCGATTGACTCCCATATGTAAAGTTTAAAGATAAACTATTTTTTTTAATTTAACTTTAAAGTTTAAAATTGTTCTCCTACAAAACTCAAAAATCAGACTTAAGCACTTTTTTCTTATTACTTACGTATAATAAAAGAAAAATAGAGTTAAGAGCTATTTAAAATTCAAACTTTAATACTGCTTAGAAAAATTGAATACCATTTTACTACACTTTGATTTATTTTATCTGAAAAAAAAAGTAACAAAGCATTATTATAAATGAAACATAGTTACACATTCTGAAGTTTATTTCAAAATTTAAAGCCAAATGCAAAAGGAAAATATTTAAACGAAAGACTTAGGATGCAAACCTTTTACATTTGAACTGATGTTGTTTTACTGCTGCTTTTATTATCATAAATTTATTACGATTTTTGTTGTGCTTTGCATTTTTTTTTATAAACTTATTATTCTGTATGGCCGTACTTATAAATATGCAAGATGGCGTTGGCTATTACGATATTATTGTTGTTTTTATTACACGTGCATGACGACGACAATGAAGATGAAAATGACAACAGATACAACCTAAGAACATAAAAAACATAAAGAACACCACCAATGCTGTCGAAGCGGGTAACATCTTCATTTTTAAACTTAATGCAAAAACGTAAGACAGACGTTGTGTTTTTAGCCATTCACACCTGAATAAAAAATGAAGGAGAAAAATTAAAAGTAAATATGAAAGCAGTTCACAAGCAATAACGCAAAAAGTGTGTAAGAAAAAAAAATAAGTTAACTATTCAAAAGACTCAACTTACAAAGCAAATTTTTTTTACAAAAAAACAACAACTATAAATACAAAGCATAGACAACTAACTGAAAAGAAAAAATTTAAAAATCAAAAAAGAACTTCAGTTGAAATTAAATAAAAAAGGATTGTCTAGAGTTTTAAGTTGATGACTCTCGTTTTTATTTACCAAAGTAAAAAAACAACAAAAAAAAAAAACAGCATAAAAGAAAAAGTAATCTTCATTCTTCCCGTTGTCTTAAGAAAATATTATTTTCCCTTGTTATGTCTAAATATGAATATGAATTAAATCAGGGATACAAAACCAAAATAAAATATTTTTAAAAATATTGAAAAGCTGAATGGATTTATGTAATAATTGAGAACAAAACCGATTTATTATAATATAATATATTATATTGTTATTATATATTGATATATTATCTAGATAAAAGTAAAATTACATTTTCTAACTTTTTTTTAGTACCTTATCTGAGATTTATCTAGAGCAGGCGTCCTCCACTAGAGTAATTAAGCAGTACTCTAGTGTAATAAACATAAGTATGTCTGTAATATTACATTTGCACTGAAATAATATATATTGTATGTGGTTAATTTTCTTATTTTATAAAAAATTGTTTGAACACACAAAAAACTCATTGTATGTGTAATTAAATGAATAATTATCCTGAACGACAATGAAGTAATATAATTGATGGCAAAAGAATATTTTATCAAAATTAAAATTACTTTTTCATTATAATTTCAACACGTTTTTCTTCTTATCATATAATAAAACTGTAACAGGACCATTTCTGTACATGAAATATTTTTTGATCGATATTATTCGAAATCAAATACAAAACAGCAAGTGTTGGTATTTTTGTCTGTACGTCTGTGTTCGCATCACGTAAAAACTACTGGATGAATTTAAATAAAATTTTGTAAACCTCTTGGTTCAAATATAGAATACTTTTTTCTGCAAAAATTTTCAAGAAAAAATAGAGAAATAAATCTTGAAATACGCCATTTTACCGAGTTAAAGGTACTGCAAACTAGGACAGCACCTTTTATTTTTAAAAGTGGGATATTTTAAACACTATTTACAGCATTCTACAATAATTTTAGAATCAATATATGACCCGGCCTATGAAAAGGTGGCTTATGACTCAAAAAAAATTTTCTCCACTTTGTTTTGGTTTCGATAGTTTTTGAGACGCTCTTTCACGTGGTGAAAAGTAGAAGGTCCTAACCTGCTTAGAAGTGTACTAAAAAGGTAGAGAAAGAAGAGCACAAATGAAAGAAAAACAGAATATTATTGTAAATCCAGTCCAGTCATCCACTTCCATATGATTGAAACAATGCTTGTAGTTCGTCCTCGTAATTGATACCAACATCATCGAAAGAATCATCATCACTCTCTTCGTTTTCACAGAAATATGTTTGAAAAACCTCTCTAAATTCTTCTTCGACAGACATTATTCACAAGTGACACACGTCAGGTTTTTGGAACATTTTTGTAAAGCAGATGTTAAACAATTAAAAAAGTCCAAAATTGAAAATATTCAAATATTAGAACAGAAGTTATGGTAAGTCAAAGTCGATTTGGGGATTTTTTGGGGGATAAAATCCCCAAAAACCTGACAACGCTGGGTCAGAAGCTGGTTTGTGCTTTGCAATTGAAAAAAAAATCGCTCTTTATATACACACACGAACTTATCTCATTTATGCTCTTTTGCATTTTTTGGTTGCCTTTTGGGCATGACTGTTCATAATGCAAAAGAAAAACTACTAAGAAACTGACGAAATGCATTGTTTATCTTTAACAGCTAATTTTTTCGATATTTTGGTTTTGAGTCATAAACCTTTTCATAGACCGGGTCACATATATATTATATATATAGTATATATATATATTATATATATATATATATATTATATAATATATATATATATATATATATATATATATATATATACTATATATATATATATGTTGTGCTATGTTCGTGGTTTTTATAACTCGAGAACCACTTAACCGATTTTCAAACGCGTTGGAATGGTCTACTTTCACTGATGGTTTATAGAAAAAAAACCATCGAAAAAATTTCTACGAGTATGCGTTATACGCGCATTTTTATGTGTGTTTTCCCTATATAAAATGTATTTTTTTCTTATGAGAATTACATTTTGTCGGTATAAGGCTCTGCCGCTGACGAAGTGCTGAGGCACAGCTAGTTTTATATAAATTTTATAATTTTATATAAAGGGTTTGTTCTTTAGTAATTACCCAGGGATGGGTACCTCTATATAAAGTAAATCATATACATAAAAATTTTATATAAAGGGTTTGTTCTTTAGTAATTACCCAGGGATGGGTACCTCTATATAAAGTAAATCATATATATAAAAATTTTATATAAAGGGTTTGTTCTTTAGTAATTACCCAGGGATGGGTACCTCTATATAAAGTAAATCATATACATAAATCATAACTGAAGCACTAAAATTTTGCTTTTGAAGCAAAATAGAAACTGAATATTGTCAGGTACCTACGGCACAGCTAATTTTTTTTCTAATATAATAATAACAAATGCTATAAAAGTAAAATTAGTTTGTCTGTATAAATTTCTAAGTACTTAAAGAGAGATAGAGTGAGGGTACTGATTGAAAAGTTGATGTGTTTTGTTTTCTTTATGCGATCGTTCAGATTGTTTGTGTATACAGACAATCAGGGGTTTGCTTGGTTATGTTGATATAGACATCTTAATAAGAAAGCAATATTATGTCACAAATATAATTTAAAGTTTTAATACATACAAGTGTATTTCTTTTAATTCAAACAAATGTATTTCTATATATGTACGTGCTTTTAGTAAAAGTGAAAGTTTGTAACGTCCTTAGAACAATATCTTTTACAAAAAGTGTATTTTTTTAATATACATACATATAAGTTTTATTCACACTACATATTCTTTATATTTTAAAATTACCAAATTTCTTAACCCTGCAACAAAAATAAAAATAGAAGCAGCAATGCTCCAAACAAGTGTTGTGTATTTTGTATAACTTTAGCACTTTAATGCTGATGCCAAAACCTTTTTGAGCAAAAATATTTAGGAGACAGGAACAACAAACGACAACAGCTCCGACAACAATAAAATTACTGAAATAAAATTAAATGAAAAAAAGCAATAAAAAAGAAGTGTAAAAATGTACAACTATGAAATGCAAACATGGCGTACACACATACATACACACATCTCTCTTTTAAAGTACATAATATGCACTTTTTATTGCTTTTGAGTTTATTTTTTGTTTTTTTTTTTTTTTTTGTTTAGTTGTATTTTTGTTTTTTGTGTTGCGTTGAATGGTTTCAAGTGTCGTGTGTCCTTGAAACAAATTGTTGTCGTCAAAAATGTGTGAGGATATCCATATTTACACACAATCATATGTATATATAAAAGTTTAGGGGCAATGCTTACTTGTTGCTGATGCTGTTGTTATAATAAGTAGAAATAAAATAAGGTCTAAAATACTATAAACAACATTCGAACTGCTAAAGATTTAAAAATGAAGAACTGTCTAGAAACTGTAGCATTAACTGATGTGAAAACTATTCTTTAACTTTCTATATTATATGTACATATATAAATTTATGTGTGAACAATGGGTGGCATTAAACATTTTATATTCTCAAAGGCCCAGTCGGATTGTATTTCTCTTTATCTAGAACTTATATGCTGCTTATATCTTAGCTAAAATGGAAAACTCTAAAGCGCTTACATTCCAAAGTTTAAATTTAAGGAAAGTTCATATTTAAATACATCCTCATACATATGTATGTATATTTTATTGTGTTTTACTAACTAAAAGCAAGTAAGGAAAACAAACCAAATTTTTTTATATATTCCTGTGTATGAATTTGAACCCAGTATAGCTCTTTTCCATTTTCTTTGTAATTAATTAGTTTTATTAAAACTATAAAAATTCTCGCAGTGAAACATTTATAGTATTATAGATATAAACCAAAAAACTAAGCCAACAAAACTGAAATTTACACAAAAACTCGTAATTTAACCAAAAAATAAATATAATAATAAATCTCATCATGATGTTGGAAATTTCACCAAAATTGAAATTTCATCAAAAATTTAAGAGTAAGCAAAGATTTCGACTTCTTCCACTTTCGACTTTTTAAACTCCTGGCACACGATTGGTTCCACTGTTGAAGTGCAAGAGCACACCCTACTTCCCTTCCTGAGATTTAGGTTTAAACTATCACCCTTAAATTGGCTACAATTTAGTTTGTTTGTTACAACTTTATCAATATCATTAAAATTACTAACCAGATTGAAGTAAAATATTAAGATAAATTAAAGTTAACCGCAGATTTTTTGTAATCATTAACCTAATCAAATAGGGTAATTCCCGAGTAATATATATGTCATTTTGAGCATACAGCTATTTCTAGAAAATTAAAGACAAAACGTCCATATTGGGATTCAGTGCCCCAGGTAACTTAATAATCTACTTTTGGTGGCTTTAATCCAAAGTTCAATTAAATTTGCAAAAATGTTTGGATATATCAACCGGACCTATAGATCTCTCGTGCTTTTATTATATATGAATTTACAGAATTGCATCTTTGTAAATGCAGCGTTTCAAGTATTTTAAAAAGCACACAAGACTCTGCGAAAATATCAACAAAAATTAACTGTTCGGTGAAAATAAGAATTTCTTAGTTCCTCGAATTCAAATTCAAATTAGTGACATAATTTCAGTTTCATCTTTTCGTAACTATACCATAAGGAATTTCGATGTTCTTAGATTGTATTTTATTATTTAAATTTTTATTTTGTAGTGAACAATAATTGTAACAGCAGTGAAGTTATATGATTCTTACAGTTTACTTTTTACTTTTTTAATATTTCCAAAACATCAAAAGTATTTGTTCAAAATATTATAAAATAAATCATTATTTTTTGATGAGTATCCATTACATTTTTATGTTATGAAATGGGATACAAATTTTAAATTACCACCTTTCAACACGATAATGTATCTTTTTAATTTATATTTATTTGGCAAGAAAAAAATACGGTATTTAAAGCACCTTTTTGCATCCTTTTACATAACTTTCTCAAAAATTTACAAATCATATTCTTTTGGGCTTTAGTTTTCAAACTCCTTCGTTATGATTTATTTATTTAAGACAAACAAGAAATTAATTTTTATTCATGGCATTGCTTACCTGATGATGAAATTGCTGCTAATGTCTATAGAACAGAAGATTATGACGTTGTTACTAGGTATAAAGTTGCTGCAAAACTGTCTATCATTGCGGTATTTGCTATAGGAGGTGGTAGCATAGTAATAAGTAACCTGTAAGCATGAGGGACCATAAACAAGCACGTGATACTTAAGAAGACCTTGCGTTCCAAAGTTATTGACTACAAATCTTAAAATACTTAACTCCTTTTCACTTCTTATTTTTTGTGCTTCATTGTACGCGTCAAAAATGTTTAGGTAATCATTTGTAATTTTCTAACTTTCTTGGGTTTGTTTTGTGTTTAGATTTCGTAAAAAAATATATGAAAAAAAATTACAAATTCCAAAAGAGATCATGTTTGATGTTAAAACAACACCGAGGAGTTTCTCTTTACATACACACAAGCGTAAATCTTCATTTTAAAGGAGAGTAGAATTTTTAAGGAAAACAAGATGTTGGCTTTAAGTGACATCTTAACATAGAAGTAACAAGGAAAGTTAGAAAAATTACGTAAAGTAGCTAAAAAGGTTTTTTAACCCAATCGGAGCTGCAGAAAATTATAACGATAACATATAATTTTAAGATTTTTAATATCATACAAAAATATCAGCGAAATGGAAATATAAGGGGTTTCGTAGCGTTGATCATTCAACTCCCTAATAGCTACAATCCAGGTTGTAAGTAAATATTTTTCGAAAAATACAATTTCTAAATTTTTATAATTTTATTACAGCACATTTGAAAAGCATAAGACAGAATAATTATTACCACCATGAACTATTGAAATCAGATATAATTTGGACTTAGTTCGTTACTAAAGAAAGTATGTAGGACTTAAATAGGATTAAAGTCAAATCTTTGTTTTACATTATTTATTTTAAATCACAAAAAGCATTTAGTGGTTTCATTTATCTTGCTCTACACCACACTATATGAACACAGATGCTTCTTTGCTTGCTGGGTTTACCCCTCGTTAATATCTTTAACCTTTTTTTGTTGTTGAAAAATTACCTTAAATGATGTATGTTATTCTACAATGCATTAGTTACTCAATATGGTGTTGTAGTTTGCCTTTGTAAGTTAATTTTTCATTACTGTATACATATAATCTCAAGAAAAAATATATTTTTTTTGCCACTTTGCATACACATAAGTCTAAAAATATAAATACATTCTTAGATGTATAGATATGATTTGCTTCTTTAAAAACATTATTTGTTTAAAGTTTTCTCAATTAGTTTATGTATATTACGTATATTTGTTTTTTTTTTTTTTTTGTTTGGCTAGTTGGAAATTGTTTGCAAAAGTGAAAAAGGAGACGTAACGATATGGAGGACAACGTAAAAAAAACTTCATGGTTATGTATTTCATCTGTCAAAATGTCAGTTTTGAAAAATGATATTTCATAAAATAATTTGTTAACTAAAAAAAAGTGTAGATAGTTTTTTTCTAATGATTTCCAAAAGTGTCCAGCAGTAGTAACGATTATAGAAAGGGAGATTTTTACATCATCATCATCATCATCATAAAATTAGGGAAATTGCGGAAAATATGAGTAGGATGTTAATAAATAAAGTCATAAATTTATTCATAATGATTTAATTTGTTTGTATTAAAGTTAATAAAATTAAATAAAAACATACAAAAAGGTGCTGTTGCATTAAGTCAATGTACGAGTACCTACGTAGTCACTATGGGAAACATGCTATGCCCTAAGAACTGTTAAATAATCTGACTTACTCTCCACAACTAACCACTTTGAAATTTGAAGAAATATCCGGATTTAGGTGAAACGAAGAGCCAAGAGCCCATCATTAACACAAAGACGCTATGGGAGATTGTATTATGTGGAGGCAATAAAACAACTGCAAATACTCTGAACTCAATGTAATAATAGGGTAGACAAACGACCGAGATAATGTTAATTAATATTCTTAATTCAAATTAACTGGTGGATTATCGTTAATTTGCATGAGCAGTTTTAATTCAAATTACCTTGTGAATTTATTCTGAATTCAGCTATTTCAATATGGCAACACAGTCGACATTCAATCAGATAATGTCAAATTATTTTAAATTATTTAAAAATTTCAATTATGGTGCTGTTCAAGAAATATTAATTTCAGGTTTCTTTGAAACAAAATATGTTTTTTTTTTTGACCAACAGTATAGGTGCCAATCGCACTTTCTGCCTTCTATCCATTTAATTAAAATACATACATATGTATATGTAAATAATAAATAAATTTTCTTCATAAACAATGCTATACACACATAACTGTCGTCTGTCAAGGTAACATTTTAATTCACGTTGGTGAGCTTTTAATGTACATAATAAATTCTGTCATCTAATTTTTAATTTCAGGAATTTTAAATTTCTGTATCAACAAATTCACAGAATTATCAAATTCATTCATATCTTAATTTTAAATGAACTTTGCAGTTTCTTGAATTTGGTACGGTTTTTTATTGTTAAAAAAAAAAAGCTTCCGAATTCCACTTCGTCTAAATAATGTATCCACCAATATCAAACTACTACTCCAATAATTTAAATCTATTTATTATCGAACCCTGTGGGCTTCTCTAGCTATGATGGTTAACAAATCATGGTTTTCTTAAGCTAAAATTATTTTCAGACCGCGTAAAAACAAAAAACACTTCACTACAAAAAAAATGTGTTCTTATTATTTCTTTACAGGACGGTAGCTCCCTACAACTTAAAAATAAAAATGAGTTCAATTGCTGGCAATTCCACGTAAAATCAACAAGGCACTCAAAATGATTACTTCAGATTTTATTGAAATTTTTTTTATTTATATTCCTTTAAATCCAAAAATAATTTTAAATAAGTTTTATCTCTTATAGTTTTTTAGGTATACAGTTATAAAAGTGGGAAAATATCGCTTTTTTGCATAAGCATTCGAGGATTAAATATATTCTAATTGCAGTTCTATAAGACCTAGGAATTTGAGTAATAGCTCATTCTAAACGAAATTTCATAAGTTTTAGTTTGATATCAATCATGAAAAAACCTAATTTTTAACATGGTGGGATCAGAAGTTATATTAAAAAACTACATATTTTTCATATCCCTAGTTTATTGGCCAATCTTATGTTTTATGGTTTTATTTTTTATCATGAACTAATTGGGCCTAATGTTACTAAATTTAAATAAAAAAAATTTTATACATTTTTTATCCCGACGTTTCGTCACTTTTTTTGGTGACTTTTTCAAGGGATTTCCGTAATAAATTATAATTTATCACATTTATAATTACAACAAAACTTAACACAAATATTTAGATTCTTGCACTAAGTATTAAGTATCACAATTTGTCATTACATTAGTGTGACACTATAGCTAGCGCTTAAGTTATTTACATTCAGAAACATTAAGCCCAATTAGGTCATGGTAACAAATAAAATCATATTTTTCGGTTTTCAGGAATATTTCTTAACTTTATTACCGCGTTTATTAAAAAATTAAATTTTTTCACTTTGTACTGAGTCAAAATTAAATTTTTGAAATAATTTCGCTTTTAAGCTTCACACTCTTTAAAATTTATTCATCGAATTGTAATGGAATTGCCAAAAGTTCACCTTAAATTTAAAAACTTCGAAATATTTTTAATATATTCAAATGTGTTACATAGTAATAAATAAAGGAAAAGGTATTACATTATTTTGGCTTTTTATTTAAAATTTATTATTTTCATTGGAATACTTTTTCCGCAGATATGCTGATACAAGATTATTTAAAACCATTATTTCATTGATTCTTATTTAAATCACAAGACTTAAGAAACAAACTTGTTCCTTATTATGCAGAAAAAAAATTTTATTGTTTGTCGATTGTTCTTACACTTGTATTTGCTGTTATTATTGCTGTTTGTACACACATACCATACACACACATATTTTTAATTTATTTTTTTTTTTTTTTGTTTAATATACAAAATTGCTGTCACACACACATGTTTTACGACATGTTAACAAATTCATGTTTAAATCAAATATTTTGACATAAACTGCTATCAAGATCTTATCATTAGTAACGATATTTATGTTTTTTTTCTGCAGGTTCGTTTTAACTTTTTTTTATTTTTTGTTTTTATTTTGCAATCATTGAAAATAATTTAAAGATTATAAAGATTTTAATGTATGTTTGGGATTTATAAAAAAAAAAAATATTTGTAAACACATTGAAAGCAGTGTGTTAAAAGAAAAGTCCAATAAATTTTTAAATTATTTGTCTTTAAATTTGAAGTGGTAGATTTTAATTTACATACAGGTCTGATAATTTTTTGAAACGAGAAAACTTGCTACATAAATTATTAATTACTGAGGTGTTAAAGTACTAAAACATGTCATTTAATTTTCTATAAATAATTATAACTTTCTTAAGATTATCTCTTTAGTTCAAAACTGCCTTTTTCACTTTTAAAAATACATTATTAAATGGTTTATTTTATATTGTTAGCATGCATATTTTATCTTAACTATTTAACGAAAAATTCAATTATAAGCTTTAAAACAAAATTTTTTTTATACCAATAATTTTTTTGCAAATACCTTAGACTGGAGATAAATTTAATCAGCCTTACAAAACATTGAATACTAAAAAGAGGAAATATATTCAAAAAGTATTGTAAAAATATACTTTTGCTTTCAATATACAACCATAAATAGTTTATCACTGTAACATAATCTACATATACTTACTACCAACAAACATTCAGTCAGCCAGACATTGAATCACATTGAAAAAAAAAAGACTGACAACAGTAGTCTACGTCTTTCTAAATATATGTAGTTACATACTACAGGAAAAACCTACAGTAACTATTAAACTTAATAAAGCATGTTAAACACCAACAACTTTCTAAAGATTATTTTATTTAAAAATAATGTTTTTTTACCAATAAATAAATAAAATTTATATATAGAAACTTTATACTGGCTAAAAAATAAAAATATCAAACAACTTCAGATAAAATCCGAAATACTCAACCATAAAGTGAAATATGTGGATATATTTTTTTCTTTTTATAATAAAAAAGCTACTGTTTTCTACTCTGTGGGAGCCTTAAGTAAAAAAAAAATATTTAAAAAAATAAAATGCAAATGTGTAAAAGTCAAGGTGTTTAATTTTATTAACTGCTTGTATTTACAAGCTATTCTGCAGCTTTTATTTATGGATTTAAAATTTGAGACAAAGTAAAATTTAATGGTTTATGGAAAGTTTCAAACAATACTACTTATTGATGGAATTTTTCAACTCAATTATTTGGGCATTATTGGTTTCATCGTTTTGAAGCATACGCTCCAGGTTGGACGTGTTTTGGGGCCAATATTGTGCTGTAGTTCGTTTTTATTTCTAAATAAGCGTAGTGAAACATAATTTTATCAAAATTTAATGTCTTTTTCTAGTTAAAGATGCAATGTATTTTATTTAAAGTATTGTCCATCCAAAGCTTCGGTTTGATATAAAGCATTTTATGGAATGCATCGCAAAACCACTACTCTTATTTTGAAGCCAGAAAGGAATCAAGCCATTTTTAATACATTGTTCTCATGTGAAGCGTGTTCCTCCTAAGGCGCGATGCACCAAAAGAAAAATAGGTGTAACGGTAAATTCAGGTCCTTATGGGAGTTGGGGCAAAGCTTCCCATCCACTATTTGCAAAATAGTTTTAATTGGTTGCAGAAATTTTCTTTGATAACACCATGATTCCTAAGCCAGGAAAATACAACACAAAGGTAGAATCATTAGGTTTTTTACAACACATATCAAAACTGGTTGAGAGAATATTAATAACCAAGCTGAACTCAATTCTAAGCGCGAAAGGATGTATGCCGAACGATCAAATCGAAAACAACATAGTACGATCCAACAAACACACAGATTAGTTAAAAAGACCTTTAAAGAAAGATAGAACTGTTCTGCGCTTTTTATTGATAATAAAGCAAAAATAACGTCGATACCGCTACGCCTTATAAATTTAATTTAAAGATAAAAAATCACAAGTTGGCTTATGTTTTTACTGCGTTACAAATTTACAGTCTAAGACATTATCTATAAATATAATATTACAGTAACTTTTTTTCTGCATGTCTGCTGACCGTCTGTCTGTGTTGGCATCACGTAAAAACTACTTGATAAATTAAAATAAAATTTTAGTGTCTCGCTTCAGATATAGGATACTTTCTTCACGTAAAAATATCTCATTTCCAAGAGCAAAACAGAGAAAATATAGCGCAAGTAGGCAATTTTACCAATTCATTGGTACTGCAAACTTTGCTGCAACTTTTATCGTTGAAAGCGGGATATTTTAAACACTATTTACAGAACTACACTAATTTTAGAATTTTATATAAATTTTAGAATTTCTTTCATGGATGGGTACGTCTATATAAATAAAATTCATAAGCCCTAACTGAAGTAGAATCCTAAAATTCAGTGTGGATTATTTTTAAAACAAAATCGAACAAAATATTGTAAGGACGCTGGCGAAGTTGCGAGCACAGCTACTTAGTAATAAAATTCAATATTTTTAAGATTTTTTTAAACAAATTATTAACAAGTTTTGCTGAGAAAGACAATGTCATAATTCTGTTGAATGGAAAATAGTCAGTCAGAAATCTTTTTGAAAACTAAAGTATTTTCTTTTTTCAATTTTCGGTATAAGAAAGCATAGTACTAGAAAACAGTGGGGAGTTTTTAGCAGTAATCTATAAAAAGATCTTAGATATAACTGACTTCGCCTTTCGGAGATTTAAAGCTTAGAAAGGGCTCATCTTCCAGGAACTCCAATAATTCCTTTAACAAACGCGCCTTATACTCGTCAGAACTTGTACGATGTGTAGGGATTCCTGCAAAAATTCTGCTATAGAACTAGAAGGCTAATATTGAAATATTCATGATTTGCATGAAAGGTCAAGCATTATAAAAAAAGTAATATTTTTTTATTATTTTCCAAAGTATGAATCTTTCACAAAAAGTCAGTATTAAGTCAGTAGTTAATTTTGCGATACCAAGTTTTTTTTTTTGTTCATTTAATTTATCTTCAATATATTTAATTTAACATTAATTTCTCATATCTTATCTCTAAAATAGCCAGCGCTAGACAATAATAATGTTTGTTTTATGGTTGTTGCAACCATTTGCAGGTCATCCCTCTGATGTACGGCCAAGAAAGCAGTATCTCTTATTTTTACTCGAATAAAACTGGGTTCATTTAGTATGTTACGCACCAAAGGGTTTGGATGAGATTCAAGCTTCTTTAGATACTTTACTGCATGTTTCGCTATTTCTGCTTTGACTGATGTTTAGCTGTTTGTGGATGTTTGAGTTTTTTATATAACAGGGAGCAACTGTAATCATACGTAGAATATTACTTTGGCGCCTTTGAATTTTTTCTAAATTACTAGCTGAGGAAGTGCCCCATAATTGAATCCCAAAACACTAAATTGCTTTGAGAATCGACTTATACAGTATAAGTTTACAATCTAAGCTCAGGGTAGAGTTTCTGCCAATAATCCAATTTAGTTGGAATGCTTTTAACTTCATTTGTGTTTACTTGAAATCTATGTGGCTTCTCCAAGTAAGGCGCCGATCAAGATATATACCCAGATATTTAATGTGTGAAAGTTGCGGTATAATTTGGTTATTTATGCGAATAAGACCCTAAGTCCCTACGCGGTGTGAAAGTTATATGAGTACATTTTTGTTCATTCAACTATTTTTCCAAATTGAGTATGTGGTCATGTAAATGTTGTGATGGTACTTGGATTAAAAAAGCGGTGTCACCATCAAATGTTGATGTGTGGACTCGGGTGCTAAGTGGCACTTAGTAAATATAAAATCGGTCCCAAAATACTTCTTTAGATAACTCCGGCTTCAATGAGCTGAGGCGAGCTTAAAAATCTACTTCTTTTAGTAAAACCTTTCGATCCGTTAAATAATTTTTCAAGAGCTCAAAGAAGTTTTCGGGCAAGTTCAACTTTAACTTATATATTAGGACTTCGAAAAGAAAAAAAAACGAATTTATCATGTTTTCTAATAATTTTTCAAGACTATTATGTAATGAAATGGTATCAGATAACTAGGCAGTGGCATTGTAGCCTCTATTTTATGATAACTAGCATGACTAGAGATAGTGCTTCTTGCGGAATGGTCCCAATTTTTCAAGTTCGATACCGCTTAAATTTTTTTTAATTTTTACCTTAAAAAATTAATAATATTTTCCGAGTACTCTGATAAGTGCTTTATTCGAATAAACAATATAACATTATATGGTGTGTGAATATATTCAGTATTTCTCTTAAAACCATAACCCAGTATATGTAATTAATAAATAAAAGCAATAAAAGAGATCCATAAGAAACGCAAAAATTCCACTAAAGTCAGCAGTATATAAAATTTTTTTAAAACAGTTATTGTGATATTAAAGTTTTCAACACGCAATACAAATCACAATAATATAGAAATTTAGTTTTTAATTTATTTAGATAATTTTTAAATATTGACTTTTGCTTTGTAATAGTATTTATTTCATTTTGTTCTGAACCCTATTCAAATGTTATGTTCTGGTATGAATTAATTTTACTTGGTCTGCTTATTGTAGAATAGTCCGATGGCATGAATTTGTGTTTAAAAGGTTTATGAAAGGACAAAACAAACAGGTCCTCATCAGCATATCTGCGTTAAAACATATTTTTTAGATCAAAAGGAAAAAAAACTTTAAAACAATTACTTTTTATGACCGTTTTCTCGTCTTATATTCGTATAGGACCATTGTTTCTTTATCCAACGATTATACTCCCTACTGTCGTTTCTGCCATAGATATTTATATTTATAAATATTTTAATTTTTAAATCACTCGATTCACAACTAACTTGATATAAGACGAGAAGGTATTGACAATTGTATTAAAATTCTTAGAGTTACCATAACTACATCATTAATTTGTACCATTGACTTTTCAAAAATCTCCCGTAGTGATTCATTGCATAGATGTAAATACATATATTTTATTTTGGTCGTCTGAACTGTTATATTTGATATTGAATTGATGTGTAATTACCGGGCTTTGGCATGTTTCATAATAATGGTTACATAGATTTTAATGTGTAGAATAGGATTCAGTAAAAAAAAATCAAATAAACCTAAAAAATGGTATTACTGCGATTTGTTATGGACCTCCTCATATGTAACGTATATACATACACATACTGAGTCACTATAATCTTTGCTGTATATTTGACGCAATATAGTTACATTATATTTATATTTTATTGGTTACTTAGGATCTATCTTATTGGAAAGAATTCAGATCAAAATCTATTCCACTCTTAGTTTTGTAAGTAATAAGTTCTTTTATTTTGGAACTATAATTGAAAAAAGCAGTCAAAATCTTTTTTGCATATTTCAAAGTAATTTCTTTAAAGGTAACACATATTTTCAATGTTTTATTAAACCAAACAAATTTAAGTAGTAGTTTTCAACTATGTATATTTTTTACTTAATTTTCCTTTAAAATTAAACTTTTACTTCAAATTCCCATAAATTTTAATGTTATTAACTTACAAACCTTTAAGTTTTTTTGTTACTAATCTTTTGTCGTTTGTTACTATATACTCGTATATATATAAAAATTTCATAAATATCAACAACAATATCTTAACGATAATAAAGTTACGAAATTTCCTTTATATTTCTTTATTTATTTTTTTTCTCTCTTCTTACTTATTATAACGACATTAATCTTGGTTATATTTCCGCCATGAAATTCAAACAACAACCGAAATACAATTTGCAACAACAGCAATATGAGACAAGAGCCAACAGCAGCAGCATCTTAAATATTAGCAAAACAATATAAAACAACAACAGCAGCAATAGTCAGCCAAGTAATAGCAACAATGATTTTTTTTCTTTAAACTATGAAAAAAAAATCATGAAAGAATACTAAAGGAGCACCAAAAAAAATAAATTTTGGTTTCTTATGAACTAAAAAAATGAACAGAAACTTCCAAAAAAGATTATGAAATATCTTTTAAGAGCACTAAGTAAGATTACAAAAGTATTTAAACGTTGGCTGGTTGCAACAAAAAAAAACTGCACCAAAAAAAAGAATGTTTTTTTTTAGCCGAAGTTAAGTTTAAAATATTTGTTAACTTGCAGAGTGTAGGTTGCTTTGGTTTTATTATTTTGTTGCTGTTTTTTTTTTAAGAAAACAATAATATCGTTATTATAAGGCATTGCTTTAGTTGCTTTTTCAACTTAGACGCTTGACCCATCAAAGGTTCAAAGTATTTGTATTATAGTTTCCTTGTGTTTTTTTCCTTCTTGTGGCAAACCAAAAAAAAATTCCTCTGCCATAGATTTTTTATGCAGAAAAAAATCAATAAATATTCTATTACATGTTAAGAATTTTGCTAAAAAAAAACCTAAAATTATATTAAGTTCCTTTATCTTGAAAACAGTGGGACGATAAAAGAAAAAAAAATAAAACTTTCTACATAAAATTAAAAAAAGAAAGTTACCTATTTTTTCCCACGAGGTTCTTAATAGTTAAAAAGTTCGCTCTTCTAAATTGGGACATAGAAATCGAAACGAAATGAAAAACACCAATTTTTGGAATTTTTGTATGTCCGTCTGTTTGTGTTCGCATCACGTTAAAACTTCTGGATGAATTTTTATAAAATTATGTAAGGAGCCAAGATACTAAGAGGTATATTGGTTTAAATATAGGAAACTCTTCAAAAATATCTGTTTTCCAAAAAGTAGCAAAAGTACGCGGTTTTACAGATTTAAAGGTACTACAAACTTGACAGCACATTTTATTGTCAGCGGGATATTTTAAGTATTAAATTTAGAACTCTACAATATTTTTAGAATTTTATAAAAATTTTAGGGTACCTCTACATAAATTATAATAATTATGTAAATTAAGTCTTAAAATATGAATGAATTACTTTCAAAGCAAAATCCAACAAAGTATTGTAAGGACGCCTACGACGTGGCGGACATAGCTAGTATTCAATATAATTTGCGTATTAACAGTGTGTAGAATTTAATTATTTTTAGGTAAGAGGGATCGTCGTTGTAAAATTCAGTGCTTTGTCTTACTCAGCGCTCTGCCTCACTTGGGAGAAGAGTTGATATTTTATGGTTTTAACACGCTTTCGAAAACATATCGTTTAATATAGCAGCTAACAAAATTATCGAAATGAATATTTAAACCAGCCATTTTATTGCTTTGGCTATAAAATCTCAATGTTGATTGTTATTATTTTTAATTAAGGGGGAATATCGAAGCAGATCACCTCATTAATCGATACATTTTCGTATAAACATTCAGGACTGAAGGCTGATTATACGAAATCGAAATTTACTTTACGGCAACCTTACTTTCATTGAGTTTCGTGCTACAACAAGCCTTTAATCTTGACTTTAGTAACTTCAGACCGTCCACTGGTAACTGTTATTGAGCAACGAAGTTTATTTGCAAACAATCAACCTTATCATCGTCACTTTTGAGTCGACATCACTTTATATTGACATCATCATCATTTATATTATCATTTAACATTCCATAACATTATTCAGATGATTTCGACGACTTATCGACATCGATTTAACGTGTTTAATAAGAATCTGCTTTCAGTTTCTTTACAAGGGCGTGGAAAATATTAGTCCCTTAATCAAGCGTTCATATTGGTATATTTTATCACATGCATTCTACGTACAATATTGCTATTATCAACAAAAACGCCATTTAATAACAGCAATATCGTCTGCAATGGTCCGAAAGTCAAAGACTACACACAACGTAATCTATGACCAAGAGCACTTTAGTTGGTGAAAATTCTTACTGTGTCTGCTCGTAGCATAGAGCGTCGGTTATATTTTTAGCTACGATAGAAACAAGTGCAAGATTCAACGCCTGTACAAAAAGCAGTTTAGCACAAACAAGTATATTGCCACAAACTGAACGTTAGTGGCGGGCTTAAAAATAAAATTAAAGATTGATTGAGTTCACATATTGGAAAAAAAGTATTTTATATGGCTAGAGAGCAATTAAAAACCATTTAAGACCAGCGAATGGCTTAAAGAAAGCAAGCGCCTGTCTCAGTAAAATTTTCGGATCGCTGAAACTGCCAACTACCGTATACCACTCACTTTTATTTAAAATAATAAAAAACAGTTAATAATAAAAGGATCTAAAAAGTGTTTTTTAATAGGCAGGGAAAATATAAATATATGCCTTTTTATTTGCAGAAGTTAAGGGGCTTCTCCTTTAATTTCTTTAAGGCTACATACAAATACTTTAGTTTACTGTTTCTACAAATTTTATCTTTATTTGATTTTCACTTAACCACTGTTTCCAGTTTGCTTTGTTAGAAAAGTAACAAAAAAAAATTAACTTCAACAAATTTTCGTAGTTATAGTAATTTTTTTTTTCTGCAGTAAATTTACGATCGTGATCGCCCTTATATCGTGATTTGTCTTACTCGTAAACAAACTTTAAAATCCTGTGGAAATGAACCTTACCAAAAAAACCTAAAACCTTACAGAAGTAACAAGTTTATATTTTTTTTATATTAAATATGCCTCTAATTACAAATAAAAGGAATATTTTTCTGCAATCTCTGAGTCATAATTTCTAATTAATTTATTTTTACTTTAACACTAAATTAACCACAAGAAAAAAAATAATAACAACAAAATGTAGTAATTTGTTTGCCAAGTACAAGCCTTAAAGACCGTTTACAAAATATGGCTTATTTTTATTCTCATTTATTTGTTTTTTTTTGCGTTTTGTCTACCTTGAATTCAATTTCCAATCACGAGTATATTAATTTCTCAAATCATGAATATCATTTATTTCCTGTTAAGTTTTGTGAAATTTTGTTTTTTTTTTTTCATAAAAAATGACTTCAATTGATGCAAGCAGCTTCATTAAAATGAAAAAAATCTTGAAAAATACATAAAAGTAAATTGTGTAATCGAAAATAAGGTAAAAAGTATTTTTCAACATTCTTATTTCCAATTTACTCCCTTTTTTATTAAGTATATTTTTTTCCTTTCATATGGTGTAGTATTTTGTGGTTTTGTATTTTAGTTTGGCTTAAAGTTTTTAACCATGTTTTAGCTGCCGCTTATTTTTTTTTTTTTTTTTTTTTGTATGGTTGTTATTTGTTTTTTGGTTGTGAGTTTTTTATTTTGTTATTTCTTAACTGTAGGGCATAATCAAATGCCAATCAGTTAGCAAATGCTTACAAGTTTTTTTTTTAACAATAATGCGTGCCTTCTTTTGTTGTCGTTTGGTTTATACAGATATTGATAGAGTTAAGAAATTTAAAACAAATATTCTCGTAGTTAATTGCTTAAAGGTGTACAAAGAATTTGTGTTTTTGAAGAAGATTTTTAGTTGTGTAAATTATAAAAAAATAAACTAAAATTTTGTTAAAAAAAGAAATAAAAATTACAATGACTAATGATGCATACTCCAGCAGAGGGCAACCATTTCGGGAGCTTTCTCTTTATTGCTAAGAAATTTCTGGTTTTTGATGAGTAGTCATCACTCTTTGGTGGGCCCGGTTCAACTATCAACGTTTACTTCCGATTTTGGCTATCGACTGGTAGTTGTTGACCACTTTCCTATTTTGCATAGAATTTATTTTTTATATACAAATATTATTACTATTTTTCTATATTTTCCATCTTTATAGCTGTGCAGGTTATAAAGATCTGCTTGTATTAATTACGTACTAGTCCTTCAGAAGCTCTAATGGTGCTTATATACACTAGCAGTGTGACTAGATTATCTGATTCTGGATGAATCTGGATGGTGGAATTGTCGGACGTCTGGTCATTCTAGGATCTTAGATGTGCTACCTTCAGTATTTCGTTCCAATTATTTACAATTTTTAAGTGACCTTGAATAGTTTCTTTCATGTATTGTGTTTTTCTTGAATGTAATGGAAAATAATAGGACATATAACTGCAACACGGATGTTGGTTCGGTTATGTTTTTTCACGGAACTTGATTTATGATTTTCAGGCTGAACTTTTGGCTATTAGAAAGGAATACAGAGTTCTATTTTGTGAAATGTTAGGGGAACTGCCAGTAATTTTGTTGACTGCCTCCTGGCTCTCCTCTTACCAAGATCACAAACTGCTTTTTTAATCCTAGGCTCAATGTAATGCACACATTAGGCCGAGATCTGTCAAGCTTTCGTCATCCTAGTTTGTGTACGCGTACATAGTTTCTTCTTTGGGAATGAATAGGCGGATAGACTAGCTAGAAACAGTATCAATTAAAATACAGCTTGGCACTAATAGGTATTATCTTCAGTAAGTTAAAGTAATATGACGCAAACTCAGAATTTGTAAGGTAGCTAAGAAAATGTACTCTAGTAAAGCGTTCGGTCTTATTGGTAAATAGGAATAGGAAGGACATTTAAAGGCTATTGGCAGTATTAACGAATTATAAGGGACTTCCCTATAAGAGCCATTATCGCAGCTACCACATACAAGGTAAAGAGAAATGGTCTTCCGCCTTTGAAAATATACGGCACCCCATTCATCGTAAAGCAAATTTCTTAGAACGAATATTATAGACAACCTATCTGAGCTATCAAGGACCAGCTAAGGTAAATTTATTATGTAACATCATGGGTCTAGGATCCACATTTACATTGATTTATTTTCAATGTAAATATGGTACTACTTGATAACTTGTACATAACAAGCTGCTACTTAAACCAACTTATCAATCATTAATTGAAGTAACAATTAAACAAAATTATTATATACAATATGTGCAGGAATAAAACGACTAATTTGTAAGTATTTTTTTTGTAATGTAATGTTTTTCTGGATAACTTAATCCTTTTTCAGCTTTCTGCGTATGTATTGACAAATTCAATATTTATTTTTTTAATTTTTTTTAGTTATGAAACACTAAAATTTGATTAATAGGAGAATTATTAATTATTGTGTGTATATAAAGAATATTTGTAAGCAGTACGTTCAAACCCTATGAATAGTCTTTTCGAGGGAATATTAATGTGTTAAAATTTAAAAATTAAAAAATAATTATATTCAATATTAAAAATTAATAAAATTAATAATTTCTACTTGTCCATTTCTAGTTTTTTGTTATCTTTAATTATGTAAAGTTTAACCGAAATTTATGAATTTATTTGTAAATCCATTTTATTTTATTTTCTTCTAATGTAGCCAAAGTTATTATTTCTGTGGCAATAAGGAATAAGTGCTTAAATCGGCTTAAGCTAAATTTAAGTTACTGGCACCTTTGAAATCTCCGTACTCCACAGTACACATGTGCAAAGTTTCAATAATTTTGTATCATCTTACAGAAAGTTATAGCAGAATAACTTTCTGCTTATCTTTTTTAAATGTCTTATCGCATTTGAAAAAAAAAGCTTAAGAAACTACAAGCTATTTTTCCAAATCAAAAAAACATATTTTACAACTTATTAATTGCAACGCCCGCGTACTTTTGGTAAATATAAGATGTTTGTCCAAAACATATGTTTGACTCCCATATGTAAAGTTTAAAGCAAGCCATTTTTTTTTTAAAATGCTTTCCCACAAAACTTAAGAAATCAGACAAGCACTTTTTCCTTATTGCCACAGATTTATTATATAAAAAACTTTATTGTTCACCTTCATATTTTTTTTTTCTAAAAGTATTCTTAAGTCCTTGTTATTTAATTGGTGTTAATTGAATTATTCATATAGTTATTGTAGTTAGTTTAAATTTTTAATAATAGAACAAATTAAAATTTAAAACAATCAGCAGGATTTAATTTTTAATTTTAAACTTGTTTTTTCTTTTGCCTCTTTCGTTATACCCCACTTTGTAAATCAGGAGCACTATTTTTTATAAAACAAATAAAGCTAAAAATTGAAATATTGTCTTAAAAAATTCCTACGTGCATTTAAAGTTCGTTTCTTAATTCTTTTGTTCTAAGTTAATTTTCTCATTTTTTGTTTTTTTTTTTTTTCTTTAACTAAACATTTTTTGTACACAAAGTCAGGTTTTTATTACAAAAAACAAAAAAAAAAACATTACATATCATTAAAAAACCATTTGTAGCTTCGCCTGTTTGAAGCATTTTTCTTTTTTGTTGCTAAAAGTTGATATTTGGAAATGAAATGCAATCATTAGCTTTTTTGAACAGCGTGTCTTTCTTTTTTCGTTTGTTGATTTCAGCAGCAAACAACAATCACTTGCCAACCATCAGCACTTACACTTACACACTTGAGTAAATATTTATGTATGTATGCATGCGTATAAGTGTTTTCGCATTTAAAAAATGTAGACTTAGAATCATAAAACTACCACAATAATATTGAAAAATAACCTGAGGCTATAAAAAAGACGGTGTTGCACATTATTGTTATTAATAATAACTGACACTCATCTAATGTGCAACATCAACAAACTGAGAATAAAAAAAAAATAATAGAATCCACTAATGCAGCAGAACCAAGTGGCAACAAACTGAAAACATATTTCTTGATTACACTTGCATACAACTAGCTGATTATTTCAAAGTTTTTAAAAAGCAAATGATTTGTAATGTTTATAAACTAAAAAAAAATTTAATTTGAAAAAGGCAAGTGGTAAAACGTACATTATTCGTGGTTTTGCATAGTTCGAGTGAATTCCGATAAAGATTTCACAACTCAGTAGAGTAGTGTTATTTTATTTGTATTTTTTTTCCAGCTATTAGTTTAAACTAATTGATTAAACTACAATGATTTAAAAACATGCAATGATTTTAATATCATTAGTTTTCCTCTATGTGTTAAAGTTGTTTTAAGAAAAATTATTTGTTAAAATCGTATGATGATTTAGAAATCTGCAGCAGTTGAGGGAACAAAATTAAAACAAAAATTGCACCAGTGATTTTTGTTTGTCTGTTTGTTGCAAGCAATATGTGAATGTTGGTATGTTGTTGAGTGACAAGTTGGTGAACGCCCCTAAGTAATTTTTCAAATTAATACTTTGTGTGGTATTTCTTTTTTAGGGTTTTTTTTTCTTTAATTTTGTTAGTGTAGTTATTTTTATTATTTGTTGTTCTTGTGTATTTAAAAGGCCTCCCTTTTGTAGTTTATCGTCTTGTTCTAATTGATTTGGTTTTTTTTTTGTTTTTTTTTTTTTTTTTTTTGTTTTCATATAAAATCTTACGGTAGTGTGTTGGCTGGTGGTTTGCTTTTGGTTAAGTCTACTAAATTAATGGACACACACATGTTCTGTTGTGATTAAGTGGCCTAAATCAACGGTTTAATGTTGCAGAGTAATTTTTCATGCTGGCCGGTGTGCTTCGCTTTTTAAGAAGTTGGTAAATTACATTGACATTAAATTCAATTTTAGCTTGTGAATTACCAGCCAAAATTAGTTTTTAAGGGGCTTTTCTGGAATTTATCAATGTTTTTTATTGTTTGAGGATTCCAAGAAAATTAATAAGACAAAAGGTATTTTTTCGGCTATATAAATTTTGGAACGAAAGCTTAATTTAATAGCTGTATACGATATGGATTTTAAGTTTTTTCATCTTAGTAAATAAATTGTTTTTAGTATTTTTTAATTTAAAATTTATTTAAATAAATGTTAGGTTAAAAATATAAAAGTATATAACAAATACGACTTTAAATATATGCATGTCTAGAGATGTAACATGTGTTCTTTAAGCGAATGTGGAAACATTCGCTCAAGTTTGGTAAATTTGTGTTTTTTATAGAGGTATATAACTTTAAGTTGGCATTACTTTTCAAGATGACGACCGATTTAACAGCTGTCAAGTGATTTATTCTCAGTTTGGTTTGGCAATTAATTATGAATAGACTCACACCTGAATAACGCTTGCAAATAGTGCCCAAAACGAGATTACCGTTGTTCCCGATTTTCATAAGCGAATTTTGTTTAGCGATGAAGCGTACTTCTGGTTGAATGGCTATGTTAACAAAACTGTCGCACTTGGAGTGGAGGTAATCCTCAAGTGTATGTCGAAACACCGTTACATCCAGAAAAACTGACTGTTGGGTGCGCTTTATGGGCTGGTGGAATTATTGGTCTGTACTTTTTCAAAAACGATTGTGGCCAGAACATTACAGTCAATGGTGATCGGTATAGAGCCATGATTACTAACTTTTTCATTTCTGAATTGAATAACCATGATGTCCAGGATATGTGGTTTCAACAAGACGGCGCAACATGTCACACAGCTCGTGCTACAATAGATTTATTGAAAGACATGTTTGGTGACTACTACTACTACTTTCTGTGGGGCTATGTAAAGTCATTGGTCTATGCGGATAAGCAACAAACGCTTCACCATTTGGAAGACAACATTCGCCGTGTTATTGCCCATATATGGCCAAAAATGTTGGAAAAAGTCATGGAAAATTGGACGTCCAGATTGGACTACATCCGCCCCAGCCGTGGCGGTCATATGCCAGAAATCCTATTTAAAATGTAGTGTCACAAGATTATCTTTCGGATAAATAAAATTCATGTCAATCGAATAATCCATCGTTGTTTTATTGCAACTTAAAGTTCTATACCCCTATAAAAACACCCTTTATTAATTTTAAGTCCGTAACACCAGTTTTACTTTTCAGCAGGGGTAGTAGTAAGTGTACTCAGCTTTCTTTGTAATGCAAAACACGAAGACTTATTATCGAATAAACGCAGCTCTTTATATTTTTGAAATATTGACAAAACCTTCATATCTATATGTTTAAATAAAATATAACAATTAGCAGTGTTTTTGAAAAAGGTACTATTTCGGACAAAAACTAAAAGGTTATAAGATTGTAATCAGTTTGTGCTGTTTGGTGTGCTTAAATGGGTTTGCCGTTTCATCCTGAATAGGTTTACGCCATAGCAGATTTCGCAAATTTATTTTTAAAATAGTGGTTCAATTACGAAATCTTATAAGTTTCATTTTCACTCACTGAGCATGTCAATAAGTCCACTGAACTTCGAATTTGGTGGTTAGAAATTGCAGAAAAGATACCTAATGCACTGCTACAATAAAAGACAGAACTGGTTGGTGAACTTTGGTCATTACTGCTTTTGAAATGAAGCCCGCGAAGATAGACAATGGTATAGTTCTTGCCAAACTGAGCCATGTTTACTAAGTATTTGGGGCCTTAAAATGGAAAATATGTTTGACAAAATGTCATACGTTAGACATACTAAAAGAAAAATTTTCGGCCTTTTTATTTCTTGAAATGGTCCAGCCAATTGATCAGCGATTACTATCACTATCACTACACTGAGCAGGCCATTAGAATGCGGACGATGAGTAAACAAATTAAATTTTTGGTACTATTACTAATATTTTATATCTTGTACTCAATTAAATACGAACGAACTGCTGACAGTGAACTCAAGATATATTTGGAGATGATGATTAATTAATGCAAAAATGGCGCTACATAAAGCATATAATTTGTTTACTTAAAACGAAAAATTTGTTTTTGAAATATACTGAAACTTCAGATAATTTACAAAAAATTTTTTGTTTTTTTTTTTTTTTTTAATATAAGTTTATTAACTCGTCAAATTGTTTGAATTTTTTCCCGATTTAGTAGTCATAGCAGATCTTTTTAGTTATTATTAAATAAACCTACAAAATTCAAAAAACTAAAAATAACTAAAGAGATAATCCACACATTTCTGCCTTTTCTTTGTAGATATTTTTTTAAAGACTATAGAAATAAATGTTGAAAACTTAAGTAAACATATATGTTTTGTAGGTCTTTCCACAAAACAACAAAACGCTATTTGATTAAGATTTCTTCCAAATTATTTTCAAAATAAAAAACTTTTAACACACTGTACACTAGGGTGGAACGTTATTATATGGCAGAAAATAAATGTATGTATTACCCGTTCAAATAGTGATAAAAATGTGTCTTCTTATGTGAGAAGTTATTTCACAAAGTTTTATTGGGATTGAACCACATCTTGAGATGCCGCAGAAACCTTGAACGTATTTGTTTGTCTATAAATCTTATAGAGTTATATTTTTTATTTTATTGGTGGTTTTTTATAATTATTATTTTAATTTCATTAAAACTAATCCTAAAACAATTTAAAACAGAAAAATTTACTATCCATCGTCATTTTATAACATTTTTTCACGTATAAAAACATGAAAAATATTTATTTTTAAATTGACTTTTTTTTCTTTGTTGTAGTAAAATAGGGGTAGATATGATATTTTAATGATTTTTCTTTGTCTAAAACTTATTTAATGTTCTTAGAATGGTCCTTTTATTTCTATAATACAGTTTTTGCAGATCCAAAAAAAAAAAATTGAAATTTGCTAAATTTCAATAAATTTGGATCTGAGGCATTTGGATTTGCGCACCTCTTACCCTACTCCAATCGCCTTTAAACTTTACAAGTGACCTAACAATAGCAAATGGCAACTTTTTATCACTATTTAATATTGAAATTGAAAAAAATATTTTTTCGTTCCACCCTACTGTACACTAAACGATTAGGGTCTGCATTGCTTAAAACGAAACGTTCAACGTCGAAAAAATGTGTATAGAAAAAAGTAGAAATTTAACAAAATACAAAAAACCAAGCTTTGTAACACTAAGATTTACTAAATCAGGCCTAATTCTGAATTGCTTTTAAAAATTATTTTCTATTGTATCACCTACTTTACAAAGTCTTGTTATTTGCAATATTCATAAAATCTTACTTAAACAGTTATATATTTTATTTATTTAGTATTTTTTTTTTTTTTTGTTAACGAAATACTTGTATAGATATTTTCTAAAACCACATGACTTTCTTAACACTTAACAACGGGTTTTAAATATTTTAACCATGAATTTTTCATTGAAAATCTGAAATAAAAAAATACATTAAAATAAATGAGTTTCACACCGTGATCTCAACTAAAAAAATAAATGTAAAATTATAAAAATTAAATCACATTTAAAAAGGCGTTAAAACCCAAAGAAGAAATGGCTAACAACTCTACGTCATACCAAACGTTGACCTATATTGCAAAATACAACATCAACAGCAATCAACAGATTAAAAAAAAAAACCTTAAAGTTTACAAATATAACACATACCAGGAAAAACTTTAAACCCTCTCTAAATGCCAAATGTATGCCAAAGCGTAAATAGTAATTGAAGGCTTTTTACAGCTTTCTTATGGTAATTTAAACAAATAAGTATTTGTTTAAATTACCATAAGAAAGCTGATATTTAAAAACAAATAAAAATTTATTTGCAACATTAACTAAAACGCAGTTAAAGATTTCGTACCAAAAAAACTAAACATTTTTCTCTTAAACATCTAAACTTTTTAGGCTTTATAATAAAACATTGTTTCCTCTTTAGAAAATTTAAAAATTATTTATTATTTAATAAAGTAATTTGGCGTTTCTTTTTTTTTTTTTTTTTTTTGCAAGCCACAACATAAAAAACCACAACCAAATGATTGATACTAAAACTCGATTGTCAAAATGTCACCAAAAATTTTGTGGCTGCTTGTTATGGCTGTTGGTATTTTAACATGGATTTTTTCTCTTGTATATTTTTCTATGTTTTTGCAACTTGTAGAAACAACTTTAATATAGACTTTTAAACCCCAACACTGCCATCTGTAAGGCCCGCAATTTTATAAATAAATGCTGTTCATTTAAAATGGTATTCATTTCTAAATGGCCAGCTCTGTTGTTTAAATCATGATTAAGCATGTTTAGTTAAGAAACCAACAAAATAAAAAACTAAAATGTTTAATAAAAAAATTTAGCACATAGATTATAATCTTTTAAAGCATAGATTGACTTCAAGGTTTTCGTTACTTAGATTTTGTTGACGTTTGGTTGCAAAAAGCCGAAACCAAATTGATATAAAGACTGCAGAAAAAACGAATTTTAAACATTTGTTTTCACTGAATTAGTTGCATATTAAAAGCATGCAACATTTGAAGATTTGTATCTTATTTGCTTTTCAGTCAATTCGACTAGTGTCATATTAATGTCTTTTTTCGCATTTTATACATAATATTACAGCTCAGATTATTTGTTGTTTTTGTTCAAAAGTCAAAATGTTAAATATATGTAATTCTTTATTATTTCGATTTTATCTGTTTAGATGAAGAATGTTAAATGTGGGAAAATATTATTTATCATATTTTTTGATGCAATTCATACACAGAAAAATATATTGTCACCAATTAAAGGTTTAATTGGTTTTCAATTAAAATTTACATATGTAAGTAATTATTTGATTCAATTAATTGTTTAATCAGGAATTATTTTGTTCTATTTTAAACAAATATATAATTCAATCAATTAAAAATTTTAATTGAACTTTAATTTAAAACTGATTAAAACCTTTAATTGCCGAAAAAGTTTTTTCTCTGTAGTTTTTGGTTGCTAAAACTTGGATATATTTTACATTTTGAAAAAATTAAAAATTTAAGGGCTTTATAGCGTGGTTTTTTATATTTGCATTTTTACCTTAAAGCATAGTTCAATTTAAGAATTATGTACTTTTTTATGAAAGATGAAAGGTTGTGGAAGAATCAGTAAATGGGTTCTTAAGAAATTCGTGCTTGTATTTAAACACAAAGAAGTTCGATACCATTTGGTAATAAATATGTAAGACTACTAACTACTCGAAAAGCAATTTCGATTGATTAATTTCCTATAAAAGTTACGAGATAAATTTAAAAAATGTGCTAACAATAGTAAATAGCTATCGTTAAAGACCTTGCTCATTCAATCGAATTTTGAAAACATGTCAAAGAAGAAGGTTGTTAAATGTGGATGCCAGTTTTGATCGGAGCCTTGAATAAATGCTAGCAATTCCTAGAGTCTTCGTGATGAGAAAGAAAGCCGTCGGTTACCAATCGACAGTCTGAAATCACTTAAGTCAATATTAGAAGCTGGTTGTAGTACGTGACTCAATGAATGTAAGGTTGCCATAAATTGTAAATCGGTTACGTCAAATCAACTAGTCTTAAGCTTAAGAAACAGAAACATAAAATAACATTATCACCAACACGGTACGGTGTTCAATAATATAATGATTTTATAAAATGTAGCAGCATTTTGTTAAAACCATAAGTTGTGCAATACAGTGTCTAAATACCTAATGAAATAGAACAAAATATTAGATATCTCTATGTTTTTTTTTTTTTTCAAGAAAAAATCAAAAATCAACAAGGAAATTTAGGGTTTTTATTAAGTATTCTTCTTGTTTTTTTTTTCAAAAAGGTTTTCTTCTTCATTTTTTATAAAAACAAAAAAATTAACAAAAAATTTTCAAAACAAAAAACTGAAAACAATTTAAAAACTTCCAGGGGTTGGAAGAAGTTCAGGGGGGCTTCTTCTGATGGACTGTCTAGAGGGCATTGAAGCCACTTAATTTTTAAAACCCGAAAAAACCAGGGTGAAAATTTTGTTATCCTCTTCCAGGGATCGAACTAGGTGTGCTTCGTTTTTTAGGCACGCACTTATCAACTACACCAAATATATATTTTATGTTTTAACAATCAGTTTGTATGTGTTGAATTATATAAACGAAATAACAAGAAAACTAATATAATCAAGAATATATATATTTAAGAAAATTAAAAAGATGATTTACACATGATCATATAGGAACCTAATGAAATCAATACGGAATACCTTTTTGAAAAAATCAATTAAGTAGCCTAATGAAATTAATAAGCAATCCAATTTTTATATAATTCATAAGAAATCCTAATATAATCAAAAAGTCTTTCTCTATGGAAATTCTGTTCATGATCAACATATCAATATACAGAAGGAAAGGTTTCCCCATCTTCTTGATGACTTAATATCATGTAGTGAATAAGTGAGGGAAATTGTTTAAAAATCCGTTGAATAGGATGCTCCTAAAAGTGGTTTTATACGACGTGTATTTGTCATATGACTTGTCACTTTTCCATGTGTAAATTCTATACACGTCGTGTGAACCCTTTCAAACATAAAATGTGTATTTTCCATGTGTACAATACATATGACATTTTTCATTTAGAACGTGTTCTATTTTGATGTGACAAAGCGTCTGACATCCTGTAATGCGAACTTGATATTTTGTTATTTTAAGCTTTTTGTGGTACCAAAAGCGCTAGAAAAAAGTGGTAAAAGCACAGGGTTTGCATCCTTGCATTAGCTGTGGTTGCAAATAAAAACTGTGTGGCGGCAAAATTATATATTGTAGGTTATGTCACATGTAATTACACATGTACGTTTGAAAGCAAAAATTAAAACCGTATGTAAAATGGCTATTTTGACAAACACATGAAAATTGCTGAATTGTAATATTTTCCTAAATAATTTTCTAAAACTTACTGAAAAGAAAAATAAAAACCCTATTAATATATTGGGAAAGATAAATGTCCACACTAGCTTTAAACACAAATTTATTTAAAAATATTCAAAAGATTTTATAATAATTTTTTACCTACTAACAATAATTTGAAACTGTCATACGCAAAATCAAACTATTTGGCGGCACCAAAATTTAGTACTGGCGCTAAAACAAATTTCATTTTTTTTCGAAAGTAAATCACTTAATTTTTGATCCTTGTTGAAGCAACGTGTCTTACTTACCTTAAAAATATTTTAAATATAACCTTAAAATTTACCCAATTGAATCTATTAAATACCTATAAATATATCAAAATGAAAATGAATTAACCGAAGCTGAAATAAAGAAATATTGTTAACTTTAAAATTACTGATCGCCTTATTCTGTACAAATATCCAGAAAAAAGGTGAGTATTCAAATATCCATATCCTAACTAATAATTAAGTTAATCCCCAATTTCTTTCTCCCGATTTCCCCAAATATAATTGTTCCACACGAGCAATTATAATTAAAGAAATCTCTCTTATAGATTGGCCCCAACAAGAAAAGAATTCCTTACTCTGCCTAATCTATAAGCGAGAGATTAATTAAATAATTAATTAAATATAAAAACAAACAATTTTTTAAAACTCCGCTTCATTCTTTTGCTTGAAGTATGAATTTTCTGCATACAATTTGTAAATCGATAAAGTTGTTGATTAAAAAAACTTGTTTAGAAGTTAACTTAGCATATTCTTCATAGTCTAGTCCAAAGTAAAGTAGGATACTATTGTCCTTGATAACATTTTTATTTGTACGTTAAAAAAAGTTTTGTTTCTAAGTCTGCTGTTCAAATATCATACCGTATGACAAATGTTTTACTATTTACATTTCTATTGCGTAATTATGTTTATGGTAGATGTTGCACATTAGTTTATTAAATTCCCCCGTAGCAAAAAAGAAACTATAAAATAAAAATATTTAACACAAACAACGATTGTCAATCATTTGTTTGAAAGACAGCAAATGATAAATAAACAAACACAAAATACCACACAGACATACAATTTTGCAACCAAACACAAAAAAATACTAATATTTACGTTTACAATAAAAAGGCAATTTTACCACACATCTCAAATAAAAAAAAATCCTTAAACAGCAATAAATGCAAGTTATAAGATTGGTGTAGTGTGGAGTAGAGTAGCAAACTTGTGGAAGTTTGTAGTTACAAATGACGCATTTTACGCATGCAGCTGTATAAATGGAGTATTATTTTATTTAAGAAAAACAGCAGCTAAAGTAACACTAAGAAACAAAATAGAAATATAGCAAATGTAGCGTGGTACTCGTAAGAGCATTAGTTTAATAGTTACAAATGTGGTTTAGTTGGCTGAAAGCTAAACGAACATGAATATTTTAATATTTTTTATTTTTCTTTTGACTTTTTTATAAACATACTTCCATACATATATTTTTGTTGTTAGACACATGGCATCCATATATAACAAATACGACAAAAATAAAAGTTGTTATTTCCTTTTAGAGGTTTTTTGTATTAGATTTTCTTGAAATGCTATTGTAGCTGTTATTGTGTTGTACTATTGTTGCTGTTATTAAGCCTGATTGCGGCAGCAATGGTAGAAAGCAAAAAAAAAATTAAAAACGTTAAAGCTGTAATTATATTATTACTTCAATAACAACGTAAGTTTTGTGATACATGCATTCAATAATGTGATGTTGATGTTGCTGTTTTGAAGATGATAATGACGACGATGATGTGGACAACAACAAACGACAACAATAATGATGTATCACTCAGTTAAGGCGCTGTCTATGGTGGCTACTGCAAGTACGTGCCTCTTATAAAAAAGACAGATGGACAATCAAACAAACTGAACAGTCAACAAAACGAACAAACAAACATACATGCATGCATTACTCTTAAAGCATAGTACTTGCAACAGTAAAAATAAAAGGAGAAAAATAAAAGTAACAAACCTTCCCATTTTATGTATGGACCGACCATACACTTACTTTACTCACTTTAGTTATATTGTTGTGGTTATTCTCTTCTTTTTTTTTTTTTCTTTCTTGAACTTATATTTTTGGTGTTGTGTGGCATGATGGACAACATCACTTTTGATGCCTTGTGTTAAGCTGTTGAGAAGTTGAAAAAAAAACCGATTGTTGTGTGATTTTACAGTTGATAGCATTTAACGTTTTTTTTTTTTTTTGTGTATAATTGAATTAAAAAAAATATTGTTGGGTCTCAAGCTTTTACTTAATGCTTGCAGATGTTGCTTTTTGCTTGTAACGGCCTGCCTGTGTGTTTGCTTTCAATATATTTATAAAAAGTTTATTGAAAATCATAAAAACCAATTTAATGTTTATGTTTTATTTGCTTTCATTGCAGTTAAAAGTAATGATATTGGATAAAAACGATAGTCCTCCTGTTTTTTGGGATTTACCTTTGTCGTTTAATGTGAGTGAGGACTTAACAGCTGGTCACCTAATTGCAACCATACGTGCTTCAGATCCTGATACTTTAGGCTCTTTGACATTTTCTCTTGTCAATGGAGGTGATAGTAAATTTATTTTGGAGCCGGACACAGGTAAATTACGTTTGAAGGAGGCTTTGGATCGTGAAACTAAGGAGAATTATAAACTTAAAGTTCGTGTCAGTGATGGTGTACAACAAACAGAGACTATTGTGGAGATAATCGTAAGTTGATTGCTTCTATTTTTTTTTTTTTTTTTGCAAAAATGTATAAATATATAGTTTTACCATTTGTTTTATAATTAAAAATGAATTTAAAAATAAAATTAAAAATAAAAATAAATATTTAAAATAACGACCAGTTAATAGATAATTTGCAAAAAATACGTTGCAGCAAAATTGGAAAAACAATTTTAAATGTTTTTATTAATTTTTATTATTTTATCTATTAAATTTTGCAAAAACTAAGAATAATTTTTATGTATTTAGTATATGTAGTTGAAGTGCTCTGTGGCGACTACCGCTCATGTTGCAAAGTACGCTGTCGCTAGCGAACCTCGTATTGTAAATTCTTCGTGTTTAAATACATATTTATCCTAAGCACATTTCTAAGCAATTTTTATTCAACTCATATAGGTGCGTTATGGCTAAATCGTTTTTACCTATTGTCCGTACCGCTACCTTAGCAGGTGCTTATATTATCAAAGAAAATATTTTACTAATTAAGCAAATAAAATACATTTTTCGTAGAGTGATAATAGCGCTATAACCAAGGCAATTTAATATTTAAAAATTCATACCCAAAAATTATTTTTATTAATATATTCCACGATCGTTGACATGCTTTATAGCTTTTAATTCGGCTTATTTTGTACTCCCTAAATAGAAATTCAAAAAATCAATACTTAGAAAAAAAATTAACATTTTCCTGTCATCGCACATTGGGTTGAGCGATAGTCAAATCAAGAATTAGTTCATAGAAGCTTTTATCTTTAAATATTATTTTTATTTTTTTAATATTATTTTTATTTTTTACGTCTGTCTGTATGAAAACTACTGGGTGGATTTTAACAATATTTTGTGAGGAGCTACCTTAGTATCCTGGATACTTCTTTTTCGCAAAAATATCGTATTTCCAAGAGATATTGGAGAAAAAGCAGTGCAAGTACGCAGTTATTTTAGTAGTAAACCATAACTGAAGCACTAACCACTAACAGATGGCGCTGTAATACATAACCATAACTGAAGCATAGTTTGAGGCGGCACTAAAAAAAGTAAGGGTTTTTGGTGTGGATTGCTTTCAAAGCAAAATCGAACAAAATCTTGCAAATCCGCTCACGAAGTGGCGGGCATAGCTAGTCTACGAATAAAATTCATCTTTAATGAAATCTAAAACTTTTTTTGAAGTGGGTTTAATTATTAAAATTTTTTTTAATTTAAGCAAGGGTAGATAAAAAAGTGAACAACATAGAGCAAAAAACATTACAGATGCTGAGGTTTTTTTTTCTGTTAGCCGGTATGAAAATTTGCGTCAATATACCAATTTGAAATTTTGAACTAATCCTTTCAACCCTATGTGCATCGCCCCTGAGAAGAGTTACATTTTTATTTATCGTGCGAAAAATTCGAAGATCTTACTTGCTTAACAGCTGGTCAATGGCATAGGTTATAATCTGCAAGGCGTGTTCGGCGCACTAAAACCAGAATTACACAATTTCAACAAGCATCTCGTGCTAAGTTATTGTAATCTGGTGGGGTGCGGGATTTTACTATCTCGAATACTATTACTGTAGTTACCATTTAGTTATCCTTTGGTCTTATAGTATTACTAAGCCAATGATTGCCTAATTGCACACACTGCCGTTTAAAGGGCTGTGGTATGGTGTGGCGCTCTGAAGTTAAAATTTATCATCGAACTATTTTTTCAACCCCAGGTGCTGGAAAGCTTTTGTGTCGCGTAAATCGAAATTAACTCAGTTTTCTTATCTAACTTTCGAGTGTAAAACGCAAGATTTATAAAATACCAATTTTTAAATTTCTGTATTTAAAATTAACGCTGTTTACAGAATAGTGTTAAAAATCTCATCAGGTAGTATTCTTTCACAATTTCCTACAATCTTTAATTCCAATAATTGTTGGCATTGTGCTTTAATAAAAAAATTTTTATTGATTAGATCCGTATGTCCTAGTGATGCCAAAGTGATGTCTTGGCATAATAATCTATACTTTTTTAGAACTTTGATGATGTAATTCTTGTTGCTCCTTGCCCAGTGAACTTCTGAAGCGAGGAAATTGTGGCGTAGTTGCAAAAAAATTATTTTAGAATAATGAATTTATAATCATTTATACCACAATTAAGTGCGTTGCTAAAGTTCAGAAACAATGACTCCCGGTACAATCAAGGGAGTTACATGGTGTGGTAGCCTTTTATATTCTAACGATAAGAAGGTTCTCAATTTTGATTATTTAATATTTTTCCTCCAGAAATTTCTAGAATGAGGAATTTAGATTGTGCGGGAAGAACCCTAAAAGTTACAGATCATTGTGTGCAATTACACTAGCGAATGGTTTTTGATGGATTTTAACAAAATATTGTGAGGAGGTACATTGGTATTCCGATTCCAATATAGGAAAAAATATATTTTTTCCCAGAGAACGCCGATTTTTTTTACCGATTTAAAGGTACTGCTTACTTAAAGTTATCTTTTATTTTTCAAAGCGGGATATTTTAAACACTGTTGCGCAACAGATGGCGGTGTTTAAAATAATGAAAAAATATGAAATGAAAGTGGGATATTCTTAACACGGTTGCGAAACCGATGGCGCTGTTTTAAAATGATGACAACATATATATTACTTATTGCCAAATAGCCAATTGAATAAAATTTATATTTGAATGTATTTTTACTTTGTGGAATTACATTGATTTTAAAATATTTTAAACACCTTTTACAGAACTTTACAATAATTTTTAGAATTTTAGATAAATTTTAGAATTTCATATAAAGTATATATGTAAGAGTCAAGAAATTTGTTGTGAATTAATTTTAAAAATAAAATCAAACAAAATATTGTCAGGAGGCACACAACGTGTTTGGGCACAGCCAGTATATAAATATATTTATAACTTAATAATACGATTTATTTATCCTAAGTTAATTACTTCAAATCATGCAACAATGATAAACTCTTACTTTATTGAATTGGGTTATGAAACTTGCTGTTATTTTATCAGTAAAGATTAAAAGTATACACTACTCATAATAAATAGCACAAGCATTTAATACTCATGCAAAATTATCGTTCCATTATAACGAAATCGACTTAAGAAAAAACTTGATAATCTTTTGCATTTTAAATGTCCTAAATAATAAATTAACTTATTGGTTAAATACTTGAAAAAGAGATAATATAAATAAATTATTTATTTACAATATGTCCCGTATTTATTCATTAAATACACATTTTTTTCTCTTAAATGAAGTGCAAAGTGTGAATAATGTAACCTTAATAAATTAACAATAAAATCGTATATAAACATTTTACAAAAAGATCAGCAAGAAACATAAACATAAGCTACAAATTTTATTAATATACACACAAAACACCCAACAAAACAAAATTACGAAAGCAAAAAAAAAATAATAAATGAAATTAAACTGAAAATAACATTAACTCAAGGTAGATTTTAAGCAGAAATCACATAAATTTCAATTTGGTTTCATCATGTATTTATGGTGTTAAAAATTGTTTTTTTTTTATTTTTACTTAATATACACCAAAATCTGATTCTTTTTTGCCGAAAAACAAATCTGTAGAAGAGTGTGTCACATAAACAAAATATTAAAATGGATTTTTTTTTTTGTTACTTTTTTGTTTGTGGGCCAAAATCCTTTAATTGTATACGGCTTTTTGTAGTACGGTTTAACATGTAAGCTATACAAAAGACCTTGAACGATTTTTTTTAAGAAATAAACTACAGAAATAAAAAAAGAAACACCAGTATTAACAACAAAAGGTATATAAGTATTTAAATAAACACACAAAAAAACATCCTTTAAATAAGAAGTAATAAAATATTGAAAATATATTAAGAGTTGTATGTTTAACACTTATGAATCATGCATAGAGACCAGTACACAAGACGATAGTGTATTGTTTGCTTGGTTTTATAATTCGCTCACATACATACATACAGACACATACATCCTTCAGTTGGGTTTTAAGGTTATGCCTGTGTATTTGTATAAAGTCTTTCTTTTGTTTGCTTAGATGAGTAGATGAAACGTAGCGTTTTGCTAAGTGAACATGTTATGAACACTTCATTTGGCAGCTCCAACACTATATGAAGTTTTACATAGCAATAATATTACCATAACATGTTGTGTTTTATTAATAATGTTTGGTTGGTCGACTTAAAGAGCTCCCTATTAGCATTGATCAATCAATTTGTAAAACTTAAAAAAAAAAATTGTTTCTGTAATCATAATCATAAATTTCACGCTGTAAGGATGGTTTCAGAAATTAATCGTGGCATAAAACTTTACTCGATGATTCGTTACGTAACAGGGAATACTTTTTATTTTTGATAATAGTTATTAAATCATAAAAACGCAACTTAATAATGCATCAGAATCGTTACTCAACATTGCTAAGAAAGAAAGAAAATGTTATTTAAAATCTTAAATTTGTAACTACGATTAATAAAAAGGATTGTTGAGAATTCTTATACAAGTGTTTTTAGCAATAATTTTAACCTGTCTCTAAAATGGTTATTAATGTTTCGTATATTTATGTTGGCACATTAATATTGAGATTTTTTGGAAATTCTTTGAGATAAAAGAATAAAATTAAGTTTGTTCGGCAGTTGCCTATTCTATAATTAAATAGTGAAATAAGAAAAAAAGCTGAAAAATCTAACATTACAATTAAAAATAAATTTTATATTTCCTAGTCTTTCAAACTGTTATATGGTCTAGCAAAAACACTGCACAAAATCGTTTATACTGGAAAGACAAAAACACTCAAATTCCAACTCATTTAAAATTTGAAAACTAAATCCTTTAAGTCAAAATTACCTTTCATAGCACTCACTCAAATTTCAACAAAGTAAATTTTATTTTTTCTAGAAATTATCTAATTTATTATTTATTTGAAGATAATTTACCTTTTCCTTCAGTAGTGCTGGCAAAGTTATTAAGTATTGAGTACTGAGTATTTGCTCCTTTTTCTGAGTACTCAATACACAAGGTAATTACTCGGTACTTTAAGTGTTATATTTTAAGAAATTAATTGAATATTAAATTTAAGGACTACATAAGCGACACTTAGGAGAGTATTTCTATTACACTGCCTCAATGCGGGAAATTTTTATTTCTTAAATCTTCTGTTATTAGATGGCGCACACGTATTCTTCTGTTATTAATATATGTATGTACGTTGAAGAAGGTTTCTGCAGACAATTCATAGGAATTATCATATTATCTTGTATAAATTTCGCGCAAATGTAAACGAAATAATCAAATTTGACAGCTTGTGCCAACATCTTTGCTCAAACTTTATGTTGGAACATTATTCTCCATACATGTGTTCGAACACTAACACATGCCGTCCATACGGTCATTTTTTGTGTCGGCAACAGCTTTTGACAATTATAGGCATACAAATTTCCAAACATAAATAATACATAAGTATTGGGTACTGTTAAGAACCCAATTGATAAGAATTGAGTAGTATCGAGTAATAAAAAATTGTAAAAATTACCAGCACTTCCCTTCAAATCTAATCAGTTGGAATCAGTTTGGTTTGCCATTTTATTATGAATAGACCAACGCCATAACAAAACTTAAAAGTTGTGCAAATTTATTATGAAAATCGCGGTTTAATTCGGAGATAGTATTTTCTATTGATGAGGCTCTAGTTTAGCACAACGCGCATGTCAAAAAGCAAAATGGCCGCATTTACAGAACCTTTAATTGGTGATAATATTTTTTTCTGTGTTTGGTATTAAAAAAAATCCAGAAGAGAATCATACAGCTACATCCACAAAACGTCACTTTTTTGTGCTCTTTATTGGTGAAGTTATTGGTGATATAAGATTACCAAAAGTTTAAGGCTCAAAAGGAATGATATGTTAACTAAAACTATGCTTTTTACAATACGATTTTTTTTTTTTTTTATGTTTGTGCCTTCAGAACTCGGTCATTTCTGAACCGATTTTCAAAATTTTTGCACTATTACAAGGGCTATGGCTACAGATTGGTCCCATTTTAAAAGAAGTTCAAAAGTTTAAAAATTAAAGGGTGTCCCCATACAACATACATGTTTTTTACGTGTATTATGAACTTTATAGGTCACCAATTTAAAATTAAAAAAAAGTGCGTATCACTGTAGCTCCCAATAACAAAAAGTAATTAAAAAATAAAATTAAAAATTAAAGGGTGACCCCATAGGTGACTTAATTTTACCTTTATTCTCCTATCTTTTGCACCGTTATAGACAAACTCTTGAAAGTTGCACAGAATGTTCGTTACTATGTCTCTTATAATAAGTATAAATATTTAAAATTAAAAATTAAAGGGTGTCCCATTAGTTGGTTTATTTTGATATATATATATATATGGCCAAACTTTTGAACCGTTATAGACAGACAGTTGAAATTTACAAAAAACTTGTATTGCTAAGTCCGCTAAAATAACAAGTGTAAAATATGAATTTGGAAATTAAAGGGTGTCCCAATAGGTAATGTAAAAGTAATATATATCGCCAAACTTTTCAACTGTTATATATACACAGTTGAAATTTACAAAGAACCTATATTGCTTAGTCCGCTATTACAACAAGTATAAAATTTGGATCTATAAATTAAAGGGTGTCCCCATTATTGATGTAATTTGACCATTATGTCCTCATCTTTGGAACCGTTATAGACAAACACTTGAAAAATAGACAGAATGTTCACTACTATGTCTGGTATAACAACAAGTATAAATATTTAAAATTGGAAATTAAAGGGTGTCCCAATAGTTGATGTAATTTGATGTATATGGACACAAAGTTAAAATTTAAAAAGAATCTGTATGACAAAGTCCTCCTTAAAAAGTATTTATATTAAAATTTGAATTTAAAGGGTGTCCCAATAGGTGACGTCATTTGATATATATGACCATATCTTTTAAACAGTTATTGATAAACACTTAACAATTAGACAGAATGTCCATTACTATATCTGTTATAATAAGTATAAATATTTAAAGTTATAAATTACAGGGTGTCGCAATAGTTTATGTAATTTGATGTATATGACAAAACTTTTAAACCGTTACAGACAGACGGTTGAAATTTACAATGAACCTGTATTGCTACGACCGCTATAACTAGTATAAAATTTGAATTCGGAAATTTCAGGGTGTCGCAATAGTTACCGTCTTAAAGAAACATGATTTTAAGTTTGTCTGTTTTGAAGTCGCTTTTTTTTGGCAAGAATTATTTAAATTGTGATTTTAGTTATGGGCATTCCATCTCTAATCAACCAAAAAAATTGTTTTTCAATTAATCATTTCAGATTTTATTGAAACTTTTTTTATATTCCCTGACACCCTGAATCCAAATATATTAAAAAAATTCTATCCCTTATAGCTTTTAAGCTATAAATTTATAAAAATACATATATTCTTATTCCAGTTCTATAGGATTTAAAGAGGATTTAATAATCTTTAATTTGATATCATATATTTGCATTGGAATAATCTAATGTGAACAAATTCATCTAATACTAAATAAACTATGAATAAATTAAAACCTACACAGAGAAAACAATGCCCACCCTAGAGTTGCTGTGGGCCACCCTAGAATTTTTAACACTATGTCGCTACATAAATATTTCGCATCGTTAGTGGTCAGATCAATTATACACAATTTTCTTATTTATTGTGTCCCAAGATTTCCGAATAGCTCAGTTAATTAAGGTTTGGCTTCATATTGTTTCCTGTACTCACACACTTTTTGGGGTAACCAATTGAATCGGTTTCTATTATATTCAGGTTTGGGGAATTTGGTCTCATATTAACTAAATATTGAATAACAATTGGCTATTCAAAATACTTTGTTTACTGCATTTGTAGTGAGAATAGGAGCATTATGATGATTTAACCCATTCGGGCCTAACAGTTATTTTTAAATCCCACTTGTTGTTGGGAGATTTTTCTTTATAATAAGGACGATCATCTCACAAAATCATTTGGACTAATTTAAGAAACCCCAAATTTCTTTGTATGTGCAGAGGGCGTGGTAATGGGGTTCACATCGGATAACGTTTCCTATTTTTGGTCAAAAATACACTACCTCGTTCCATTGTGCGACACTTCACATGTCACATTGCATATCAAACAGCTGAATTACTAAAGGAAATATTATGTGAACGCGTTATGAAGACTTTACGACTTTGGATTATCTTCTCTAATGTTACATTAATATTCGATAGCATTGGTTAGTGAGAAAAACAGCAACTTTGGACAAATGGCAAAACAAACAAAGTTGTTTGACTTTTGTTGCGAATTAAACAAAAATTAGCAGACGACTTAAAAATAAATAGTTAGAATTGAAATCAGTCTGACTACATAATTAAATTTAATTTTTGAGAATAATTTCAATTAATCAATAATAACGTGAAAATATTTTGAAATACCTAGTAGTAGGGTGTTCAATTCGATTTTGGCGCTCATTCTTTCACCATTTTTTTTTTTTTGCTTTAACTTGAAAATTTATATTATTTTAAACTCCAAAATCTTAAAAATATTAACACCACAAGCAAAAGAAGTTGTTGTTATTTGTTGTTTCTGTTAAAGTGTTATTTGTAGGTTGATGCTTTTTGATAAATACTTTACTGGATGTATACGTACATACATATGTATGTATGTACGCAAATATGTATGTACATATTTGCGTAGATGTGTTTGTTCGGCTTTGTAATCCATATTCTGATTTTATCACAATAAAAGCATCTTTACTTTGCTTAAATGTTTTCGTTTATTTTGCCTTCTCAATTTGACCAAGAAATGTCTGATCATTCAAGTAAGCGAGAGTTGATTTTTATATTAAATACCGGCTTTTTGTATACTAGTCTTATTTAAGAATGTGTCCATAATGTTGTGTTTTTATTGTTGTCGTTGTTGTATTTTCGGGCTACGTACTCAGTTTTTCTCGACTGGTAGGGGGCGCATAAAATGTTGTGGTTGTTGAATGTTGCTAAAACTTTTTTATGCTTTTGCTGGGTATAATTTGAGTTTTTTTCTGTATGTCTGTCTGTCTGTCTGTCGCTGCGTGCAGCAAACACAAAATCATTATAATGAAATAAAGTAAAAAGAAGGGAAGCGCATTGAAGTAATCATTGAGGCGTTTTTATTTAACACGTTGCAAGCTATCAAATTACCAAAAAGAGCATATACCAGATACCAGCAAGGAAGATTTATCCAGGAAAAGATCATACGAGAATGGCTTAGACAATGACAGTTTTAAAGCATATAAAATTTGTAGAGCACAATATAATATCACAGTTCATAAGAAATCTAGTTCACTTTAATCAAAAGTTTATTTACTCTATTCAAATTATATTTATAATGTGCATACTCGTACATATGTATGTAAATATTGTGAACAAAATAGAAACAAAATAGAAAATAGAATTGAATGAAATTTATGAAAACTATTATTGTTTTGTTGACGTTTTTCAGTCTAACGCATTAATCTTAAATACTATTTTTTATTTTTTTTACATTTTTTGTGTGCTTGATTTTGCAACAAAAAACCTTTAGATTCAGAATTAAAAAAATCTTTATTCATTTACACATACCGCTAGTGCATAGGATATTGGTGGCCTTGTATCCAACTTATGAAATAATGTACATTGTATATAGAGTAAATATTTCGAATTGGATTCTACAAGTAACCGTTAAATTATTAACCAAAATTTCTATATCTATCTTGAAAAAAATAAACAACACATGCTATAAATTTAATGGGCATGTCACCACTAATACAAAGTATATACTTATTGTCATTTATCTATACGATTTAATGATTTTCCTCTTTTTGATACACTTTCTAAAAAAAAAACAAAGCCAACACTACCTCTGCGAAGCTTTTTGCTTGTCTGCAAACAACACCCAGAGTCTTTGGTGGGAATCGAACCCACAGCCTCCAGACTGATAGACTAGCGCGCTATTAATCGGTCTATCGAGTTACTTAACACAGGTGGAAAAGGGTATATATAAGTTTGTCACTACTTGTGTAATTTCCATAATATTCATTTCTGAATCCTTATACATAATGAAGTTGATTAAAAGATTTTCGTCTGTCCGTCTGTGTTTGGGTTGAAATCAACTTTTCCAAGCCATCAGAAGAGATATAGAAAATTTAAGTCCACCAATCTGCCAGGCATAGTTTCGAAATTTTCGCTAATGGAATTCAGCAACATCAGCCCATTTCATTTTAGGCTGTGGGCAAAAAACCATGCCCACCTATAATTTTTCACGTTGTTTTATTTTTTTCGGTTGTTATGATTCTCTTTTCCTTTTTTCTGTTAAATAATTATAAGACCGCGACCACTAGATCGCATTGAGTGCATACAGATTTTGCGGGATTAATAACCCTCTGCGAGGGGAGATTTTTGTTTTGTTTTTAGGTTGGTAGAGTTTTTCTGCTTTGATTTGTATTAAAGGCCTTTATAAATAGCAATACATATAGATACTTCCACAGGGAAGCCAGGTCCTTTTCCCAAAACTTTCGATAAAATTTTTCTAAAAAATTTACGATAAAAGTTTTATAAAAAATTTTCGATAAAATTTTTATAAAAATTTTCGATAAAATGTTGAATAAAAATGTTCGGTAAAATTTTTATAAAAAATTTTTATAAAAAATTTTCCATAAAATTTTTATAAAAATATTTCATAAAATTTCTATAATTTTTAATAAAATTTTACAAAAAAATTATCGATAAAATTTTTACAAAAAATTTTTGATAAAATTTTTACAATAAAATTTATAATATTTTTCAAAAAATTTTCTATCAAATTTAATAAAAAAAATTTTATAAAATTTTCTATAAAATTTTTCTATGAAATTTTATAAAAAAAATTTCTATCAAATTTTATAAAAAATTTTCTATAAAATTTTACAAAAAATTTTCTATAAAATTTTAACAAAAAATATCCGATAAAATTTTTACAAAAAATTTTCGATAAAATTTTAGCAAAAAATACCTTATAAAATTTTTACAAAAAAAAATCGATATAAATTATACCAAAAATATTCCATAAAATTTACACAAAAAAATCGATATAATTTTTACAAAAAAAAAAAAAAAAACAAAATGTATATTATTGTTAAATTGGAAAACATAAAACTGGGAATATTTAAAATTCCTATGGTAAAGGGTATATAAGATTCGGCATGGCCGCATATAGCACTCTTACTTGTTAATGAAAGTCCGTTAATTGTCCGACTTGATTTGAAAAAGTAAAAAAATTACTTTTTATAGTTTTTGCGAGTAACTTAAAGTTACGAATTTAGTTTCTTTATAAAACCTGCCATAGTATTTCATATAATAGTAGCTTTCTTTAATACAGTATCATAAAATTCAGCAAATACTGTGGCACAGAAATCAAGAATTATTTCATAGCACATCTTGTAAAAAAATTTAAAAAAAATGTTAACCCTATACCGTCAAAAATACTACCATTGTTTCACCATTTTAGCTATTTTGTTTATTTTAAACCCAAAGTAGTTTTTATCTTACCAATAAGAAAGAAGAAATAATGATAAATATTGTTCTGGTCATTTTACTGTCAAAATTGTTTTACACTTTGTTCAGTGGTAAAAATTTAATTACAATGAATAAAAGTTAAAAGTTAAAACACATTTTTTAAAAGGTTTTATTTTCTTTCTGTCAAATTGCCCAGCCCGATTTCTTACTCAAGCGTTTACATTAATATATTTGTTCATAACTCGAGAAAAACATCATAAAATTGAGAATATAATTTAAAACTTGCCCTGAGCTCTCAACATTTTATATACATTCTTTAATACTTGAACTTGAAAAGCTAGAGTTAGTCGCTAGTTCTCAGCACCTGATAAAAATTCTACTTTGGGGTCTTGTGAATTGAACATGCTTAATCTATTTTTACAAAAAATGTATGTGTGCTCTAAGCTCCCATATAATATACAAAATATGTATAATGATACACGCTCGAAGTGTTCCATATTAAAAATGCTTTAAGTTTGAAAAAATTTAAATTTTTTACTTAATGTTGACGCTTTGTTTAACTGCAAAATTTTTCGGGATGGCCCCCAATGTGCAAGAGTTTTAAATATTTTTATACTCAGCATGGTTCTCTGTTCGAATTCGCACAATGTGTTAAGCAACATTTATTATTTCGCTTGACAATAAACTAGTGGTGGCAGTACTGCGGTTTAGAATAAAACTCTCGTTTTTATTGCCTACAAGTATGCAACATTGTTTCAATTATGTAAAGAAGAAACATATGTATTTGATGTGTGGAAAAAAATAATAAGATAATAAAATTTTAAACCAACAATAATTAATACGAATTACTATTGCTGCCGAGGAACTTTTGGACACAACAATCTAAAATTAAAAGTAATTAACTTATCCGTGGTAAGTTACAATTTCGGGCGAAAAAAAAGCTACTCACAGTTCAATAAAATGTTGCCAGACACATTTTTCAGTTGGAAAAACACACTGCCAGAAACATTTCGTAACTTTTTACAACATGTACAGTGTACTACTTTCGCAACATTATTTCTTATTTATTTCGCACTATGTTTTTTATGTGGGCTTTTGACAGCATTTCACACTAAATCATGAACAGAGAGTACCATACTTTACTAGGTAAAATGTATTTTGTGTTATATCTTTCACTCTTTTATTTTTCACTTTTAAATTTTTGTAGGGCTTCTATTGATTTTTATTAATATGAGATTTTAGGACAATTAAACTTCGTCGTACACCACATTGAATTCTGGGCTTCACCTTTCGAATATTTGCTAGAGATATTCATGTTTTTGAATGTTAAACTCCATATAGATTTATGATGTTACCATTAACATTAAAACGTTCAATGGTGTGATACACAAACATTTTGTTTACAGGGAAATGTCATAGCTCAATATCAGTAGCTAATTGCGATTTTTAGCCAAATAGAATGCAATAATATTGTTGCGTTTGCTTTCCATTATGGCAACTTTTTTAACTGGGGTGTAAAGCGATATGCTTTTGTAGGCTTGTAAGCAACAAAACAGTTTGACGTTTGTCAAAAAATTAAAATACAAAAAATTGAATACTGTAATTAGCAGTTTAGGTGCCATAGCAGCATGAATTTCGTAACTCTTTGTGCTGTTTTTTCCAAATAGTATAGACACACCTTTTCGTTGCAAAGTATTGAGTTTTTTAAATTTCTAATTCCACTTACATAAAAACTTTGCTTAAAAAAGATTTTATAACAATTCCTTTAGAAGAAAAAACTGCTGTTAAAAATATATTAAAAAAATATACTTAGTTATGTCAATTATAAAAATTATATAAATAAATATAAAAATATAGTGGAGTTTCAATGAAAATAAACTACGCTTTAATAAACTACAGATTTACTTTTTTAGTTTTTTTTTTTTTGTTTTGAAAAATTCTTTACTATTGAAATAGATAAGGACCTGGTACTAAAAAGTAATTTTGCATTGCCATTTGAGTTATTTTGTGCCAAATGTTAGTTATTCCAAAGTCATTGTTGAAAGAACTTATTTATATATTTAATATTTTTTAACCTTTAAAACTTTTGTAAACTTTTAATGCCTGTTGATTTTTTCTATTCTTAACGCTCATACTGCTTAAATAGTTTTAAAAATTCTCTAGGCGTTTTAAAGGTAATAATTCTCTTTGTACATTAAACAGCGGTTAAATAGAAAGACTATAATTTAAAATTCAAGATTATTTCAAAAATATTTTATGACAAAATGAACAACTTCTTTATGGATATTTCTATATTTAACAATTGTTAACATTAAGAGCTTCCTAAATCCTTTTAAACTTATGTTGAATGCAAAAATCATAAACCACTTTATGACTCACCCTGAGAGGATGTAAGTGTGGTTTTGTGTAGAGAATTGTTAAAATTTATTAAAACCAAACCTTTATTTAACTACTTGTCATACAAAAAATGTAACAAAGATGAAAATACAAATAAAAAAATATCACACTAAGAAAATAATAAAAAGGGAACAGTCTATTAGTTAGCTTCTTTAAGCCAAAAAGATTTGCTTAAACATGTACATGTTTTGTTAACACTTTTTTTACTTACTAAATTTGTTGTTGTTCGTTTTTGTTATACTTTTTTGTATATTAAACAACAATATATTTATATACATATACTGAGCTTGTTGTTGGTTTATTTTATAACTCAACTGTAAGACAACACTCCACTCCAGACAAGTCTCAACAATGTCTGGCAGACGCATGCGTGACATGAATACAAAATGACAGCTGTTTCCACCTATACTTCTTCATATAAATTTTTGTGCTTATTTTGCACATGAAAGAAAAAAACGAAAAAATATGATAAACGAAAAAAATTAATATTAAGAATAAAAGTGTTGGAAGGAATATAATATTTTATAGCAACCACAAAAACCTCACTATAAAAAATGTTTTTTTTTTAACGCCACATTTAAAGATTCCAAAGCACATAAAAAGAATTATTAAACTACAAACAAACATACATATATTTTTGATCATTTTTAATTTGTCTTTCTTCTTTTTTTCTTGATTTAACACACATATTTAATTTCTTAAATTTTAATTTCCATTTTTTGGTAGAAATTGTTACAGATTTAATTTTTTGTGTTTTTTTTTTTTTTGTTTGCGACAGGTGACCGACACCAATGACAATCCACCACAATTTGATGTGCCCGTTTATTCATTTGATATACCCGAAAACGCCCCACGTGGCTATCAAGTGGGCATCATTGCAGCAACAGATCCAGACTTGGGCAATAATGCAGTGGTAACATATACCGTAATATCTGATTGGGCCAATGACGTGTTCAGTTTAAATCCTCAAACAGGCGTTTTGACATTGACAGCTCGTTTAGATTATGAAGAGGTAAGTAAAATAAAAAAGACTCTTTGTGTTTATTTATTTATTTATTTATTTCTTTTTTCAAAAATTAATATTTGTTGCTTTATTCTCTTTTTACAACAGATACAACATTATATTTTGGTGGTGCAAGCTCAAGATAATGGTCAGCCTAGTCTTTCTACCACATTGACGGTTTATTGTAATGTTTTGGATTTAAATGATAATCCACCAGTGTTTGATCCTATAAGTTATTCGATGGAGATTTATGAGAATGTTTCAATTGGAACACCTGTTGTGACGGTGATGGCAACAGATATTGATTCAGGTATGTGAAATGTAAAATGTGAAATGTGATTGTTTTCTTGTTGCTTGTTTACAAAGTAACATAACTTTTCGTTTTCTTTTTTGTATTTAGAAGTTACCAATGTATTTTATGTTTTTTTTTTTACTTCTTTATCTTTAAAGATTAATCAAAAGTATAAATTTTTTGGCATATTTTTAAATATTGTGTTTGATGTGTACCGTTTAAATTCCAGAATATTTTGTAAAAAAAAAAATCAAAGTTAAAATTATTCTAAGCTATGCAAAACAAGCTAAAAACTCATTTAGTATATTAATTGTTAAGGCCTTTTTCTTAAGAATTACAATTGGGTTTTGAGGCCAGACTACACATTATAAGAAAGTGAAAATATCACTGTAAAAAATTAAAAAACCTAAAAAATAATTAAGAAACTTAAAAAAACACAAGCAAACGTTGTTCTCAAAATATTCTACAAATGAATAAAACCTTGAACCCGGTTTCATGAATTGAATTACGGTGTAACATTAGGTATTACAAGGAATCATATTGATAGTGAATTATAAAAATATTAACTTTTAGTATTAAACTTAAAACTAATATAATAAATGCTTACGATATCCTAAAGGTCGAAATCATATTAAAATTATTATTCCATCAACATATTGGTAAAGGGTGCTTTTTATAGACATTAAATTGAAATAAAATTGAAAAAAATATTTTAAAATCAATCCAATTGGCTTTATTAATTAGATAATTATATGTATGACATAAATGGTTTAACATGATTTCGAGCATGTGACCGCTGCAGCTACCCTGTACATGACGTAACGTGAAAGACCAATTTTTACACACCCTTCGCAGTAAATAAGACTGTATTTATGCAATAGCGCGTCGAAGATTTGCCTACCCCAGAGAAACAGTGGTTTAAACAGTTTTATTTTGGACATAATTCGGTAGCTCATGAACCTCTAAAGTCATCTTAATAAAATTTCACAGAGGCAAAGCGGCGGTGTTTTGGAGTGAAGTTGCAAACGGTTGGTCCCCTAGTGTAAAGGGGATCTGGTGGGTAAGCCGCCAAAAATGGGTACATCGGGCATAAAATTTGTTTTAAATGTCATAAAAAGTTCATATATACATACATAGTTTAAATGCTAAGATTTTTTAAATTTATAAATTCCTTGATATTATCTTAGATATCTTTAGTGGTTCATAAGCTACCGTCACCAGTTTACTAAATTATTCATTCGTCAAATGTTTCTCTTAGAAAATTTATTGTATCGTACGATCTGACATGTGGCACCATCCTTTTGAAATTACATGCCTGCAATACTAATGCCTTCCAATCAGAGAATGACAAAAGTATCATTTTTAGTACCTATTAAGTATTTGAGGCTCAAACTACATACCATACACACATACTCATATCAATTTTAACTTAAATAACTGCAAGTATAGGCAGAGAATACGTGTTCGCATACTTGTTCATTATTTTTCGCAATACAACTAAGTATAAGTAAAAGTTGGATAAAGTATTGGCTACACCCATACTTGTAAACACAGAGTAGGAATAAGTACAAGTATGTAAATACTCTAAGTATACATAGAGTATTTTATAAATATATGTAACTATATGTATTAATTATTTTACAATTTTAAAATACGTTTATTCATTTCTTCATCCTGATATAAAAATTATTTTGGTTTTCCATACTTAACCAATGTTCGGTTATAAACAAAATACTGCCAAACATCATCCACCTTTTTATACACACAATTCCTAAAAGTAGTTGTTTTACTTATAAGTATACCTAGAGTATTATAACTACTTTTCCATACTTGTAATTTTATTAGGTAGTTATAAGTATGGGTATGACAGATACCCATCGCATTATCTACCTACAACCAGTTGTACTCATACATGCATTACGTATACATTTTTAAGTTCCTTGTGTATAAATAATGTTTGTTATAAGTATTAAATACACCCATACTTATTTCACTGCAAATATGTATGTGTAGGTATTTTCTGTGTTAAAAGTATAGGTATAACTAATACCAAAAAATATGTGAAAATACTTGACTACATTTATTTTAAAAGTACTTTTTTTGGGTCACCATCTGTCATGGTCTTTCGGGATGCGTATTTTACTTAAGAGTAAGCGTATTGCAAAAAAAGTTCCAAAGTTTCTCGAATTAATCGCTCTGCTTAACACCATAAAAAGCAGGTAATGGACGATAAGTTTGTCGAATTGAACCATGGTTTTCAAAATAAATTTCAAATGCCAGACCAAACTTACCTCATTAACTGAATATTTTAAACACCTATATTTTTGAGATACAATTTGTAGTCTTTTTAAGGGAAAATTTTTTAAAAATTTATTCTTAACATTTAAGAATATATTTCATTGAAGCTTAGATCATAAAATATTTTTGAATTCGATTTGATAGGTGGAGCTGTTTTTAAAATCTACAAAAACACATTTTATATAAATTTTGTTCGTTTTTAGTTCTTTTTTTTTTTAACCAACACCACATACAATCGTTTATAAAATATTACCCCGACATGTATAAATATGTTAGATTAGATTATTTTGGACAGATAGGTGGTAGTGTATTCAAACCGACTGACTTGAATCCTTGTGATTCTTAAGGTTCCTGCAGATCCACACTTGGTGTAGTGCAAAAAAATCCACAATCCAAAATAAATTAATTTATCCTAGTAATGCAACAGCCTGTATAGTCTTGCCTCGGGCAAAAAATGCTGCCCTGTGAATAGAGATGGCTTGAAATGGCAGACAAGCTGTTTCACCGTATTTTTCTGCTATTCATCCTGACCACTTTTGTAGAATTCATTATATGCTAGATTTATTCTCCTAGCTTGGGTACCAATGAAGAAGTGCCCTTTCAGCAAAACCAATAGTGTGCCCAACTGTTCTCGAGGGATTCTAAGCAGACTTACAGTCCTCTTGCAATTATACTGACGTCATAGTAAACATGTAAACATAGAAAGCGATCTGGTTTGTTATTCAAATTTAAAATTTTAATATAAAATTGGGAGAAAAAAATACAAATGGAAATTTTTCTATGACATTCATAATCTTACCCTCTACAATTGTTACCAATCTTTGCAAAATATTTTAAATTATCACATGCAACAAATCCTGGTATTAAAGTAAAAAAATGTTTTTTTTTTTTCTTAATCATACATTATTGTTCTAATTCTGTTGACCATTTATGTTGGGTTATGTACAGAATAACCAAATTATAAACCAAGAGTACCACAGTAGAAATTCATTTCAAGGTGTGCTTCATAATAATATGAATAACAGTTATTTATGCTGTTCATAACAACAGCAACAACAGCAGCAATCGAAAAATAACCACAAAAAATGTTAGCATTCAAAAACACTTACCGCATATTTAACCGAATGACCGACTAAAACAACAGATTTCTTGTTGTTGTTTTTTTTTTTGCTGGTGCTGCTGTCGAACATTGTTTTACAATTTTAGCGCTTAAAAAACAACACTACAAAACTTCATTTTATGCAAACGCGATAAGCTTCCTCTTTGGCTGTATTATCGCTAGTCAAAATAAATGTAATAGAACCTTTAATATTTGTAGAAATGTTTAGCGAAACTAGGATATAATAGAAAATGTAATTTTCTAGTGATGAAAAGTTGATTTCTTATGCAAAAGTATAGGTAGTTACAATAAAAATACAAAGCCGCAGAATGATAGATTTAAAAGTTGGTAAAAAAACCCAGTAGACACGATTTATGGCTGACACCTTTTTCTTAACATCAGTGAAAATAATTTCAATGGAACTTTCATATACAAATATAGAAAAGTGTTGCTGAACAAATCTAGATTCTTTGTATTTATTCGCGTTCTAAATCGCATATAGAAGTTAAGCTAAAACTGGTACGAACTATGAGTTAGTTACAAGTTAACATATTTTTTTTAGGGAAACAGTGGGCTGGATAAACTTCAGTAAAAGGGGTAATGATAACAGGTAAAATTTTCGGAAAAATAATTATTGCAATGACATTTTTTGATTACTTTATAGTCGACACAACCGTGTTTTGATAAATGGTTTAAAAAATTAAGAAAGACCTAAACAAAAAAGTCGGACATTGGAGGATAACCATTTTTAAAACTCAATTTTTCACTGGAGGAGAATCATTAAACTCAATTTTTTTACTGGAGGAGAACCACTAAACTCAAGTTTTTTCACTGAAGGCGCACCATTAAACTCTTATTAATTTTACCTAGCTGAATTTGGTGTCTCACTTCCTATACAAAGGTATAGGTCGCGCTGCAGATTTTGGAGGAAGCTAAGGCAATCACACCCTGGCGCTTTGGTCTCGTACCTTTGCCATTTACCTTTTTTTATTTAGTCAGAATCCAAAAAAAAGAAAGGCCTAAGCGTTTGCTATGAAAACAAATTGATAAACGAATCTGTTTAAAGTGATATGCAAAACCAAAAACAATAGCTCTATAGCTCAAACAATAATTACTGAAATTTTAGGAGTCTACATCGAGCAAAAAAAAAATCGTTTAATGTTTATAAGTATAACGAGAAAATATGATTAAAGTCGGTAAAATTTTGAGGTTTTTGAGATTTTACATTGTGAGTCTTTGTTAGAAAGTCCTACAGTCAATAACAAATACCACCTTTAAGTTTTCGTTGAGAAAAACAAAAAAAATGCCGAGAACTGTGGAACTACATGTCTTAAATATTCGACTATATAAGACTCATGGCACTGCTTTTTTCTGATTCTATTGTATAAAAACACGTTGTCATACCTAACCCACTATAGTCTCTAGACACTCAATGTGTTTTTTCCTGTTCCCAAAACTGAAAGTAATGAGAAGTCAATATTTTTCCATTTTAAATCTAAGTATTATTTCGATGTGTACAACATATATGTTTTAAATTACATACAAATGTAATAGGGAATGAACATTTTCTAGACGGCTATGCCCGTCATCATCCAAACTCAGATAAACGAATACGAAAAAACTGTATTCAATTATCAAGCGTCAGTTGGTGAGAACGAAGTCTACCACTACTTAAGGCTTCCCTTTTGTTTTTAATACTTTTACTTTTAATATTTACCACCTTATATTTGTTGTTGCTTCAGCCAACCTTCGGTTAGCAATGAAAGCTACTTTTTGTTTTATTTGTTTTTTTTTAACATTCGCAACGCGGTGTTTTGCGATTTTACATAAACGTCTTTTTGGCATGCTAGTGCACAATTTCCCACCACTTATTCAATACATAATATTAGGCCATTAACAAGTAAAAGAAAATTTCGCACCAATGAGGGCTTTGTCCGTCCTTCACATAGAAAGTTCTACGTAGCAATAGTCACTACGAATCTAGATTTAAAGCCTAATGACCATTAGGTCTTGAAGTCTAATGACCACCAGTAGTTTTGACCACCAGTAGTTATTGATTGGGGTCTCAGGAACAATTGGAGACTAACCGATTTTTTTTCTGGAAAATCTCGTTTAGTGACTATATTTTAGTTAAACTGCTTTTTTTTGGATAAATAGGTTCTGCCGTTACAGTGAATGTTGTACGATATCTTCATATGCTCAAGAAATTTTGCATATGCATTTCACGAAACTATTGAATTATTGATTTCTCCTTTTTGTGATAATGATAAATCACAAAACGGGCCTGCATTTATTGCCTTCAAAGTCGTGAGATTTTTTTTTGGAATACCTTAAGTCCAACCAAACAACTCCTAAGTAAACATAACTCATGACATTAATAAAATAACATTAGAAGTTATTGGGGTCAAAAAATTAACAAATCCCATTGAATTTTCCTTCAAACAGAATAAAATATTCATTTAATTCGTTAATTATTTGCTGCTTTATTTCAAATTAGTGCTCGGGTGCACTTTTAAAAAAACTATCTTTAATTATAATTTTAAGGTTGTTGCACTGTGATGTTCGGACAATAGCGGCAAATTCTTTGTCAAAAGTTAGATCGATCGTTTAGAATATTATAGACCAGTGGGTTTCGATGATAAATATGCTGCCGCATGTTTAGCAATTTCTGCTGCTACCAACGAGTCGTTTAAGTCTTTGGAAATTTTTAAAGTTTTAGCCTGAAGCAATTTTTAGTAACAGAATTCCAGAAAATTATTGGTTTATCAAGCAAAACTAAATATTTAACGAGAAAAATAAATTCATCTTATGTTTTAAACAAACCACGTATTTTATAATCGAGGTAAAATTTCAAGATACTGGCTAAAACAACGACTCTTGCACATATCACGGAAATTATAAAATGAGTCAAAATTAATTAATTGAAAATCACATTTGCTTTACATTCAGATTTGGTTTAAAATCATAAATTTCAAAAATACTTAAATTGATGCTGACGATTTTTAGCGGTTGTGTAATTGGGCGGACTGACAAAACTGCCTCCTATTCAGTATATAATATAAGAGTCAAACATTTCGCAGGGTAAATTATTTTTAACTACTATTATTCATTTTTAAATTTTATTAATAAAAACTAATGTTGGTTAGGGATTTTAAATCGGTAAACCATGCTTCTTCGAAAACTACATCGAAGTGAGACCAGCACCATTAGCCTAGCGCTGTAGATCAATGATAAACACCAATGTAATTGTTATTCAAATGTAATTAAGACCCTTCAGGACTACTTCCTCAATACAAAAATTATATTTTCAATAAAAAGGTAATTCGCCAATACCTCAGAAATTCTTTTATTCCATTTTAAATTTAAACACTTATTTACTCTTTTATTTTTTAATAAATATTTTGAGATATTGCTACAATATATGGTTGTTTTTTGTGTTGTTGCTTAAAATCAGAAAAACCATTTAATTACAAATATAATCATAATCTCTTTAGTCTATACATATTCAGTTGATCCACTATCCACAAAACTTGACTGGTCTTCGACTAATTCTTTAATAATAGTTTAAACATATTTCTAGTTCTCAAGTACAAGCAACAAACATACTTTGTTCGCAATTTTTCTTTTGAAAACGTTTATAGTGCCATATATAGGTTAAGCCACCATTTAAACTCGTACCTTTACCTAAATAGAATTCTCTTTAAATTCAATTCATGTTTGATTCACTAAGCAATTTATCATAATCACAAACAATACACAACAACAGCTGTCTACAGGAGCTTTTTTAATAAAAATATTTATGTATATAACAGATAAAAAAACCTCAAAAAGGAAGTTTAAAAGAAAATTTAGAAAAAATTTGAAGATAAAACATTTAAAAACAGCAAGAAAAAAAGCAACAAACCTTGCAAAACTAAATAAAGTAGAAGCTTAAGAAGAGGCCTTAATGTACAACTATGAACAATTTTTCCTGTTAAAGCGTCATAATTTTAATGTAATTAACTTGTTGGCTTTTGCCAAACAAACACACATACAAACTCTCTTAGAAAAAAATAAATAATAATGAAATAAAAAAACCACAAAATTCAATATAACCTAAGTAGCTCTGTGTCTTTAATTCTATTAACCCAGCTTATTTGTAACCTATTTTCTGTTTCCATTATTTTTTTGTATTTTTATATTCTTGTTTTTTCTTCTTCTATTACATATAAATCAAGGTGATAACGGTCGTATTGAGTATACGATTACATCGGGTGATGATAATTATGATTTTGAAATATTTTCAAACGGTACCATACGTACGCAACGTACATTAGATCGTGAAACAAAAAGTTCATACAATTTAATTGTGACCGCAAGAGATTGTGCCAAAGAATTCCCCATGATGTATGACGATCAGAACGAGAATGATAATGAAATTATAGATGATGATAATAATGATGTACGAATAAGTCAATATCATTCAATACCGTACAATTTGCAACGTCAGCGTCGTCAATATTTACAATATCAACAGCAACTACAGTTGCAGCAAATGCACCAGCAGCAACAATTGCAATACGGTGGTGTAGTGCAGGAGCCACAACAACGTTTATCATCCACAGTACATGTAAGTACAGTAAAAAAAAAGTAAAATATATTGTAATTCAAATTAAATCCATAAAATTGGTAAGAGTGAGAACTAGTTGGTAATTTTTTGCATATTATGTATTTTCAAGCAGCATTTTTCTTCTAAATTCACACGAATTCGATCAGACTTCCATTATCTGAAGCTGCGACAAATTTTGCTTGTTTTTTATATTTTTATACCCTTCACCACAGGTGGAAAGGGTATATAAAAGTTTGTCATTCGGTGTGTAATTTCTACAATATTCATTGCCGACCCCATAAAGTATATATGTATATCCTGAATCCTTATACATAGAGAAGTTGATTAAGCGATGTCCGTATGTCCGTGTTCGGGTAGTAATGTCATTTGTCGAAGCACCAGAAGAGATACAAAAAATTTAAGCACACCAATCTTTCTTTGGAGGCGGCGGGTCAAAAACCAATCCCAACTATATTTTTTTTAAGTCTTTTTTAATTTTATTCGGCTTGAATGATTTTCTTTTACTTTTTTTTTTGTCAAATAAATATTAGACAGCAACAGCTAGATCGCAAGAAGTGCATACAGGGGCGATTTTTGATTGTTTTAAGTTAGTAGGGTTTATATGCTATGATTTGTACTAAAGACCTTTATAGAAAGCAATACACATAGAGGTAGCCAATGGACCTACAGGGTACCCACTGGTAAATAGGAGCAGTTAAAAGACACACGAGGGTGTTTGCTTTAGTCTGAACATTCTAACTCAATACAGATTGCAGGAAGCTCGTAAATTAAAAAAAAACCGTAAAATTTAAAATTTAATTTTTTTTTAAAAATTAAAAAAAATGTTTTTTTTTAACTATTTACAAAACATTTTAAAAAGATATTTTTACATAAAATTTTTTGAAAAAAAAAATTTATATAATTTTCCAAACAATTTTCGAATAAAATTTAAAAAAAAACTTCAAAAATATATTTTTACAAACAATTTTCGATAACTGTCAAAAATAAAATACACACGTCTATAGGTAAACGAATATTTTAAAGCCAGTATAGATAGCTACATGGCTAAACGACCAACGTTGTGGCTGTAGTCAACTTAGGCAAATTTCTATTTTTTTTTTTTTTTTTTTAACAAAACAAAATGTCACAAAATTGTAAATTACAAATTCATATACATATGAACAAACAAAAAGTTTTGGAGGAAATATTTATGATCTCTTGAAAAATTTATTTAATTTTATAAAAGCAAAATAAGTACATATTTCTACAACAATTGCAGAGTTTACGATGTAGCTGTCGTCTTCAATATTATTGCTGACTACACGGCGAAAATTGTAGCCAACGGAATTTGTTTTCTTTAGCTGCATAGCCGCTGTCTTCTATTTCTTTAAAGGAAGAATAATGAGTTTTTTCTCATAGGACTTATTTTAATTTATGTAAAGAGCAACAATATGGATAATGCTGTACATGTCTGTATAAATAAAATCACCGTGGTGAAGGGTATAAAAGATTCGGCACGGCCGAATATAGCAAACTTACTTTTTTGTATACCCGTGGTAACCTTTAAGGAATTATAGCGTTAGCGATTAGAAGGTTTTAATATAAAAGTTAAACTTGACTGTATTTCTCCTAAAGTCACTTGAAGTTTTAATAAACTTGAATTGCTAGTTTATAAATTACGGATACAGATACCTTTTCATTTTATTTAAGTCCCCCGTTTGACACAAATGTCAATGACAGTAATACCTGGCGCCTTAATTTCAAATGAGAATTTTCCGAAATTCACAGGGTAGTACCAAAAATATAAACTGACTGTAAGATACTGATCAAAATGTTTTGCATTTACATATATTTAATGTATGCTAGTATATGTTTAATGCCAGTGAATTCGCCTATTATCACAATTTCAGTTTAAAATTCACATTCGATAATTATCCAAGTAATTATAATTAACTCCACATTCCAAGCGACAATTCTGCGCTCACTTCAAATGCCAATAAATATTCCCAATATGTTCAAGTCTTGCTTGTCCTTTTGCTTTTAGCCCACAAAAAATATATAAATTTAATTATTAGATGTATCAGGTCAGATAACGGCAGCTGAGCGATGGCAAAGTGAAGTTAAACACATTAAAATGTTTAACACATTAATTAAATACATTAAAGTAGAGAATAATCTACAGCAAAAAAATACTTCTATTGCTTGTGTATCTTGTGAATGTTGCAGGATTCTAGACAACAAATAGCAACAAAAAAAAAAGTAAAACACAGTGTAAGAAATAAAAAAGAAGAGAGAGGAACAGCTTATACTATGTATAAATCTGAGAGTTTGTAGGAAAACAAACATTCAATAGCAAATAAATGTTTGAACATTACTTATAAAATTGTAAGCAATAAAATTTAATTTGCATTTAAAGCCAACAGATACAGCCACAACAATCATGTTTAAGAAAAGTGGTTAGACCAAAAACAAAAAAAAGGAATTTTCTAACATTAACAAAGGCCCATTTAATGACCTAATAAAAACCTAAAAAACAAATACTATTTGCAGTTTGTGTTAGATATTAATAGTAGTAAGTAGTGCTAAAAGTGCCACAAACTATAGACAGATTTTTTTTATTTAGATCCGCTTAGCAGTTTTACAACTTTAACATCTACATCACATTGCAACACATCATACTGTTCGTTTGTATGTTTAAAAAAAAAGTTATAGAACAGACTAAATTTATAAATGTTGAATTTCAGACTTTCAACAACAACACACAGCACTCATTTAGACTTTAATGTATTTTCTAATTGCTAACAATTTTTAAAAGAAACTGAATAAAAAATAAATAACAAAAACAACAACTACTACTACTACTACTTCAAACACAAATCTTTAAGCCATATATGGCTACAAAATAAATAAATACTGCCACATACTTACTGCCACCACTACTAAATTAATACTAAATGTAATCGACAGTAAAGAATATCACGATGTTTTTAAATTGAAGCAGTACTTTAAATTTGTCACTTAGTTTGTGACTACATATATAATAACACTAATATCAAAAATGTGAAAGTTTCTAAGTTTGTTACACGGATCTTTGCGTCTGTTTTATCTTCAAATCATGATTGATTTCAAAAATTGTTTCCCTAGTGTTGACAATGTGTTCAGAGGATGAAACGAATGGGTTCGACTGGGCACAACTGCACGGTTAGGTTTGCTATTTTTTTAGCTAATATTCTTTCACAACAACATCTACTTTCGGATTTTCCTATTAGAGCGGGTCGATATCGAATGTCAATGGTGATAAACTTCCATTTCATATTAAAATAAGTGTTATTCCCAAAATGAGGCCAACGAACACAAAATTCACTAGGTGTTCTACAATGTATCACTGTTGCGATGCGTTGCTTCGTAATTCACGCTGGCTACATTGTTATTTCTTACTTCTGGGAAAATTACGGTGGTGTAATAACACAGCACAACAAAATAAAAAAAATTTCATGTGCTCTTAAAACCACTATATAATTTTGATGTATCATGACTACCTTTGTACAAAAATGGTAAAATTTTTAAATTCTATGGATAGATTTTTTTTTAAAATTTTTTTTTTTTAAATTGCAATTTTTTGAGACGTTTCTTCAAATAATTAATGATAACTCAAAAACTACTAGTCCGATATTATTAAAATAAATTCAGAAAAATTAAGATTTGCATAGCCTTTAATTCGTCTATATATCGCGTTTCAATCGGATCAATAGTATCGGAGTTATAATAAAAAACTTAAGAAAAAAATATATTTTTTACGTAAAAATGGCAAAAATTTTCATTGTGTTTGCCCTAAGGACCAGGATCCACTTTTTTGCAAAAGGGGAAATAAATAGCGTTAATTTTGCAAAAACTGAAAATTTGTCAATTATTTTCGATTTAAACGCTTTTTTTCAGATTTGGGGCCTATGCGCTACGTGTTAACGTTGTCGAATTCGACTAAAATTTTGTGGGTGGAAGTTTCTCATCAAATCTAACAAAAATCCGACAAGCACCCCTTGAAATTGGAAAATTTATGTTTTTCACACATTTGAAAACCCGCTATAATGCGTATATCAAGCAAAAAACTAAAATTTTGTGAAAATGAGCGAATTCACTAAATTGTGAATAAATTCGAAAAAAATCAATCGATTTTTATGGTCGATATCTCATTTTGTTGCTATTATATGTCGCTATGCGATAAAAAAATGAATCTGGAAGTTTTTTGCCGTTTTCGATTTTTTATGATTTTTTTAAAACGAAAATTTTTGCCATTTTTACGTAAAAAATATATTTTTTTCTTAAGTTTTTTATTATAACTCCGATACTATTGATCCGATTGAAACGCGATATATAGACGAATTAAAGGCTATGCAAATCTTAATTTTTCTGAATTTATTTTAATAATATCGGACTAGTAGTTTTTGAGTTATCATTAATTATTTGAAGAAACGTCTCAAAAAAATTGCAATTTAAAAAAAAAAAAATTTTAAAAAAAAATCTATCCATAGAATTTAAAAATTTTACCATTTTTGTACTAAGGTAGCCATGATACATCAAATGTATATAGTAGTTACTCGAGCATATTTTTGCTGTTGCCCTGTGTAATCATTGGGGAATGTTACAAACCAATAATAACTATTTTTCTTTTAACAAATTGAACACTGTAGAAAGGAGAGACCAAAGTATCACACGGTACACCCTAGTTAATATTTTACATGAACAGCTGAAGGGTATGGTAACTCTCCCGGAGGTATTCTAAATTTGATCAACTACATTGCACTGCACTGGGATTTTCTGAAGTTTCAGATTTTTTATTTTTTTTTTTTTTCATAATTTATTTATTGTATCTTCAATATATTTGAAATAACAATAATTACTCGTATCTTAAGTCTAAAATAAAATATACTTTTTAAGTCCAGCCAGTTCTAGACAAAAATAATGTTTGTTTCACAGATTTTTCAATCATTTGCGGGTCATACCTCTAATGTACGGCCAAGAAAAGCAGTATCTCTTCTTTTTAGTCGAATGTAACCAGCTTCATTCAGCATGTTACGCGCCAAAGGGTTTGGATGAGATTCAAGCCTTTTTGGATATGTGACTGCATGTTTCGCTATTATTCTCCATTTTTCTGGCCATTCTTCCAAATTGAGTATGTGGTCTTGTAAAAGTTGTGATGCTTCTTGGGAACTTTCTTGAATACTTAAAAAAGCTGTGTCATCTGCAAAAGTTGATGTGTTGACTAGGGTGCTAATTGGCATGTCTGATGTGTACAGTAAATATAAAATTGGTCCCAAAATACTACCTTGGGGAACTCCGGCTTCAATGAGCTGTGGCGAGCTTAAAAAGTCACCTTCTTTTAGTAAAAGCTTGCGAATCGTTAAATACTCTTTTAAGAGCTTATACAAGTTTTCGGGCAAGTTCAGCTTTAGCTTAAATATTAGGCCTTCGTGCCAAACCTTATCGAATGCTTGAGAAACGTCGATAAAGAGCGCAGAACAGTATTTTTTACTTCAAAGGTCGTTTTAATTACATTTACTAATCTGAGCGTTTGTTGGATCGTACTATGTTGTTTTCTGAAGCCGCATTGATGGTTCGGAATACATACTTTCGCGCTAAGAATTGGATTCATTTTAGTTATTAATATTCTCTCAAATAACTTTGACACGTTTGATAAAAGGCTTATTGGTCTGTAATATTCTACTTTTGTGTGGTCTTTTCCTGGTTTAGGAATCATAGTTATCAAAGAGACCTTCCACTCTGTGGGAAAGTACTCAAGACGTAAGATAGCATTAAAAACAAACAGAATAATTCTGCGACCTATACGGGGCAACTCAACTAACATCTTGTTACTTGTTTTATCAACGCCAGGAGCTTTTTTGGTGTTTAAATCTGCTATTGCCCTTTCAATATCGCTAAATTTAAATCTTAGGGGTACTACGGCACTAGTCTCTACTGATGGCAACTCACCTATCTATATCAGTACATACATTTGGGGTGAACACCTTCTTGCAGATGTATGCCAATAAGTCACCCTCAGACACTGCCTTCAAAATCAAAGTAACACACACAAATTTAGTTGGATCTATGCTGCAGATTCCTTATAATTATAATATAAACTATGTCATATTACTTTCAATAAAAAAAAAAACATCAACAATATATCTCACATGTAGCTTGTGTAAAACTATATCAAACCTTATGGGAGAAGTATAATTAAAACTCTTTACTACTTCTAAACATTTCTCCTCATAATTTTGTAAAGTATAAAATTATAAATTAAAAAAATCTCTGCAGGATGGTTGTATATCGTTATTGCCTGTCAGTCATACATACTACACCTTTTTGTTCCTCTAGCATTAGTCGTATAATGCGTGGTAGAATTTACACTTACTATTGAATACATTTTTAGGAGCGTTAGATGTTTTCATTTCTTCTGGTGTGTTTTTACTTCTTCTTCTCTTTAAAAATTTTATAATTGCTGTTAGGTTTTAATTTACTTTATAAAATAGGAAGTAATATGGAAGTCGTCAAGATTATTTAAATTTTACTAAAAATCTTAAATCAACGCAATTTTAACTACTTAAATGCATGTGATCAACTTGACAAATAGCGGTAATTATAGATTGATATAAGTATTTATTATAGGAATATAAGAAAGAATTACAAAAATCTTTTACAAACCTAAATGTTTGAAAGTAACTTTTATGACTAAAACATAATCCTCTCACAATAGAGTTGTTCCGATTACCTATATCATTCTGCATCTACTGCCCGGTGAGGGCTTTGTGGTCGGAATTGCGGAAAGAAGTTTGCTAGAGGCGCGAGATATATGCACGAGGTCGTGCTCAATGAACAATTTCTTTTATCCCCTGGCTAACGGACTTGATGGTGTCTGAGCTAGATTTCGGCAGGTAGCCTTAGTAGTAATTCTGAACATGGATGATTGGTTGGCATCTGGTATACTGTACAAAGTGGTTGCGGATGTTTCAGAGATGAATGACGGTACCGGTGCGGGATTGTACATTCTAGGAACTAGTATACGCAAGTCGTATAGACTACCAAATTCAGTGTGTTCCAGCCGGTCCTGAAGGCCACCGAATTATTGTCTGGGTACGTGTTAGAAGGAGAGGAGCTCACTGCCTATGTCGGCAGTCAAGCGTCGCTTAAACCTTTAAACAACACAGCGTCAAACAAAATATCGTAAGCGAGTCCAAAAACTCCCAATGTTCTGAAGGGCAAGAATAGAGATATATTGTGTTAGGTTCCGAGACATTGCCATGTTAAGGGCAACGAAATTGTCAAAAAAAAATTTAAAGATTGGGCTCGGAGGAGATTAATTTAGAAAGAGTAGAATAGGTGAAGCCTCCACTTAGTCCCTACTATAGGCTTCTATTTAACTGGGTAGTAGAAAGATCTAAACCGTCTAGAGTTTCACGGACTCTTTGACCTTTGACTAACTGCTAAAAACTGCTTCTAGGTAAAGACAGGAAATTTCTAAGAATCGTTGTAGGTGTGATCACTGGCCATTGAGCTATTAGGGCAAGAATCAATAGATCGGACATCGACACATCTAATTTACTTTGGATGTGAGATTACAAGGAGTTGTTAGAAACTGTAAAGCATATTATGTGTCACTGTTTGGTATTAAAAAGCTTCAGGCTTATATGGTAAAGCGAAAGATTTCATGGCAGGGTAACAGATATCGCTCGGTGTAATAAGAAAGATGACGTCACCTTTATTAAGGAAATTAGATGGCTAAGTAATAGGCAGTAGGCCGCAAATGTTTTTTTTTTTAGTTTAGCTATCTGAAGGGAATCACAATGAACTCTCTGAGGCGCCGAGTGGAGGTACCAATGCAGATGCACACCTAACCTATGTACCAATTATTGGTTATAGAGTTTTACACGCTCAAATGGTTATCACTATTACGAATTTATTTAAAGAACTGTTATGTTCGTTATAACCTATGATTTAAATTATTGCAATCCCAATCAATTTTCTGGCATTTTAGACCAATGAAACTCTGCATTATTTGTATCTCTGCAGCTTTTTTTATACACTTCTCGTTTCTAATCTATCATTCCATTTAAATTTACTCTTAACAATCTTCTATTATATCTCAATGGGCGAAATGATAAATAATTTGGTGGATTAAGGAATTTTGGAATAAAACATTCTGTCATTACGATCGTATTTAAATAGTGACATGGTTGTCCCCTGGAAACATGATTATGAAATTCGATAGTGATCAAAATTCCAATAGAAATTTAATTGAAAATTTCGATCCATATCGAATGCCGTAATTTGGCCCCAGATTTTCAAAAATATAATAAACATTCTACAACTTATGAAACTTCGTGTTGATTTAATACATTTTCATTTAATGGGAAAATTTTCTCAGTTTGGCGACATACATATGTATAAAATGTTTCGTCCTAAAATTACAAAATTACATTCTTAATAATTTTATAAAATAACCAGATTCAATTTTTTGCTACTATATCTTGCTTTACTTGCTGTTTGACTATTTGATAATGATATTTACAAAAATGTGACGTAAATCGAATCTGTAAATTTTGGCCTGTTTTACCCGATCAAGATCGATCAAGCCGGAATCAAATTTAAATAATCTTAGCACATTTGCATTTATATTTTACCAGGTATAAATAAGAAAGTAAAAAATATGTATTTTTATTATTCAGTGTATAATGTTTTACATCTTCAAACCACTGCATACAAAGTAACTTATATCAATTAATAAGATTTCATGACAAACAAAAAAAAGTTAATCAATATTTTCGTAAAATTATTCCGTTATTTTAATCAGATAATGTCTTTTTACTCAAATGAGAAATAAAAGCATTAAAATCTTTAGACACTTTTTCTGTTTATCAAATACATAAATTTCTGGCGCAAATATTTTAATGTAATTCAGCAAAATTTCTCTGAATTTTATTCATGCTTGATGTTGTTTTGGTGTATTTTTAATCAGAAAAAATCATGCAAGTGTATTAATGTTTTTCCGAACAATACTATGCGTACAAAAATACGTATTGATAACGACAACAAAATGAAAGGTTAACAAATAAAGGCAAACAAAAATGATGGAGAAACTGTGGTTAAACCAAATAAAGTCGTAGAACTGTTTCTCTTAAGTTCAGCTTAAAATTAATGTTGTCAAGCTTATCGTGTTTGAAAATAAAATTTAAAATTTTTTTTTTTAAATAAGTGCAACAGAAATGTAATGAAATTATAACTTTTAATTTTTTGGCCTTTTCTTTGTAGAACTTAAAACAAAACCAAAAAAATGTAAAACATATTGCATTCATATAAGCATTTGTAGAGCAAGCAGCTTAACCATGTTTTGTGGTTCTATTCTTTTTTCTTATACTGTTAAATGAATTGTAATAAAATGTGAGCGGATTTTAAGACGTACATACATACATACATATATACATACATGCATACATACATACATACATACGTACATACATACATACATACATACATACATACATACATACATACATACATACATACATACATACATACATACATACATACATACATACATACATACATACATACATACATACATACATACATACATACATACATACATACATACATACATACATACATACATACATACATACATACATACATACCTACATACATACATACATAAATACATATCTTTTTTCAATTCCCTTTAGAAGCTTCTACAAAAAATCATATGGACTTATACGATGATATTTTACATGATTTATCTTTTACTGCTATCTTTCAATTATTCATGCGTTACAATAAAATTTAATGTGGTTTCAAAAATACGAGTGCAATTTTAAACTATTTTGAAATTGCTTTTATTTGAATAAGTTTTTTTATTTTTATTTGAATAAACGTATGTAGGCAGTGTGGGGCAAAAGTTAATAAATGCTTGAAATGACAGGAACAAATTTTGATATTTTCGAAAGTTTTGATTCGTTGTCATGCTGAAAGATGTCATATTGCGTTAAAGAATGTAAATATTATTCTCTTCTCACTTTACCTTCAATACATACATCTAGGTTTATATCGGGTGGTTAAATTTTAAGGGCCGATAATGAATGTGAACCACACCTAAACGTGAAGGTTTTTTTCGCATTTAATTTGACATTTCTCAATTTAAGAATAACTCAATTTGAACTATGGAAAGATACACAATCGAGCAATGGTCAGAATGGTGGCAAGAAATGTCAACGTTGGATGATCAATTTGCGAAGAAAATCATCTTCAGTGGTGAGGCACATTTTCACCTCAGTGGATTCGTCATTAAGCAGAATTACCGCATTGGGGCAAATGATAATCCAAGAGTGATTGTCGAAAAACCAATGCACTCACAAAGAGTGACTGTTTGGTGCAGTTTATTTTTTCCAAGTGTTCGCTATAGTGAGATGATAACGAACTTTTTATTGCTCGAATTGGAATATATGGAAGTAGATGATATGTGGTTTCAACAGGACGGTGCCACTTGCCACATAGCGAACGAAACAATGACTCTTTTGCGCGACAAATTTAATGGCCGTGTTATCTCACGTGGTCGCGATGTGATGATCATGTGATTTGCAGCATAAAACCGCAATTATGCCTCAGCGTGCTGCCGAGGTCAAGGCGGCTATTTGGCCGATATTTTATTCCATACATAATTGAACCATACCAATATTATCAAAATAAAAAGAAATGACAATAATTTGTGTTTTATTCAAAATAAACATCGACCCTTACAAATTTAACCACCTTTTACATGCCAATACTATAAGAGATCCGCCTCCATGCTTTATGTTTTGAGTTAAATGGGCTAGTTGTTAGTGGATGAAGACATCGAACTTTCACCATATCATCTATAAAACAAACAAAAAAGTATTATCTAACCGTATGCCATCTGGGACATTCTAGGATTTGAAAAAGAAACTAATTTTCTCAGATTAGTTTTTCATTCTTTTTTATCGCTTTTTACTGTTCTTACTTCTTTTGCTATCATCGACAGAATATGCGTAAAGAGTCCCTTTCGCACGACCTGTAATTTGATGGGATTTCCAGTACTTTTAAATAGAGTTTTATCATTTTTTTATATTTTTGCTACTAATACGACATACTTGAATTAAATTAGCGAAAATCATAATTTTTAACCCTTTCCATTATTGCTTTTCACACGTCATCAGGTGTCAGCATCTTCATGATTTTAGGTGCAGACACTTGCTGGCTCATTTTTGCAGATACACGCCAGTGCAAAAGTGAGCCATCCAATTCCATTGACAACCCATTAAAGTGTTTATAATTTATTTTCAATCCAGAAAAGGCGTACGTAAATATACATAGAAATGGTTTTGAGATGGTTAACAAAATTTTCGAATTGTGCTTTTCTGGCTTAAATTGCACTGAACACATTTTTTATGAATCATTGTTGTAATTTACATTGATTTAAAAGTAAAAAGATAATTTTTTTATATTATTTATTAAAATTGATATTAAATTTTTTTACAAGCAAGTGCGACTGTATCCTCTTTGCCATCCCTGAGTTGTAGTTAAAACATTTATTGGTTTTTACACAAAACAAAAAAAGCCTGTTGTTGTTCTAATGTGGTACTTTTTGTAGCTTTGCATGTCCTTGATCTAAATATGCTTTGCGCTAAGCAAACTGATAAATATGAGTTCATTTGCATTGGCTCACTTTTGCATTACACTGTATGAACATTTTATTTCCAAAATATATTTAAGCTGACTTATCAATAAAAATAAAATAACAAATAATAAATAACGAATAATAAATAATACAAAACCCTAATGGAATCTAAACTTAAGCCATGGAAAAAAATCATCGTGTAAGTACCATCTTTTAAATTCAAATAAAAAGCCCTTGTTTAACATGTTATTTAAAACTCGAGTAAAGTTTATGTTATTCTTAACAAGCCTTTCTCTTCCTTGCCTCCAAAAATAAATTTTTCTTTTGCATGAATAATTTTTAAGATTTCCTTTCTTATCATTTAATTCAAGTCATTGCTCATCTGTTTTAAGCTTTTGTCTTACGAATTCGGTTTTCTTAAAAACTCAAGCATTAAAAATGTTAACTTTATTTGCAACATTGTTAAAATGAAATTATTCATTTCTTTTTTGCGCTGAAAACGTGTAAATAAAATAAAAATATAAAATACCTTTTATAAACTTATTTGGCTTATGTTTTTTTAATAGCTTAACAGCTTGATTAATACCCATTAAATCTTACAAATAAAATCAAAAACAATTTTTCTTAAAACTAATTTAATTGGAACATCCTTTTTTATAAAACCTTTATATGAATGTAAGAGCTTATGTATGTATATTTTGTTTAGATTCTGTACATTTTGATTATAATGAACATTTCTCATAAAGCATTTACAATTCAATAATTTACGAAAGAAAGGTCAGACAGCACAAAATTTTCGAGAAATATTTCTTTGCCTTATTTAAAAAGAAGTTTAATTGTAATTATGGGTGTTATAAGTATTAAGGAATCGAGAGCTCTTAATATTCTTGATATGGAAATCCATTGCGATTTTCGATGATCTAAACATATTTTTCTAGTCTCAAATGAAGCTTTCAAGTGCCTCGCTTTTTTGAAACGGAATAAAATATATTGATTATTGACTGTCTTGAACATCGGCGCAATGTGGGCTGTATTTCGGTGTCTTATCGTTACTACATTGAAATGTACTCTAATGAGATTATGGAACTCGTTCCCAAGATCTGAATGTTTTTGCATACAACACGCTTTTCATAATATGCTCAGTTCGTATGTAGAATCATTTTCCTGCAGAGGACTTTCCTGTCACTTTCAATATTCAAATCGAAAGTTCACAAACACTAGTCCCTATAAACTTCTTCCCATAAAAAAATATGCTGTATTGGAATCAGGATACTAAGGAACCTTCTCACAAAATTTTGCTAAAATCTGTTCAGTAGTTTTTACGTGATGCGAATACAAAATAAATTAATCAAGTGCGAGTTACACTCACACACGTAGGGTTCCGTACTATGTTCAGTATAATTTAAAAATTCCAGTTGTTTATTTCTTTATGTCTTATGGGACACCCTTAAATTTTAAAATTAAAGTAATATTCGCGAAAATTGCATCATAATTAGAACACCCTTTAAATTTTAATATGTAATTGATTTTATAGCGGCCATGGTAATACATTTTCTATTAAAATATCAGGAGCCTACCTATTGCGGTTAAAAAAATAAGGTAATATTCGTGAAAAACACCTTACTAATGGACACACTTTAATTTTAAGTATTTATTATAGCGGCCGAAGTTTCACATCTACTCTAAACATTTTAAGAGAGTATCTATTACGGTTTATAAAATCTTGTCACTGTCGGAATACCCTTTAATTTTATTATTCATTATAGTGGCCATGGCAACTTCCTTTTTATAAATATATTAAGAGTCTACTTATTGCGATTAAAAAATAAGTCACTATAAGTGAAAAACATGTCACTGCCGGAACACCCTTTAATTTTTAGTAATTGTCATATCGGCCGTGGCAACACATCTTCTGTACAAAATTTCAAGAGTCTACCTGTTACGGTTCAAAAAATAAGGCTTTATACATGCAAATCACGTCACTGGCGGAAAACTCTTTAATTTTTATTATTTGTTATAGTGGACATAGTTATACACCTCCTGTAAAAATTTCAAGATTCCACCTATTCATTCAAAACTTAGGATATATACATGCAAATCACGTCACTATTGGAACACCCTTTAATATTTAAGTTCAATTTTGTATACTTGTTTATAAAACAAACATAGTTTTAATTACAGTCTGCAAATTGTAAGTAGTTTCCTCTTACAGCTCAAAAAAAAAGACATAAACGTAAATAACACGTCACTTTTGGAACACCCTACGTTTTAGTATTTTTTGCTATTGTGGCCGCAGTAATACACTTTTGGTAAAATTTTCAAGAGTCTACCTATTATGGTTCAAAACTTAGGCCTTATACACTACTATCGGAACACCCTTTAATTTTTATTTTTATTTTTTTATTCTTGTTTATATAGCGTTCTAAGTTTTAATTACTGCTTACATATTTTTAGTGTATGCCTCCTACAGCTCAAGAAATAAACACATATTTGTGAATAACACCTCTCTGTCGGAACACCCTATAAATTTTATTATTTTTTGCTATAGCGGCCAAAATTATACACCTTCTGTAAAAATTTCAAGATTCTACCTATTATGATTCAAAACTTAGGCCTTATAAATCAAAATAACACCACTATCGGAACACCCTTTAATTTTTAGGTTTATTTTTTAGACTTGTATATAAGGCGAACTACGTTTTTATTACAGCTTCTATATTTTTAGTGTATGCCTCCTACAGTTCAAGAAATAAACACATATTCGTGAATAACACCTCTCTATCGGAACACCCTATAAGTTTTAATTTTTGTTATTATAGCGACCATCGCTATACATTTTCTGTGAAAATTTCAAGAGTCTACCTATTATGGTTCAAAACTTATGCCTCATACATGCATTTCACACCACTATCGGAACACCCTTTAATTTTTAGTTTTATTTTTTTATACTTGTTTATATAGTGAACTAAGTTTTAATAACTTTTTGTAAATTTCAAGTGTATCATTCCTACAGTTCAAGCAATAAATTCGTAAATAACACCTCTCTATTGGAACACCCTATAAGTTTTAGTATTTGTTGCTATAGCGACAACAACTATACATCATCTGTGAAAATTTCAAGAGTCTACCTATTACGGTTCCAGAGATAAAAGGCGCTGACAGACGGACAGAAGGACAGACATTGTAGCGAAAACAATAGGGTTTCGTTTTTACACTTTGTGTACGAAACCCTAAAAAGACAGACAAACAGGCTGACAGTTAAGTTACCATTTTATTATATGTATAGATTTATTAACCTGATATTCAAGGCAGTTTTATTAAAACTCCAAAGGAGACATTACACATTTTGTTTGACTAGTGAAGGGGGATGTACCTAAAATAATAGAACTGTAAGGAAAATTGTTAGAAACCTTACCTTTTTGATGTAGTAAACCATGAGAGGAAAGAAACCTTAAGGAGTACCTAGGTACAAAAAATGGCTAACACCATTAGCCTCTAACCCCTCTAACTCCCCTGCATAATATCATTTTATCATCTTTTATTCTAAAAAAATTGTAAAAAAATACCCCGAAAATGGCGATGGGCGCTGATAAAATGTTCTACAAAAATGTTGGCCATAAAATATTCTAAAAAGTTTGCTGAACATACCCTAAATCTCAGATGTAAAGAAAACATAGTTTTATAAAAAATACGAGATTAACTGAAGGGTTAAGGGCAATCTTGAATTTGTTTGGTTTTTGGTGTTTGTGTTAAGTTTTGTGTTTTGGGGTGTTCTGACCAACAAATATAATAAAAAAGATAATTAGCGAAAATTAGATGAATTTATTTTATTATGAAATTATATAATTTTATTTTATTTTTAAATTTTATTGTTTGTGGGTTTATTGTAAACAGGCTGGGTATAAAATTATGAACAATTTCTTTGGTAAGAAATGAATATCTGACCGTGAAAACCTTAGAATTCAATTATCTAAATAAAATAAAAATTAATTAATAATTTAGTAATTAATTCATTTAAAAATAGTTGAAATAAAAATTATATTTAAACAAAATAAAAATTTAAAAAATTTTATAACATACAATAAAAACAAGTTAATTAAGTTTTCAAAAGATTAAAATAAACTAAAAGCCGACTACCATATAATGATGTTTAAAAAAATAAATAAAAACGGTTTTTTCTTTAATATAAAGGAAACGATTTTTTGTATAAAAAATACAATCCAGGCGTTGTTTGATATGTTTGCCAAATTCGATAAATAATTATTAACAATTATTTCAAGTGAAAAATGTTTGATAGGTTGCAGATTAAAACTTTACAAAACGTTTTCATTTACAAAATTTATATTTCGAATAATATACTTACAACCGAACAAATTAAACATATAATTTTTATATTTCATTAAAACAAAATAAATATGTTTTCGAAGAGTCATAAAACCAAACACTAAAACTTAAACCGAAAGAACGATCCAGCTGTTTCCTTCTTATACAATCACAAAATTCTACTTTATACTTTATTCTTTTGCAACAAAACGTTCGTATATAATATTATCTAAAATCACACCATTTACAATAATACATATTGTAGCACATAAGGACTATAAAGAAATCACACAGCCAACACATGTGTGTTTATACTCGTATAATCAGCAACGCCAACTAAAAATTAATGTTGGCAATTTATAATGGCAACAACATAACAATGTTGCAAAGAATTACAAGTGAAAAGAATCGAAAATGAAGCTAGGCTTCTATAACTTAAAAAAAGAAGAATTAAAGCTGTAGCTTTAATGTCTAGATAATTTACATATAAAAGAAACTTGCAATGCAAAATTGTAGTTTTGAAAACAAAAAATTTACATGGAATTTTTTATTAGGTGATTTTAATGTAAAATTTACATCGTATTAAACTTGGGTATTAAACTCATTACGATTGGGAAGGGACGACAGATTTATTCACACTTTAACCCAAGACCTTTACGAGGAAACTCAACTCACGTTGTGACAAATGAATTTAAAGCATATATAGGTAGTTCATACCAAGCAATACACTTATAAAAAAATCAGGTTGAAAAAGAAATATTCCAGCTTTGCTTTTTTCTTTCTTCTTCTTAATTTAGTTTAGTTGCTTCCAAAAATAGAAATATATAGTGGTCCCTAGACGAGGCCTTACAAATTTAACGGTGATGTAGCAATTAAACGGATACAGCAATCAACCGGCTGGGATACGAACACAGGAGACTCAAGCCAAAATATAGGCAGGGCTGCCAGAAGATTTTTATGAAAAATCTGCACTTTTTGGGAAAAAAATCTATATTTTTTTGCCCTGCAATTTTGAAAATCAGATAAGATAATTGGCAGAAATAAAACTAAGTATTTGTTGAGGTTTTATTTCATTTTTAAAATAAAAAACAAAAGAAAAAACATTCTAATAGTTTTATGAATTGTATATAATATAAAATAAATTTCAAGTGTTTTATGTTTTACAAATATGAACACAACTTTTCTAAAAAGATAAATAATAAAATAATTCAAGTTAATTTTACAAGCATAAATAAACGTTTCGTACAGAGTTAGGAATACATTTCAGAATTTCACATTTTAACATAAATGTCAAAATAACTGGATTTATTAAATTTTAAATAATCTTTAGAATAAAAAAACTCCTTCTAAACTTTAATTTTTTAAGGAAAATCGAAATGTGCGGACGAATGTGGCAGAAGCATAATTTGTTTCATAAATTCTATTAAAATTGTAAATGCTTTTGTACAATCGCCTCCATTTTTTTTAGAAATTCGTTGCCAAAATTAATTTATATAATTTTGGCAACTGTCTGAGTTTATATACAAAAACATTTAGAAGGGAAACATTTAGTTTGGTAGCATATGTAGGGTGGGAGAGAAAGCATCGTTTTTCTTTTCCGTAATCGGCCACACGCTTTGCTGACATTGGCTTTTTGAAATTAATAATAATAATAAAATATTGCCGACAAAATGTTTGCTGGTTTGAACGCAAATACAAAAATAAAAGAGAATTCAAAATGTTTTTCTTCCAAATGTTTGCCCGTCTAAACTGAGACTTAGTTTCAGTCTTTGTAAATATTTGATCAAATTCAAGAAATTACAATTCTCGGTACTATTTATTTATAAAAATCGGAACATCTTTAAGGATATTAAAAACAGTTTTAATTTTGTTATTCATTATGACATAAGGATTTATTTTTTAATTTCAAAATCAAAATTCTGAAAAATGACCAGCATTATCCCGAGACGTTCAACGACTATTCGCTGAGAATGGAATAACATGCCATCACGACACACAGCTAATAAATCCTTCGCCCTAAAATATAGAAAACAAAAGTATTCATCCCTGTAGCGAACAATATTTCTATCATGAATTATTCCAATAACAAATTAACTTGTATTTTACGGTAGATATCATTCACGAAGAAGAGTTTTTTCATGGAAATATTTATTCGCATAGGGGTGATCGTTTAATATCTCTAAACTATTTAGATTGACTGGATTCTATCTGAAATATTTCGTAGCACATTAGCCGACAATACTAAAACAGCGTCTTACACACCGTCTTCACGATCCATTGTTTTGTGTGCACATACACAAAACGTCGACAGATTAGAGAACAAAAATTTGTTTATTTTCTTCTGTGTGGAGAATACGTATCGATGCTCATGTTCCGTCTAAACATAATTATCTGTTTTCCGTCAATGTTGGCCACTATGTCGTTGGACAATCAATTATTCCGCTGTTTGAACAGGATCATGACGCCGGCAACGATGGTCGTCACCAGACATTTTGATGTGCGCACATAAAATTGTCCAACAGATGAACAAATCAATAGTTCGTCAAGACGTAGTATTAATTTTTGGAAATAGATATTATAGAAATATCACATAGAGTCTTGGAGTATTTAAACGTTTTGTATACTGGGTGAGTTCAGGACCAGATCGTAAATGTGCTTCGTGGATTTGACTAAGAAATTCCTTAGTGTAATAAAAATAAAAAAAGGGGGTCTAGGATTAAAATATGATCATCTTTTGTTTTGTTCACTCCCAATTATGAGGGGTTGCTTACAACAATCATATTTTTATGTTTTCAATATGACACAATGATGATAAGTAAAATAAATTTTCAAAATTAATGAAACACAAGCAATTATATTCCCCTTTAACAAATCGTCAAAGCCAACGCCTACTCTCAGATGATCTATTCTGGGGATTAAAATACCAATCCTGGACTTCGTTAAATATTTAGGGATAATGCTGGATAAAAAAAATAAATTTTAAGCAACACGTTTTACAAACTTGTCCTAAAGCTATAAGATGCGGAAGAGCTCTTTTTCCTCTACTAACTCCAAAATCAACACTTAATCAGAAAAATATATTATTGCTGTGTAGAATGTGTATTCGACCGATTATGGTCTACTAAATGTACAAAAACTTACATGAAAAAGCTTTAAATAGCACAAAACAAAAATTTGAAAATTATATATAACCTACCTATCACAGAAACTTTAAGGAAGATTTATTCGAAATGGTATTTTGCAAATTGACACAAAGATTCGAACATCGCAACAGATCTTCAAATTATGATTTAATTAGAAACTTGTAGGATTGACTTCTTTACCAACTTATCAACCAAAAAATTTCTTATAAAACAATACCATATTGTAGATATAAAGTGTTAACTATCTGACCCAGAATATATTTTATATGTAATTTTTATTATCGAAAATATTTTAATAATATTTGTAACTTTATATATAAAATATTTTATAATTTTATTTTAAATATTTTTAACTATCATCATAGTTAAATAAAGATAAAAAAGTGAAATAAATTTTAGTTCTACTAAGGATTAAAATGATATCGCATGATCTATATTTTCATTTACTTTTAAAAAATTTTTAAATAATATTTCTTCGTTTTTGTCTTTAAATTTCCAGGTCACCATTATTCTAAAAGACGTCAACGATGAAGCGCCCGTCTTCGTCAGTTCAAATGTAACAGAAATTTTAGAAAACATACCTCTTAATACGGTGGTGATGGTGGTCAAGGCTGTCGATAGAGATGAAGGTAAAAATGGTTACATCGAATATATACTAGAAGGTGAACCTTCCATGCCATTTACCTTGGGACCCGTAGATGGTCTTCTGCGAGTTTCAGGAAAATTAGATAGAGAATTGAAAAGTTCATATGTTTTAAATGTGACGGCCAGAGATAGAGGAGAGCCGGCAAAATCTACACAAAGTCAAATTCATGTTAAAATACTCGACGAAAATGACAATGCGCCAATATTCGATCCCAAACAATATACCGCTTCGGTGGCAGAAAACGCCAGTATAGGAGCCATGGTATTGCAAGTTTCGGCTACAGACGTCGACGAGGGAGCCAATGGTCGTGTACGCTTTGCCATAGTGGCCGGTGATGATAATCGTGACTTTACGATTAGCGAAGATTCTGGTATTGTAAGAGTATCTAAAAATCTTAACTATGAGCGTAAATCACGTTATGTGCTAACGGTGAAGGCTGAAGATTCTGCAGCTGATTTGGGTTTAGCGTATGACAATGAAAAGGGTCGCAACAAATTATCTCATTTATTTGAAAATCGTTTCGATTTAGCTGAAATTACAATCATTATTACGGATATAAATGATAATCCACCTACTTTTTTGGATTCTCCTTATTGGGCGCATGTTATGGAAAATGTTGTGCCTCCAAATGGTGGCTATGTTCTAACTGTACAAGCATATGATGCCGATACGCCGCCTTTTAACTCTCTAGTACGCTATTTTCTAAAAGAAGGTGATACCGATCTATTTCGCATAAATGCTTCGACTGGCGAAATATCACTATTACGCTCTTTGGATCGTGAAGCAAAGGCTGAATACACATTAACATTGGTAGCTATGGATACAGGTACGTTCAAAAAAAAAAAGAATAACATTAAATTGTATATGGCTGCTTGCAAGGAAAAAAAAATGCAAAAGCAGTTGATCATAATCTTTAACAACAAGTGTTGTTTAATACTACCACAAATATGCATGATTTTTATAAATATTTTGTATACAACACATAAAATGCACAACAGAAATTTCATGTAAAGTATGAGTAGTAAACTATTGATGATAATAATCATTTCACTATAAGAAGTTAATTTAGCTTAAGGCGCTTAATTTTTTAAATTATTTCTCTTTACTCTTTCTCTTTGCCTTTTGCGTATGCAAAAGAAAACTCAAAATCGCTACACATTGCTTTTAGCTAGTGATCGATATCAATATTATTTTGAAATATGTTGTTATAGCTCATCAGTATCATGATCATCTTTATTGATAGTGGTTTGATGGATGCACAAGACCAAACAAGAAAATGAAGAAGCATATGCAAAACAGTTCACAAAGTTAAAGAATTTTATTTTATTTATTGTATATAATTATAATATAATTAGTGTGAAATATCAGTTAGTAAAGGAAAAGATAGAGCTCATAAATCTATATGTAATTTTAAAATGTGAAAGGAATCTTTATAAATTCTCAATATATTTGACCTTTTTTATCTTTTTCTCTTTATGAACGTTGAGACAAATATATATGAAAGTAATTTTCTTGAAGAGAGTTTAATACAAATTTAAATAAAATATATAAAATGCTATTTAAGAACAAAACAAAGGAGTTTATAAAGAAATGTATCACTTTTAACTGTCTTCAAAATTCATCAAATATATTTGCTGGTTTTAGAAATAAGTTACGTTTCGGTCGTAAAAAGTTTTAAAATATTTTTATATTTAATATTTTGGGAACAATTGAAACATTTTTATAAACTATTACGTAATCAAAATTAAATATCCTTTTAATTATATTTATTCAAGGAAGTAGAACTATTAATGCTGTTGCTTTCATATGAAGGGAGATTAAATTAAGAATTCAAAGGCAAACATGTTCAACTATCTTCATATATATTTCAAAATATAAAGGAATATTTTCTCTTCTTTAATATCTAATAACTTTATAAATACACTATATTGAAATGCTTTTGTTAAATAGCATTTAGTTAATTTTTTTGAATTCAAGCTAATCAAGCTAACAATAAAATCAAAAGTACAAAAATAATGGATATTCTTAAAACCATTGGCTTGGTCACATAAAAATTAACCATGGATACCTTTTAAAACTCCCTATTACATCAGCCCTCATCCCTTGGATATCATATATAACATATTTTATCATTTTTTTTCTCTCTAGTCCGCCCAAAGAGCCAACATATTTAAAAACTAATAAACGTTTCAAATATTAGCCGATCCCACTATAAGGACATATCAATAATAGATTATTTAAATTCTAATAACCTCTATCATTCCATTTAATTGGTACAAATTTTCTAATAACTTTAAAAAACTTGTAATTATCTTAACTTTAACTGAATTATCTACTTGTTATTAATCTACACTCTCGAATTAAAGGCACGAGTAGCCACCGCTCCTACCTATAATTAGCGTGTTGACAAACGTGACAACATTCAAACTCATTTGGCGTTTATGCGATTTCCTTTTTTTTTTGCTATTTTTACGTTGACTTTAGATCAACATTAAGCAATGTGGAAATGGATGAAGATGACATTGACTCTATATATATAAGAAATTTGTTTCCATTATAAAAGAAGTTTTTAAAACAATTAATAAATAGTCTACTGGAAAATACACATTTTTTAAAAGTTATCGAACATCACTTCATTTAAAAATGTCCCAATTTTTAAAAACAAAACTCGTTGATGTTAAAATTTTGTTTAAAGATTTCTTTGAATCCAAATTTTTCAGTTCTCCAGCAAAAAAACAAATTTTAAAAAGTCTAATTAAGTTTGATATTAAGCCTTTTTGTTGGAATTACTTCCCTACTACACGCAAAGAAAAAACATGCATCAGATAGCCATAATCTAAGAGCAACATATTATGATTTAATAATAATATTGTTACGTTAGAACTATATTATTGTCCGACTTAAAAATAAACATTGTAAAATATAAAATTTTATTATGAAATATTTTTTTATAAATATAGCGAGATATACAGATATTGTTTATATAAACATACCCTATTAACAAACACACAATTATTTATTACTTTATTGTTTGACCTTCGATATGTCAAATGGCACAATTCATAAATAATATTGTTTTGTTTATTTTTAGTCACCCTGTAGTTACATACAAGCAAACTTATCATTTTTAGTTTACTAATAATACAAGTTTACTAATAATTACTAATACAATATTATTTTGGAATACTAATAAAACTTCGGTTGTGATTTGATAATTATATTGCTTAAACAAACCTTGTTGCATTTTTTGGATCAAATGGTAACAAAAGTTATTTAATATTATGCTAATTACCCATAACGTTTTATAATAAAAATGCAATTTATTTGTTGGTGGAAAAGAGCTAGTCCCTATACATATTTCACTGGTTGCTCAGACCAGATCATCAGGATCATCTTTTTCCTAATTTTAGAGAAGCCAAAAATACTCTATAAGTAATAAAATTCTACAAAACACAATGAGAATTATGCTTGTTATTAGAATAATATTACAGAATATTAAAGCTTCAACAAAACACCAACAAACAAACCACGTTTTTATTTTTCCTTACTGTCCTTCTACAATTAGATGATTTTTTGTCATCACTAAATGCAGAAGTAAGGTGTGACGAAAAGCATACACAAGTTAATTTTGTTCTCGCAAGAGAATCGTAACCATAGTAAAATAACCATAAGTTGTTACAGAGAACATAAGATGATTCTTCTGACCGTACCATAACCATGTTTTTTCTCCGCGTGTCGACTACCAACTAAATGATTTAAACAATTCATGAGACTAATCTAATCAATTATAGAGTACAGCAGTAAAACATAAAAAAATATAAAATATAATCGAAATCCTTATTTTTTTTTTGCTTTGTTTTCAATAAGTTAGTAGATAACTTAGAAATTTGCAAAATATCTTTTAAGAAGCCTCTTTTTTAACTATAACAAGTAGTTCAGTTACTACTCAGCAGGAAATTGGTAAAAATTGTTGCAATCGTACTTATCACATGACTTGTCAAATTAGAAGTGATAAAAGAAGTTGCAAATCATGCCTGTTGCACATAACAAGTGGTAAATAGTAGATAATTTACCTAGATATTGAATAGCATTATAGAAACTGGAACAGGGTATCGTATCAGTGTCAGTTGATCTTCAACTAAGACCTCGCCAGTTAAAGTTAGAAAAGTCCCTTTTATAGAAAACTTATGAACTCGAACGAGTCCCTATCACTTAAGAACTAGTCAATGACTATTACCTGTGAAACAAAGAAAAAATTACCTCCACTATTTTCAAGATTATTTATGTGCAGTATGAAATTCTGAATGCTTTATCAGGGGTTGTAAATTATATGCATGGAATCACCATAGGAGTGTGACCAACGACTGCCTTCAGAATGGAGTGTACATCATACTAGTTATAAAAACTTTTAATTAATTTATTTTTAGTTTTAAACTTTAGGTCGTTAATTATTTTTATTTTTATTTTCGATAAAATTTTTTCCTGATGATGCTACACAATGGAGTAGCGAAATATCGAAAATAAAATAAAAATAATTAACGACCTACAGTTTAAAAATTAAATAAAATTAATTAAAAATTACTAAAAAAAAAGTTCAAATAAACTATATCGAAATAATATAAATAAAAACTGTAATTTTATACCTCAATTTATTAAATAAACCAAATTATTTATTTTTATTGCTTTCAATAAACTATAGGCGGCTCTTAGTAAACACTGCACCTTTCTGGTGTTCTCTAATTTTATAAATTGTTACAAAAAAAAAATTTGGCTGAGTTTTATTTTTTGAATTAATTTTAATTAAGTTTAATTTTTGTAATTTATTAAAATAATTTTAAGACGTTTAGAAATATTTATATTATTAGCAAAAACCTAACAAAAAGCATTTTGGTGATTTTTATAATAACTATCGTGTTTCTTCATTTGGCTAGGGATAGGAGAAGATAAGACAGATGTTTAGAGTGTACGTTACTTCTATTTCTAGCATTGCAGTGCCTCTGGTGTTATTTAGGCATATTAATATAAAGGCATATATATTAATTATTTTACTCCGCCATAGATTTAGTAATATAAGGTAATACTTGCGAAGAAGGGCGCTGTGATATGTACTATTGTAAATAGAAATTTAATTATATCAAAAAATCTGGCCACGGCTGGAAATCCAACTCGTTACCTTGCTCACTGCTTGCTAGACTGGTACACTTCATACAATTGCATATAAAATTTATTTATTTTTTTTTTTATTTAATCAATATTTTTTTGTAATTTTTTAACATTAATAAACATTACTAATTTCCAAATTGCAACATTGTTTATTTATTTTCAGGATTTTTATTATTTACTTTGACAACTTATGATAAATAATTTAGTTAGCAACACGTTTTTGCTAAACTACAGCTTTTGAAAATTTTTGTATCGTCTCAATTAGTTTCGAGCAGTATTTGGATGATATATTGTCGCCAATGTTTTTGGTGTTGTGTACAACAAAATAATGAAATAAATTAAAAATTGAATAACGTTTACATATGTAAATATAATTTGTTGTTAGTTTTAATAGAAAAAATATAATTGTTTATTTTTGTTTCTTATGTTTTTGTTTTATTTAAATTATTTTTGCAAATTGAAAAATATCCTTTATGAGCAAAGGCCCCCGACCAAAAAAAGTGTTTAAAATGAAAATGCATTGGTTTGCTAAATATTTAGCAAAGTGACAAAAATCTACCTTGTTGAAAGCTGGTATGCTACAGATTTAAAATTTTTACATGTTTTGTAATCTTTGTGAGATTCACGTTCAGATTGTGTATGTGCTCACAGACCCTTAGGGGTTTGCGTGGGGGCTCTTGTTTATGAGTAAAATACAGATGTTGGTGTTTTTTTTACTTCGTTTTTTTGCATGTGTCATTTCGATCTTCATTAATACTTTGGATTAGCTTTGCATGTCATGGCATTCAGAGTTTTAGACAAAATTTTGACATCATTGGCGACTTTTAATTTACCACTAACTTTTTACCTGATGATAATTTAAAGATGTTTTTTAATTTTTCATTTAGATGTTTTCCATCGGAAATAGAAAATATTTTTATTTTAATGTAAACACCTTTATTTTAATATATACACTTTGTTTTATACACTTTAATTTTTTCATAAACCTTTTTAACGAAAACATAAACCAAAATGAATTATTTGGTTCAAGGATTTGATATGTGTGGTGTATGTTATAAGGTTTATCGATAAACTGGCAACGTCGTCATACCGTTGTTAGGGAATACCAAATTAACATTGATGTTGTGTTAAAGTGATGTTGCTTCAAAATCGACGACGATGTTGCCGACGCCAAACAGAATAAGGCTGAATGTCGAGCTACTGCATGTATATATGTATGTATGTATGTATGTATGTATGTATGTATGTATGTATGTATGTATGTATGTATGTATGTATGTATGTATGTACATATGTTTTGTTTGTTTTTTTACCAATATAACTATTGGGCTGGTGAAAAAATTTAAACTTTACTTACACTCTGAAAAACGTAAGGGCCATACAATGTGTGTTTAATTACGTAAAAGAACTAAAAATATCAGCATACAAGTCATATATAAAGTAAAACCCCAAACAAAATGGTATTCCATTAATATGCAAACTAGTACATTTTGGCACAAATACAAGAAGTCCGGAAGCATATACCTTATTTTCCAGATTTAGGCCCCAAAAGACTTATTTTAATTTAAAAATATAAGGAAGGGGCTCAGCGGAGAAATATGAGTCTAATGAGGAATTTAGTTTGGTAACAGGAGCCTATTTGGGGGACCTTCTAAATTTGTAATAAAAGAAGGCTATAAATATAGTTCGAAAATTGCTAGATACAATGTATCAAGCTTAACAGGGCTGTGTTGAAAAAATAGAGAATCAATTCAAAAAATATGTGTTTTCTATGGCTTTGTTATAAAAAAACGACGCAAAAGACATTATTGTCAATACATTCAATACTATAAGTTCTTGGAAGAATGTTATAGTAAGTAATTTTTATTCAATGATAGTTAATTCTTATCTTTAAACTTTTGAACATATTTGAAATTATGTATAATATTTTTTTATTTTTTTGTAATTTACACCAATATCTTCAAAAACAAATGCCAAAAACACAAAGCGCAAAAATAATCATCAGGCACATTATGTGCTATTAAGTTTATGGAAAACAATAAATATTATTAAACAAAAACTGAAAAACCCCTCCAAGAGGAAATTTTACCAAGCATATTTGTCAAGCTTACACTTTAAAATAATAATTAACTAAAAAACAAAACCTAACACAAACACAAACACAAATAACAAACAGCACTTGTAGTTTACATATACAGGTACGTTCACATGTAAATGTATAGAAGGAGATCAAATTAAACTACTTCAATCTACACTTGCTGGAAGAATAAAAAGAAATACACATACAAAACCAAAATATATACATATTTTGTATATAAAATGAGCCAGAGAAAAAATCACATAAGCAACTTTTAACAAATTACAGTAATTATCAAAATGTATTTTAGTTTAAGGGCACAAAAACATAAACCAAAATGAAGAGAATAAACAGCTACATAAAGCAAAAATACCACAAGAAACGAACTTGCCCACCAAAAGATACATATGTTAAGATAGTGAAAGATGTTTTATGAAAGTAGCAGTATTGTATGCAGATATTATATTGCAGCAATGTAGTTGTGGCAGTTACGGTAGTTCTTACCGCAAAATATATGTGTGGGGTTGGGTTTAAGTTCAGAAGAAAATATGAAATATGAATAATGTAATATTGACAACTAAATGCTCTGTGGTTGGTAACACCCACTTTGATGGAAACTTACAAATAAGATTGAGTTATCTCTGCTAGGTTGCTTTTTATTTGCTACATAAATTATGACAAATTCAATAAAACTTACAAACATTTATTAACTTGAAGCAAAAAAAAAAAGAAAAAATAATGTTAAATAAAACAAAAGACTTAAGACACGAACTTGCCTTGATTAACAAGAAAATTTGACAAAGACAGTGAGTGCCACCAAAGAAATAGATAAATATAATAAGAAAACACAAATCTGCTTGACTAAAAGCATAAAAAATAAGAACAACAACAATGACAATGATAAACAAAAAAAAAAAAAACAAGAAAATAATCGAAACAAACAAAAGAAAGATCATAAAGCATTTAGCCCATTGTTACATGTAATATGTGTTGTAAATTGCTAGTTAAGTTTAGTGTAAAGATGTTTGATTTCTATTATTGCCTGTATAAGCACAATAATAACAACAGTTACAATAACTGCAAAAAAAATGGAAAAAACAGAAATACAAAAACAAACCAAAGTAGTTCGTAGTTGTTTAAAAAGACATGATGCCAAACTAACTAAAAGACTACCTTTTGCTTTAAAAAGCTGATGCATCTAACTGATGATGATTTTCACGTTTTTTAGTGTGTCTACATTTCGTGGCATGATGACGCTGAGGACGGTTTGTTTTTTTTTACTCTGTACTTCATTCTGTAACAGTTGTACATTTTGTTGTTACTGCATTGCAAACACCATTCCAATGCGTAGCAATTTTTACAATTTACTTGGTTTTTTTGTTCTTTTATTCTTAGTTGAAGTTAAAACAACATTTTGATCAAAATTGTGCTGTTTCAGAAAATAAAAAGCTAAGGAAAGGAGGTGCGTTTTTTGTAAGTTTCTAACAAGCTTTTTATTTATCCTAGAATTTTCTAATACACACATGCAGCTTTGACTTTGGTAACAGCAAAAAAAAGTAAACAAAAATCCCACAAAAAAACTCGAACGAGATTTATCACACATGCCAAACTATAGCCACTCAGCCACACAACAAATGCTAGATGCTAGTAAAGCATTTCGAAAAGTGGAAAAGAACAAAAAACCTTAACGACCATTTAAACATTTACATTGTGTAGAGGAAAATTCTCGTCTTATGCTAAAGAATTTTCAACTTTTTTAAGTTTAACAAGCAGTTCTTTTTGGTATTTCTTATTGTACCCTACACTTAACTAAAACTTATCTCAAAATTTATAGTCTTCAAACTTTGTATTTGGAGCTAAAAGTGAAATATAACCTTCGATACTGGCCAGTAACTTAGGTTATGGGTGCTACGGGAGCGGGCTGTTAGTAAAGTCGTTCTGTGGTTTAAACTGTTTTGTCGAAAATTTAACTTCACCCAGCCAATACCTTTAAAAACATAGTGGAACCCTCAGCATGGTCTTAGCCTCGGTATTAATCATAACGGTTGCCAACAAGGACTAGCTCTTTAGAAAATTCAGGATTGAAAAATAAAAAAACGAGTTCCCTGGACAACTTTTGATTTCTCAGGATACCGAAATCTATATTCAAAAACCCAACATGGAAAAAAATTAATTTTTAATTTTTTTAAATATAATTTGACAAAAATTTGTTTTAATTTGGAAAACCAGTTTTTGTTCAAACTTTTATTTGCTGGACTTAGAAGAGTAAATTAAGGTTATTTAGAAAAATTTTGAATTTTTGAGGAAATCCATATTTTTGGTTATATTTAAATTTTCTGGCGATGTTTGGATTTTTTTAGTGTTAACGACATTTGTTGGAAAAATCTTTTTTTGTTTTTTTTTATTAAATCACTTTTTTATGAAATTTAAATATCATGGTAAATACACATATTTTCCATTACCTCTCTTGCTTCCACAAAGCATTTCTATCTTAATACACCGAAGATACCGTAAATAATAGTCTTACACCTTTGTCGCAGTTATTTTCCCATGTAAGATTGCATTTTGCCTTGTGTCATGTTCGTTAATCGGTTGTTGTTCTAGCTGAGTAGATAATTGGTCGGCTGTAGCAAGTCCTAGTATATTGGGACTGTCACCTGTCGTTGCCTAAGCACAATGTTCTCCGTGTATTTGATATAGTGGTGGGAAACCTTGTTAAAATTTGATTCTTATCTCTTTTTTCCCAGGGGTGGTCGCTTGAGACTTTTTGTCAGCAGCTTCTTTGATGGATTGTCTAAAGTGGATTGAAACCACTTTTTTTAAAATTCGAAAAAACCATGGTGAACCACGCCGCTACCCAATACAATATATGTATTCACAAAATTTTAACTTTTAGGCAAAATTTTAGTTTTTGTAAATTTTTGTGAAATTTTCCGTAGAAATTTATTATTTTTAGTTTTTAATTTGGGCCTCCTTTTATTGTAAATTCTCTGATTTTTATAAAATTTCTAGTTTTTTGTAAAATTGCGATTTTCGTATATTTAATTTTTTTTTTAACTTTCCTGCTTTTAAAACAAAAAAATAACAAAACCAACATAATAAACAGAAAAACATCATTAAAACTAAGAGGACAATATAATCAATCGTTCCTTTATTTCTGATATCCAGCCGTTTATAGAACAAATTTGAAGATTTTATAGAGTAAAATTTCAAAAACTATATCTGATAAGGTGGTGTACAGCAAAGGTTCACAAGTTATCTGGGATTAAAAATTCCACATCAACTCCAATAAGGTTTCAGGATATAGGATATACATATGTTTGTGGGGACACAAATTAATATTGAATGAAATTACAGGAAAGTGACAAACTTTTTTTGTAATAAGTAATTTTTTATGACTTTCCCTTTTACACAATTTATTATTTGATTTCTTTTTTTGTATTCGAATCTTAAACCTAATATTATATTATTATTTGATTATCTCTGTAACCACTAATTTACTGTATGAAAATCTTACTATTCTAATAATTAATTCGTTGAGTTAGAAATGTCCTCTCGCTAGGCTTAAGGTATCAGTTCTTTTTAGCCAATGGTATACCTCGAACTGCAATAAATTATTTTGCGTTGCGGGAGTGGACCAGAGTTTTGGCGTAATCTAAATTTAAATTAAAAAAGGATATGGTTTTCATTATTATGCCCGGCTTTATTAAAGGAAATTTAAACATTAAAAATACAGTTAAAGAGACATGTGTCAAATAAAAGCAAGCTATTGCCAAAGTTTATAGTTTCCATCTTATTTTACTTGAACATAATTGCTCTCCATATAAAGTATGAGATATTGTAAAGTCTAACATTGCCAACTGTATTTAACTTTTTCTGGTTTTTCCTAACGTTTTCTATTACTTTACTGATTTTTCATCTTTCACACTTAAATGATTAGTTAAGCTTTAAGCCATAGCCATGCCTGTAATGGTTTATGCAGGCTTTTTATTTAGGCCTGAAAGATACATGCTTAAAGATGATATAAGCTGGTTAATCATGCGTCTTGCTGCGTATTATTTAGGTTTCACTTAATTCTTGTTTTGTTTTTCCAGCAGTTTTTCTTTAAATTGATGATGTGGAAATGTTTGTGTTGATTTTTTTTTTTTTTTTTTTTTTTTTTGTTACTAGTGTAGAAGTGTAAGAATTTTTCTTTATCAAGAAAAAATAACTCACAAACCAATTCGTTTTAAGAGAAATTTAATATTTGTGTATAATTTTTTTTTTTACTTTATTACCACATTTAATTCAATTCAGCATACATATGTTTATTAATTATGTTTTGTTTCTTACATTCCCTTTTACTCAAAAAAAAAAATTCCAGTAGTCAACCACATTTTTTATTAACATTAAACCACGAGCAATAACTGTACAATGTAATGGTCGGTCTGACAGATTGTTAATGCAAAAATATTAAATGAAACCTTAATTAAAAGATGACTAACAGTAACAAAACTGTTAATCACAGTGCAAAGAAAATTGTAATATGATCAGCATGCATAGTTGAATGGTTCAGAAATCTATTTTCATGCATTTTCTATCAAGTGAATGAAATAAGGAAATCTTAAGAATAATATGATATGGGATGTAAATAGATCTGTAATAGTAAAATCTATAGGAATTTTCAAAAGTATTGCAATTTTTGATATGGTAAGGCTTCCTTTCTAGTTTTTATGTTTTGATTGTGGAGCAAATTAATATTTTTGAAAACCTTTGTTAAAGTTAACCTTTAAACTTTTGCAATAAATAGGTCTACCAAGAATAATATAAAACATTTACAGTACGCTTAAATTTGTCTGTGCCATCGTATCAGATGACTTAATAAATTTTCAAACAAAAATCTTTCCCATTAATTCATCTAAATACTTTCTCACACATTACAACAAATTGCGATAATATTAATCTTAAGCCTTAGATAAGAAATCTAAAAAGGAAAAAAAAATACTTAAATGTTGCTTTTAAATCACCAGTTAATTTTCGCCAGGAAAAGATTTTCTGACAATAAGAAAACGTTTGAGTTAAAAAAACAATTATTTTTAATTGTCTTAAAATAAATGTAGCGTTAAGTAATTTTGTTGAAACATTTTGTGTGGGATAATTTCAAAGACATACATATGTACATATATTTTCAAGGGATTAACGTAATTAATCTTTTCTCTTGCAGTTTTTTTTTTTGCGAATAACTAAGGTGTTAAGCTTTGAATAATTGCCGCATTTTATTTATACAATAAAAAAACTTTTAAACAAAAAAAAATATTTAAAATATTGTAGCAGGAAATGTAAATATTTTCGTAATTTCGTAAGCATTCTCTGGTAATTTATTGCCGGGAGATATTTAAAATTGTAAAACTTAAATAAGAAAAATTTTTATGTAATTTGGTTTTTTAATTAGCTTGTACTTAGTTTAAAGCTTTTGCATAATAAAAAATACACCCACAGATAATTGTCTCCAGAAAACTTTCATATTTTCACTATCAGATGATCAAAGACTTACAACTGGTTTCTTTACCTTATTGAGAAAAAGTCTACCTAGAGAAATTAGTTTTTATACTACTGAATATTTATAGATATCTTTAAGAAGAACAATATGCTACAGAATAAAATATATAATAGAAATAAACCATAGAAATAACAATAGTAGCACTAAGGTTTTTTCTTCGACATTAGGTCTGGCTATTACGCTGCAAATAAACCAGTTATATGATATGAACCCAAAACACTTATCCGAAGTAGCTAAGTTTGACTATTTTTTAAATTCTCGATGAAGTCTCCCTTGAGATCGATACATTTAGTTCAACGAATTGCTATTTTGTTATTCCCTTCATTCAAACTCTTCCTTTGACCCTAATCTCTTAAAACGCAGTCAATTCTTCAAATTAAAAAAGGAAATAAATGCAAAGGGTTTTATATGAAATGTTTACTGGAGGGGTAGCGATATGTAGCACAATTAATAGATTTTTATCATAGTGATTACAGATGTATGCATCCAGGGTTTGTCTTGATTCCAGTTTTTTTCATATCAAATATTAAAGCCAAATCTGATGTACATGCACAGTTGAGATGCTTAAAGCCTCAGACAAAGAACGAACTTGCATTGTCTGACCGTTCAATAGCATAGTATGATATGATTATTATCGACTATTTCTGGTGTGAAGATCTTCTTTTACCAACTTTTAATTTTGGCATCATTTGTGCTGGAACAACCACAAAGGAACATAGTAAGTGGCTTTTTAACCGTTGAAATGATAATGCAGAGTCGCCATAGTATTTTGGCTTCGGTGGTGGTTTTTTCACCAAAAAAAAAAAAAAATTAGTTTAACCTTCTCAGGAAATTCATTTTTTCCATTTTCTCAATGATCGGCAGTCCAGTTATAGATGACCGGATGCATTGGAAGTTATTGAAAATACATGTATTGTTAAACTGCCTTTGTATTCTGAAGATACCAAGTTTTGAATTTGGCACTAAAATGTTGTTTCTGCATCGTCTAGAAAATTTGTATGAAAAGCAATAATTTTGTTTCATGCTATCTATAGTAATTTTTCTGACGAGAGCTTGTCATACAGAAACAGAACATAAGCAGAAACATCACAGCACATGATAACTGGTCACAGCCATTCTATTACTCCAATGGTAATCTTATAATAACTACAAAAACATCTGCAAAAGAATATAATATATTTATTTTCTCTTCATATGGAACATTTAATTAGCAAAATTAATTATGTTTAAGATCGTATATTCTACTCAACAGAATTGAAAGCGTATTTTTTACAAATTAGGTATTGATTTTTTTTTTTTTTATAAATAATGAATAGTGCATATAAAGATAGTCCGTTTAAAAGGTATTATGTTGGTGTAAGCCTAATAAACGAAGCATTGCCCCTGTAGAATATTTTTTTTTATTTGTGGTCCCTTCCAGAGAATGAGAAAAGTATCATTTTTAGTACTGATTAAGTATTTGAGGCAAAACATGTATAAATGTGTATAGCTACAGCTCAAACAACATACCATACACACATACTCATATCAATTTCAACTTAAATAACTACAAGTATAGGCAGAGAATAAGTGTTCGCATACTTGTTCATTATTTTTCGCAATACAATCAAGTATAAGTAAAAGTTGGATAAAGTATTGGCTATACCCATACTTGTAAGTATAGAATGAGAATAAGTACAAGTATGTAAATACTCTAAGTATACTTAGAGTATTTTATAAATATATGTAATTATTTTACAATTTAAAAATACGTTTATTCATTTCTTCATCCTGATATAAAAACTATTTTGGTTTTCCATACTTAACCAATGTTCGGTTATAAACAAAATGTTGCCAAACATCATCCACCTTTTTATATATACAATTCCTAAAAGTAGTTGTTTTACTTATAAGTATACTTAGAGTATTATAACTACTTTTCCATACTTGTAATTTTATTAGGTAGTTATAAGTATGGATATGACAGACACCTATCACATTATCTACCTACAACCAGTTGTAATCATACATGCATTACGTATACATTTTTAAGTTCGTTGTGTATAAATAATGTTTGTTATAAGTATTGAGCACACCCACACTTATTTCACTGCAAATATGTATGTGTAGGTATTTTCTGTGTTATAAGTATAGGTATAATTAATACCCAAAAATATGTGTAAATACTTAACTAAATTCATTTAATAAGTACTTTTTGTCAGTCTCTGGTCCCTTCAAGAGTCTTGCTTAATATTCAACAGCAGAATTAGTTAAAATTTATCATTTGTTTTATAAGTAGTAACGTATATTATTAACTTAATCGGTCTCATTTACCTAGTTAATCTCTTTAATCAAAAACTCTTTAAATATCATTATTATCGTTTTCATTTTATAAATTATAAATCTCCATCTATTTTTTTCTCCCACAACTCATTTTTTTGCTAGTAAATAAAGGATCCAAACGAACTAAAACTATTAGCTTTATTTATGCTTTGAATAAATTAAAATTTTAATTAAAAACAACCTCAATCTCAGTTAAAGCTTGTGAGTTATTGTTTATTATTTATTTATTTATTTTTTTTTTTTTTGTTTTCTATCAAACATAAATTATGCAATTTCATCACCAAATATTTCTAAGAAAATTGTATAATAAATCTTGCTTAAACTGACATTAAATATTTTATGATTTTTTTTTACAAAAACAAACAATAATGAAAAAAAATATCAAACTAAAAACGTTTACTTTTCAGCAGCTCATAAATTTACATAATTTTTTTTTTGCATTATTATAATACAAAATAATTTTAAATAACTACTGCTAAATGCAACTACTTATAGTTTTTGGTTTTTTTTCTGTATTTAAATAATTTTCACACATTTGTTTATTGCTATATGAGTTTATATAAACCGAAACCAAATGATACTTTTAAATCTTTACCGCCTTATTTTTTTTTTTTTTTTTTTGTTTAATACGAATATTAATAGTTAATTTTCTAGTGCATGATATATTATCCATAAGGGACGTATAGATTTTGATGGTATATGGTTCTTTAACACCTGTTAATTTTACTTAAGTTTTTTATTTGTACCAAAATGAAGACCAATCACCAAGGCGAGTTACAGCATCGAGCATCAACTAAACCTCTATTATCAAAACGGCTATTTTGATTTTAAATCGACGATACGCTAGTTGTTCCTAGATTCCATTGCAGTTTTTTCCAGCAGTGTGTTTAATATATTGTATTCAAATTTAAGACAGCTGGTTCAGTTAAACTCACGAAATGCAAGATCGCAAGCATGGCCTGTTTTCCGGCGTCCGAGCCCCAAAAAATGAGCTAGACAATTTCTTGCCTGCTCAAACCCGAACAGCAAAATTTTATAATTTGATCAGAATGTACGTCCACGTGCATATAGCTGACATAATAGGAATTCTAAAAAATCTTCCTGTCCCCATTGGAAAACCCTACTTTTTTTATCTTGCTATAATAAAATAAAAAATCCAAAAATTCGGCAGCTTTTCTTTGGCTAAAGATTTTCATCAAAATATTTTTGGTTTTATTTTTCTATGGAATAGAAAAAACTAGCATTTCATAATAATGTTCATATAAGTTTTATGGTAGAAGCAATGTTCAACATGCTTGCTTTTTATTTTTAAGTGCCACTGCCAAAACTTGTGTTAGTTATCAATAGTTTTGTTTTTTATTTTATTTGGTTTTTTTTTTTGGGGAATTTTTGTTGCATTTACAAACAATTTATGGTTTAAATACGTTGTTGTAACAACATTTAATACAGCAGCTGTTTAAAGTATATTTACTGCTGGTAGTTTGGTAACTTAAGCAGGCATAAAAAAAGTGGTGGCACCAACTCCACCATCTTATACTACCACCACTTTAATTTAATTTAATTTTTTTTTGGTTAAAAGCAACCGTATATTTTGTAAGTTTATCTTAAGTATATGTCTTGTATTACCATCATCATTTGAAACCAACCATCATCATCATCAAAAAACCATAAATTGTTGAACAATTTAATAAACTAACTATTGTTTAAATATTATGATAACTTCAACAACCGTTAAATTTTTTAGTTGCTTATTTCTATTTATTTACTATTATTTTTTTCTTCATTTCCATCAATTGCATAAAGTTTTTTTTCTTCGTAAAATATGAATAAAATATTGTATTTTATTTAAATTTAAAACAATTCATTTAGGAATGACATTTTTTTGCGGTGACTGTGGTGGTTATATTTTTATTTCTTATTCTAAGTTGTTATTTTTTTTAAATACAAATTTATTATCGTTTGATCAAATATCTGTTAGTTTTTTATTTATTCATAAATGAATGATTTCATTTAAAATTTACCATTTATTATACTCGTACTTGTGGACTAAATAGAGTAAACAGGTATAGGAAAATTAAGGGTAATACAGGTATAGAAAAATACAAGGGTACCGAACATCGTAAAATAGAATAAAATAAATTAAAATTATACAATTGATTGGATTTGTTCCGCCAGTAAATAAAATACTGTTGTCATACCTTTCGGTGAAGACCGTCGTCACTGGCTGTTGTTTTGGTACATTTGGCGAGCGCTTTCGATGTAAAGACATGGAGTAACATTTTAAACGCGGCTTGAAAATGATGTCTCTCTCGCCAAACGTACCAAAACAACAGCCAGTGACGACGGTCTTCACCGAAAGGTATGACAACAGTAAAATTATAAATTTATATATATATATATATATATATATATATAAAATTATATTATATATTGCCAGTTATCGATGACTGGCAACATGTGTTTGGTATTTTGTAAGAAAATGTGACGTTGATGTTGCCATAAATTGGCTATGATATTCTCCTCAGTGTTTTTAGTGTTGTGTAGAACAAAATAATGAAACAAATTAAAAACTGGATAACGTTTACCATATGAAAATATAATTTGTTGTTAGTTTAATAGCCAATTTTAATAGTTTATTTTTCTTTCTTATGTTTTTGTTTTATTTAATTTATTTGTTCAAATTGAAAAATATTCTTTATGAGTAAAATACAGATGTTGGTGATTGTTTACTTGGCTAAAATGTATGCGAGTCCGTGTCCGTCCATCAAAAGATGCAGTTCAACTTCCTTTTTTAGCATGTGTCATGTTGATCTTTATCCGTACTTTGGATTAGCTTTCCATGTCATCGCATTCAGAGTTTTAGACAAAACTTTTACATCAAAGGCGATATTTAATTTACCACTAACTTTTTACCTGATGATAATTTAAAGATGTTTTTTTTAATTTTTCATTTAGATGTTTTCTATCGGAAATAGAAAATATTTTTATTTTAATGTAAACACCTTTATTTTAATATATACACTTTGTTTTATACACTTTAATTTTTTCATAAACCTTTTTAACGAAAACATAAACCAAAATGAATTATTTGGTTCAAGGATTTGATATGTGTGGTGTATGTTATAAGGTTTATCGATAAACTGGCAACGTCGTCATACCGTTGTTAGGGAATACCAAATTAACATTGATGTTGTGTTAAAATGATGTTGCTTCAAAATCGACGACGATGTTGCCGACGCCAAACAGAATAAGGGTGATTATATATTTTTTTTAGCTGCATGAGAACTTAAAATATTTTTTTTTATATAATCAAGTAGATAATTTGATAGCATTTGTTTCTTTGATATGATTTCCGGCATAAAAATAATCCAAGCTTTAAATCGCATGAACGAGGGGGGCAGTAAATAGGATCACTTCTAGAAATAAAGATGTCACCAAATTGATTTTGCACTAAATCGATTGTTAAGTGCGTTGTATGGCAAGTTATGCTGTCTTGTTCAAAGCATATGTCGTTGATTTTAGGTGATTAATCTCTGAACAAAAAAAAATCGGACAGCATGGTTAGATAGAGATCATCATTCACCGTAGCTGCAGCCTCTAGCTCGTTTCGAAAGAAATAAGGACCATTTATGCCGCCAGCGTGAAAACAGCACCTAGCAGTTAATTTTAATGGTAATTTAAGTTATTGACATTACCATAACTTTGGTCGTTTGGATTGAATTCTGCACGAGCTGTATTTTGTAGACACGTAAGCCAAATTTTCTTCCGTAAAATTTTCCACTTAGTCGAGGGAGAAAAGCCAACAAGTAGAGAACGACGACAAATTGACACTTCGGTGTATTCTTCAATACTCCGCGCTACAGCAGCAAAATTCTCTACGGTACGCATATTTATTTGTCATGTTGTTGGTTTTTAATCGAGAAGAGGAAAATTAGTATTAAAACGATCAACAGCTACACGAATTGTATGCTCACTAGGCGGTTGATCGTAAAATAAACGAATAAGGCTCTAGGATATTTTTTAAGTAAACTTCTAGGCTTTTTTAATGTAAACTTCCATAATTTGGAAGCCTTTGCAAACGATTGATGACTTTCCAAAATTTACTGAACAGAAATTTTAACGATGTTTGGCACTTTCATCTGCCAAACCGTAGTTATCTATATCGATAGTTCTTATGCAGTTTAAAGACAGACATTGATTTGAAACCTAACAGCTGTTCTTTAAAAATGTTTCTTTCAACAATCAGTTAAATTCAACTAGAAATATAAATATAAAATTGAACTTAAAAATAGTAAGTAAATGATTATGCTGCAGCAATTCGAGTTAATTTATTAAGCTAAGCTTTGGTATACCTGATTTGTTTGCTATCGATTGTAATTCTTAAAATATTGACATAAAATTACACTTCCTTGCAGCTGGAATAACAGCACAAAATTTAAAAAAATGTAATTAACATTTTTAACAATAAGAAACCACTAGGTTTTGCAAAAACAATTTGAATATATATTTTCCAAAATGGGCCGCTACTATTCTTTGCCTATGAAAATATGATAAGATAACCGAGTTCTTTCTTTTTAAAATGTGTTCAGAAGATGCCACTCAGCTTGCAAAACAATTTATTTGCTGTAAGATTTAACACCATTAGATATCCTTCAGAGGGATTATTTAAAGTCAAAGGTCAATAAGACCACATTCGACATTGAAAGAGAAGATTCACGTATAAAGCTGCACTTATAAAAACTGGTCCAGATCTTAAAGTAAAACCATATCAAGTGTGTTATTCGTTTTGCATTTGAATGTAAAACCACCAACGATTTTGTTAAAATTGTTTGAAGTACCTTCAAAAAAAACTTGAAAAAAGTTAAAAAGCAAAAATTTATAAATTGAGATAAATTTAGAACCTTTTCAACACGATTTTGTTATTGCAAAGCCGATTCGATACATACATATCTTTAATAATTACCAAAAAACATAACCCATGCAAATATTATTAATAAGTAAAGAAAACACAAACTCAATTTTCTCTCATTTACTTGCTTGCTAGAATTTTTTTCTTCCTATGGTTCTCTTTTAATTTTCATAAACAAAATGGCGCATGATTTCAATTTTTAATATTCTTAAACACGCAAAAAAAAACGAAATGGATAATAAAGTTTCTACTGGTTGGTTGGATAGTGGTTGGCTTTCTGGTTGCTGATGTCATTGTCAGTTGTCAACAGAGTAAACAATAAACTATAAGCGCCATCATAATTTACGCCAACTTAAAGACAAAAAAAAAATATTACACACTTAAGAGCAACCATTCAGAATTCTATATACATAAATATGTACATGCAGACACACAGTCAGTCTATCTATCTTATCCACAGCAAGTTGGTAAGTAAATGTTGAGTTAAAAACGTAAACATAATTACAATTCATCACCATCATAGATATAAAAATTAAAAAAAAAATAAGAAGCCATAGTTAATAATTCTGTTGCTTTCATATGACTACAAAAACAACTTGCATGAATTCATACAATATTTGTACATAAATAAACACATGTGTATGTAAAGTAAAAAGAAAAAAGAGAACTCTCTTCTTTAAAAGCTGTGTTGGGAAACATGTGTAAAAAGTAAGTGTTTGTATGTGCATTCATATGAGTGTAATTTTTTTCTTTTTTATTCTGTTGAAGATATTCTCATCATCCAGACAGAAATATAAATACATACAAATAAAAAAAATCCAAAACTTGTTGCCTTCTGTTATCCGCATAATGATATTTATACATAAGCAATTGGGTTGGGCTTCTTCTGTAATTATCAATTGAGGGGAACTATTTACAGAAGAGGGTATGTGCATATGTATGTATATGTTAAATGTAACAATGTGTAAGAGTTTGTCTATATGTGAAAAATTTTTTCTTAATATTTATATGTTGGTGGGCTGGTCTTTCAAATAGAGTCAAAATAAAAGTTGACATATAGAGTGATAAGCTAAAAAGAATTTCTTTATGAGAGGAATAATTATAAAATTAAAAAAGATGAGTAAGTAGTTGAGGTAAGAGTTGAATATTCATTATTTTAAGACTTTAAATCAAAAGACTTAGGAAACATACTTTATTTTTTAGTAACAAATGAGAAACTGAAAAGTTCACCAAAATTAAATGTGTAATAACTTGTAATGTTATGGCTGTTTTAGAACATGTGTACCGCCATTTCATATATTTATATTTGGAAACAAACAATTAATCATAACAGCCCAAAGAGAACGATTATCTATACATATAATAAAATAGAAACTCATTTCCGTCTGTCTGTCTGATTTTCATTTGTATTCGCATCACGTAAAAACTACTATATTGATTGTAACAAAATTTTGTGAGGAGGTACCTTAGCATCCTGATTCCAATATAGGATACTCCTTTTCCACAAAAAAGAAAAAGAAAAAGCTGTGTAAAAACGCAATTTCCGGTTAGAGCTACTGAAATTTTTGGTGGTAAAAGTGGTATATTTTAAATACGGTTGCACAACTTTTATTCGATAGACTCTTAAACTGAAAAAGTCGCTTTGAAGCAAAATCAACATAAATTAAGTTAAAATAAGTGCAAATAAATTGACTCAATGGCAGAAATTCAATCTGAGATTGCAAGCTTTTAGGTTAGGTTAGGTTAGGTTGCACGGGTCGCCGGCTACGCAAAAGGGGAAAAGCCGACTCACTTGGGTCCCTTAGGTCCCGTTGTGACGCCCGAAAGAGGGATGAGCAGGATAGATACCTACCGATCCCCACTTTAGGTTTGGTGCAAAAACCAACCGGAGAGCCGGATAAATGAGTTTATCCTGTTAATATCGCAGCCCGATAGGTCTGTGAGGTCCTGTAATATCGAGCTGCCTAGCAGCGCCGCCCTTTCCATAGATAGGGCCGGACAGTGACAGAGGAGGTGTTTCACTGTTTCCTCTTCCTCCTCATCCTGACAACTTCTACAGAAGTCATTATGCGGTAGATTCAATCTCCTAGCGTGTGCACCTATAATGCAATGCCCTGTCAGCACAGCCACTAATGTGCCTATTTGACCTCGAGGGGTTCTCAGCAGGATTGCAGTACGTTTGCAGTCATACTGAGGCCATAGAAGCCTCGAGGTCGTGCAGGTGGGCTCGTTCGACCATCTGGTCTTCCCAGCCCCCAGTAATTCCTGCTGTATGTTATCCTTACAGCAATTTAGCGGAACACCGACTAGTTGATCTATCTCCTGGTCCCTAAGGTAGGTTCCAGATCTAGCCAGTTCGTCCGCAGTTTCATTTCCGGGCACTCCCGCGTGCCCTGGCACCCAAAAGAGTTCCAGGTTGGAATGTCTCGCCATCTCATCTAGAGATGTCCGGCATTCACGAACCAAACTGGACGTAGTATAAACGCCCGATAAGGAATTTATCGCAGCCTTGCTATCAGTACGGAACTGGATATCTTTACCATATATCCTGTGATACCTTAGCCAATTTGCCGCTCTTTTTATGGCAGAAATTTCAGCCTGAATAGTGCTGCAATGATTTTGTAGCCTAAAACTCATCCTTATTTGAAAGTAAGGAATGAAAACGCCTCCCCCCACTCCAATGTCCGTTTTAGATCCATCTGTGTAAACCTCAAGCACGTTTTCTTGATGACTTTCATGTGTCATCATGGATGACGTGCCTGAAGTTGATACTTCGAACCTTCTGGTCGGCATGGCTGAGGATGCACAATAATCAATATTTTCCGGGATGGTCGATATGCGCACACATCCCAAAATAGTCGCATGGCCGAAATTCTTCGATTTCCATGTCCCAGCTGCACTAAGTCTTACTGCCGACTTCAGGGCCAGCTGTTTGGCCATTAGATCGGCTGGCAGCCAGTGCAGCATTGTAAACAAAGCCTTTGATGGCGTCGTGCGTAAGGCACTTGTGATCATCAAGGCTGAAGTGCGTAATACTTTGTTGACTATACTACAGTATGTAGGCTTGCCTAGTGCAGGCCACCATACTAGCGCTCCATACATTAGTATGGGCTTTATCACAGTATTGAAGAGCCAGTAGGCATTTCCGGGGCTAATGCCCCAGTTTTTACCTATGGCTTTCTTACAGGTATATATGGCTATTAAAGCCTTGTTTGCCCTAAATTGTACATTAGGGTTCCATGACAGTTTGTAATCTAGAATAACACCCAGATATTTCGCACTGTCAGACAGTTTAAGCTCCATTCCGTTAAGGTGTGGTAGCGAAAATGTGGGAATCTTGTTTCTTCTAGTGAATAATACAAGATCCGTTTTCTGCGCATTAACACTTAGACCACCTTCGGTGCTCCACCTACTAATTTGTCTAAGCGCTGTTTGCAGACGTTGCGATATAGTGTCCAGGTGTTTGCCTGACACAGCTACTGCAACGTCATCCGCATATGCCACGGTTGTGAACATCATAGAGTCCAGTACCGTAAGCAATGAATTTATGGCGAGGTTCCAAAGAAGAGGTGATAGCACCCCTCCCTGTGGTGTCCCTCGTCTGGCTATCCTACAGACAGTAGCCCGCCCCATATTGGATATGATGACCCTATAGGTCAGTAAATTCCTAATGAAGCTAATAATCGACTGATTAACATCCAGTCTCTCCAGAGCCCTAATTATGGCCTCCGGTTTCACGTTGTTGAACGCCCCCTCTATATCAAGGAACGCCACCAATGCATATTCCTTATGCTCTAGAGATTTTTCAATACATCTTACGAGCATATGCAGTGCCGTCTCAACCGATTTACCCTTGGTATATGCGTGTTGAGATGTTGAGAGTCGGTTTGGATTAATTGTTGTTCTCATATGGAGATCAATTATCCGTTCCAATGTTTTCAGAAGGAAGGATGACAGACTGATAGGTCTAAAATCCTTCGGTGAGGTGTGCGACGTTTTTCCTCCTTTCGGGATAAAAACAACGGAGCACCTAGTCCACAGTTCCGGAATATACGCCCATGACAGACATGCTGTGTATATTCGGGTTAACCATGGTATTACAAGATCCGCATTATGCTGCAGGTCAGCAGGTATAATGCCATCAGGACCCGGAGATTTGAACGGGTCGAAGCTCTTTATAGCCCACAAAAGTCCTTCCCTGCTAATAGGGATTGAATTTTGCGGGTGGCAGTCTAAGCAGGTTGAGTGTTCCCCTATTAGAGGAATACAACCAGGGAAGTGCGTGTCCATGAGTACCTCAAGGGTCTCACGTCCACTGGTAGTCCAGTTACCACATGGTTTCTTAATGAAACTTGGTACAACTTGCGACACTGATAAGATTTTTCGAAGTCGGCTCGTCTCAGAAGCCCCTTCTACGCCGCTACAGAAGGATTTCCATGACGCTTTCTTCGCATTTCTTATCAGATTTTTAAATCTATTAACTGAGGCCTTATATGCTGACCAGTTACCTAGTCTTTTTGCCTCATTGAAAAGTTTGCGGGAGGTTTTTCTAGCTTCCGCAATTTCGGAGTTCCACCAGGGTGGTTTGCTCCTACCATGGCAGATGTTTACTCTGCAAGATTCCGACGTCGCTAGTTCGAATGCATTTGTTAGGGCACCGACTGCGACATCAATACCCTGCCTATCATTGATAACAGGAGGGTTTGAAAGAAAGTCTGAGAGAAAAGATCGCTGTTGCTCCCAGTTTGTTTTCCTTCTGTTACGCCGGGGTGTAACCCCATTACCCTGAATACCTATCTTAAATTCAATATACCTATGATCAGAGAAGGAGCAGTCATTTGAGACCCTCCACGAACTGATCAAATCTGAGTGCCTAGTGTCTACTAGCGTTATATCAAGTACCTCCCTTCTATTTGTCACAACAAAAGTAGGTTCTGAACCAACGTTAACTACGTCTAATTTACTACAAAGGATAAAGTCAAGTAAAAACTCACCCCTTGTGTTGCAGTCGGAGCTTCCCCATACGACATGATGAGCGTTGGCGTCTGCTCCAATGATTACCGGCAAACCCAATCTATTTGCCATTTCCACAATACTGCGAACTTTAGGTGGTGGTGCTTCGCTATCATACGCCATATAGCTGGAGACAATTATAATTGTTTTGTTTCCTGTCTCCCATGCGGCTGCAACCGTATCTTCATCACTGAAATCAGACAGAATGAAGATATTCAAATCGCTTTTAGCCACTATACACGCTCTGATCTTACCTTGACCATTCGTGTGCAGTAGCTTAAAGCCTTTTGCACCGAGCCCGCAAACCCTGCCTTGGTGTAGCCAGGGTTCTTGGGCTAGGACAAGCTCCTCCCCTCTCTCAGCCAGGCGGAGGAGCAGTGCAGCCGAAGCTGCTTTAGAGTGATGAAGATTGACTTGCGTCACCTTCACCATCTCTTGTGGCGGGTACAATTGTGACGTTGACGTCCTCTTGATCAGAGTCCAAGAGGGCGTCCTCGCCAACTGCCTCGTCCATCCTCTCAAAGAACTCACCCACAAACTCAGAGTTTGAGAGTGCGTCCTCATGAGAGCTTAGACTAGCAGTCTCATCGTCTGCCACGTCCGGAGATGGATCATCATCTCCTTGCAAGCTTTTACTTTACAATAGAATAATTGAAGAAATATATATTACTATGAAATTCAGTTAAAGGGTAGAAAAAAATCAAAAGCACCAAAATAAAATTTTGGGAATGATTACAGCCACTCCCTGGTATTTGAAAAACTCAAACATCCCCAAAGATTTAAAGATTTGAAGATTTAGAACAAAAATACCGAAACATGTAGCATAGTATTTAAAAAAGCTTGAAATGCATCCGCTGGTCCGTGACATCCTAAACGATCGTGGTTACGTTCGACTAAGAAGGAGGACTATTGCTTCTCTTAACCAATTATCAAAAATGTGACTAAGAAATGATAAGAGCAACCGTGCATCTTACAATTTTTGTTTAGAACCAGCTGGACTTAATTAAGTACTTTTTTATTCTTAGACTTAATATAGGAGAACTTATTGTTAGTTCAAATTAAATGTATCGGAATTAACTAATTTATATTCTTAGTCTAAAAGAAAAAAAAATATCTGTTATGTTCAGCCAATTCTAGATAAAAATTTTATGTTTAACTTTTCAGAAGGATATAACTGATAAAAAATAGTTAAGTGACTGAATGATAAGGGTCAGTTATGTTTCAAAAACTTTATATGAAAACTGCCTGTCATTTTAATATAGTGCTGTTACTGAAGTAGTAATTGAAATGGTTTATATACTCTTACATACTCTTATATACTCTTACTCTGCATTAAGTGTTGGCTAAAACCTAGCCTATTATAGAAGGGCAGCAAGAAAAATAAAAAGTGTACGTTGCTTGTTGGTGTTTTGTTAAAGCTTTAAAACTCTGTAATATTATTTAACTAAAATAATTCTCATTGTGTTTTTAGAATTCATATTACTTATAGAGTAATTTTGGCTCTTCTAAAATTAAAAAAAAAATGGTTTCCTAAAGATGTGACCTGTGTCACCAGTGAAATACGTATAGAAACTAGCTTCTCCGCCAACAAATAAATTGCTTTTTTAAATTCCCAAAAATTTATAAATAACATTAATATAATTTTTAAGGATAGTTCAAGACAAATTCATACCAGGTGGAGGCGATAGCCCAGCTGATCATTTTTTGCTATCATTTTTTTTTTTACTAATGTCTTGTTAAAAATACATTGTTTCATATCCTCATGTCAAAGTTGTAGTTTTGTCGTAGTTGTTGCCCTACTGCTCACACCTGGTATGAATTCGCCTTGGTATAGTATTATTGATATATTACCTTAAATAAGGTTACACAGCAGGCTAGTAGATAGTGTGCTAGTCTATCAGTCTGGGCGTTATGGGTTCGGTTTTCACCAAGGGCTCTTTCACTGTAACGAGTTAATGCTCGATGATTGAAGTTAAAAGATAATTTATAATTGTATTGTAACTTTTGAATAAATAAAATATTTTATATGTTACTAGCTGTACCCGCCACGTTGTGGGCGTGCTGGTAAAATTTTGTTTAAGTTTGCTTTGAAAGTATTCCATACCAAATTTTAAGACTCTTACTTTTATAGTGCTTCAGTTATGGTTTTTGTATTTTCATTATATAGAGGTACCCATCCCTGGATAAACTACACAGAAACTCTCGTCACGCTCCATATAGCATGTATGTAAAGTATACTGCGCCACCTGTTGGACGAACTTCAAACTACACAGAAACACTCCTCACGCCCCATATATTAAGTTTGGTCAAAATCGGCCCAGTAGCTTTTGAGTTTAGCGAGCACGAAGATACACGTCATTTTTATATACATATATAGAGATTTAACGAGAATCTTATTGTTTTGTTAGCTTCATCAGCCATTAGCAACAATTGACCACGTTTTCTTAATCGATATTATTTTAACTTAGTTTATTCTAGGCGTTACATGCAACTGGATGCAACTGCGTTCTCTTTAAATTGATATTTTTTAAGGGCAATAAATATTAATAATTTTAAAAATATAGTATTAAAATAATAATATAAAAGGATTAAAAATATATCACAAAAGAAGTCGCATTAAAAAATGTTCTCAAGACAATATTGTTAATAACAAATTAACTATTGATCATTATTAGACAACTATTTAAGAGTTATGCCTCTAATGGTGCCTTCATTCTATAACTATAACAAAAATATTTTTATGATAGTTATAATAGTTTTTGGTTACTAACTTTTTACTAATACAGTTTAAGAAGACTTTTCAAGACTTCAAAAATTTTAATAATGATGATGAAAGAAGAAGGATAAAGAGAAATCTCGGTAACCAGCCGACAACATACAAATTAATCACTACAATTTACACGATATCTTGTGATAGAATGCCACGAGTTGCATTACACATACACAAAGACACTATTCTCAGGCAACAACAATAAGATGCCGACAATGTGGAAAGAATCTTCTCTTAACTAGTTTTTCGCACAAGCAGTAGAAATTGTTGCAAAACTGACTATGACAATCGTAAATTCATCAAAGTACAACATTATTTAGGAAGGTTTCACTTAAAACTATAAACAAAACACTGTAAAGACCTTCTTAATTTTTTTTCTTTTTTTCTTTTAATTTTCTCTTGGAATATACTATACTTTTTGTTTTTTAATTTGACAACTTAAATATTTTTTCGTTATTTTTTATTTTTGAGTTGACTGCATAACTATCAAAATTTTCTATCAAACTGACCTTCTACTAACTATGAATTTCTTCTTTGTTTTTATGAACGAAAATAAAAGATAGAGTATAACATCATCTAAGTTAGAAAACTGTCATCAGAGTTAAGTTGCATGTAGTTTCTGTGTTAAAATCTTGTATACATGCTCGACTACAAACTAACTTCCTTTTTTTATTGTTAGGACTAAAATAGAAAGCTGTAAGAAATACATGATAATGTTGTCGTTATTGTTGTGATGGCAACAGCCAAAGTTTGCTTCAACTGCAAACAGGATGCTTTATTAGATATCTGCCGCCTAAAGCAATAACAACTCAACAGCCATATGAAAAAGAAGAACAACAGCAACATCTGTAAAACCACCAAAATGTCTTTCTTTTGCGCATGTAACAATCATGTTACGACGACAACATTAATAGAAGTTTAACTTGAAAGCTTATAAAATCATACTGTTCATTTATTTTTCTTCATTCTGCTAGACTTTTTGCTATCTGTGTTTTTTTTTTTTTTTTTGAACAACCAGCAAAAAACTCTAATATTTTCGCCGTTTTATTGTGATGAGCAACATTGAAGAATTTAAGAACGCAAACATTTTTGCTGCAAACCATAAATTTTAATTTATTTAGTTGTTTTTCTTTTAACTTTGTTTTTACGTTTTATTTTTTTTCTTAAATTGAAGCCTTAAACACACATGCATATTCATGATTAAGATTGATATTTTTCTTATTGTACGAGTATTCCTGTATTCCTTTAGATACCGCGGAATTTAAAATATGTTTATTCCTTCGACAAAGAACTTTGTTGTTATTGCACCATTTAAAAAAATATTTCAGTTCTGGAATCTTTAATTGTTTCATTTGTAAAAATCGTGTGTTATTGCCTGAAAAAAAGAAATATTATAGCAGTGTATGCTATTATTACTACCAAACAAAAGCTAGATACTTGAGCATTTCAAAAGTAGCTTAAATTGCACTTCAAATCAAAACGATGAATTAAAGTGTTTTTATGGAGCCGAAGAATGGACTTTCCATCCAATTGACTTTATTGATTAGATAATTTTATGGCATTAATGTTCAATATAATTTCGGGCATGTAGTTCTAATTTTCAAACACGCTCCGCAATAAGTCAGGCTGTATGTTGCCAATAACGCGTGAAATATTTGCTTTCAAGTGCTCGATCGTTATTGATTTTACATAAGCATATATTTTCCTAGCATAGGAATAATGGTAATAATAACAGTTCTAAAGAAAAGTATTCAAGAGTTAAAAAATTATTTTTTCTGCTACATAAGGCTGCTCCATATTTATCTTGGCACCGGTTTTATCTTATCGTAATAATATCGAAAGGTGGAAACTCAAATATATCGGTATATGTATTTCTCAAATTTTACTTATTAATCCAAATAAAAGCATCCTGAAAAGCCTACGGTAACATTGTTGAGTCCACAGGGTTCAAAATGAAATTAGTGTCAGAAATGAGCCTTTTAAGACTATATTTGCGTTTTAATTGGCGTTCAATTGACAAAAAAAATTTAACTATAAAATATTACTGCAAAAGATGAGTTTTTAAAATGTGTAATTTTCATGTATTTTTCTTACAAATTACAAAATTTTATTCAAATTATTTTTTTTAAAGTTTATAATAAAATTTACAACAAAGAACTCGCAAAAATAAGCAAGTAATTTGAAATCCTAGACACTTTCCTATCCGGCTTAAAATCAAGTGATTTCAAAATTTTTGTGTGTAGAACACCTTTTAAGCCATTTCAAATCACTTTGATAAAAAGTGATACTGTAGAAAAAAATGTTGCCCTTTTTTGCGTCATTTTTTGCGATTTTTTCCAAATTTCTCCTTTTTTTATTTTTACTCATCTTGCAAAGGTAGACACGAGTAAGAAACCTTTTTATCGGACATAAAATGTCTTTTGTTTCTAAGTTGTTTTAAATAAATTATTTGTTATTATTTTAAATAAAATTTATTGTTAATAGTGTAAATTATTTATTATAATAAATAATTTATCTATAAACATAAACTATGATTTTCTGCAAACAAACAGTTGTTTGTGTTCGCATCACATAGAAACTACTGGACGAATTATAATAAAATTTTATGGAGAGGTACCTTAGTATCATGGTTCAAATATAGGATATTTTCTTTGCCGTAAAAATATCTGATTACCAAGAAAGAGAGAGCACAAGTAGTGAAAGTACGCAATTTTACCGATTTAATGGTACTGCAAGCTTGCCAACAACTTTTATATTTGTCAGCGGGTAATTTAAAACACCATTTACAGTATCACTAATAGTTTTGGAATTTTATAAAAATTTTAGATTTTTATATAAAGCCTTTGTTTCTAAGTAATTACCCAGGGATGGTTACCTTTATATAAAATAATTACATAAACCATATCTGAAACACTATAAAATTAAGAGTCTTAAAGTGGATTACTTTCATAGCAAAATAAGGATGCTGACGAAGTGGCGGGCACAGCTAGTTATGAATAAATTAATTATTCTCAGATAAATTAAGCACTATAAAGTAATAAGTTACAAAAATGACTTTTATTAATATCCTTCTCTTCAACATAAAAGCTTAAAAATTAATATTTTTTGGAAATTAGCAAAAAAAAATTTAAATTCATATGGACGTTTCGGTGGGTATGATGGGAGGGTTACCTCCCTGACCATAAATTAAAAATTTTCTTTTTATGATATTAAGGCGTATGTAATCCATTTCTTTTAATAATTACATTATTTTTGCAAATAATCTTGTGACCGCTCACAATAGGTAAAATAGCATTTTAGAATGTTCAGGGTCTTCAGTTTAGGTTTTCGAAAATTTGCTGACTGTAAAAGTTACATTTGCCAAACAAAAAGTTGAATTTTTCAAAAGTAGTATTAGTTCTTTTAAGGGGAATTTTTTTGTTTTTCCTTTTAGAGCTTTAAAAGCCTATCAGTAAATTTTCAGAGCCAATATAAGCCAATAAAAAATTAATGTCCGGCTAGATTGGCAAAATACCACTATGTGCAACGTTGCCTTATTATTAAATTTAAATTAAAGTGTTTCTGTAAAACATACTCATAATTGCAAAAATTTTAATTTCTTTAATTTTTTAATTTTTTTTTTTTTTTTACTTATAATTTATTTAATTTCAGTAATAAAAATGCTTTTTATTTAAGTCTTTTATTTTATTACAAAAGTATAACATAAAAGTATTCTATAATTAATATTTATCCATTAAATTCCAACAAACTGCTATAAGAAAAACCAAAGAAACTTAACAAAGAGATTGAGAAAAAATATGGTCAATATCTAAGATTATATTAAAATGACATGAAGTGAACTTTGCGAAATCATTTCTTTCACATACAGTTTTTAACAAGCCTTAACATAGTTAAAGAACAAAAAAACAACAATGAAATAGTATCTAGAAAAAGAATAAAAATTTATAATAATAAGGACATATTACAAGAACATCTCAGGCAACACAAAACAACACAACAGAGCACAACAAAAATAATACGTGTGACGTATAGAGCACACGTACTAAAATAAACTGTATTAAAAAGCAACTAAAACAAAAATAAAAAAATAACGAAAAATATTTTTTATGTGATTTTAAATATGTGAAAAGTATTCACAACTCGAAACAGTATTATAGGAAAACAATTGTGTATATATTTAAGAGTATGTAGTTCGTTCTTGTTTTATCAGATTTAAATCTTAACTAGAAGAGATGATGCTTTTTTAGCTTTTTTAGCTTTTTTTTAGTAATGGCATACATGAAGGAATATATAGAACAATAGTTTTATTTTAGTTCCAGCCATGCGTTCTAATTTAATGAACACAAATTGAAATATAACCATAAAAGGTAATTTTTACCACACACATTGTTTCTTTAGGTTTTTTTATTTTTTTTTTCTGTGTGCCATATGATAACATAAGGATCATCAAGTATGTTTGTTCATACGTAAACTTGCATTGCTATGTTGCTATGAGATTTTTGTTTTCCTTTTTCTAGTTTGATTTTAACAATTTGAATTGTACTTTTTTCAGTTGGTTTTACTATAAATTGCAAATATTTTGCATATGAAGTTTCCTTAACAATAATTCTAATTAACTCCCTTGTTTTGTTTCGATGTTTATTTTTGCCAAACAAAAGAAAACTATGCGTATTGTAAATTGCATCGCCATTTGGCTACAAATTCAATAATACATGAAAAAATATTTACAATGAAAAAATAAATATAATATATATATGAATAAATATAGAATATATTGGGTTGGCAACTAAGTGATTGCGGATTTTATCTCAAAAAAAAATTAATATTTTAGCTTAAAAATACAACTTGATTCAATTTTATGCTTTAGATTTCTGTCGATGATCTTTTTTATCGTACAGCCTGTGTCATAATTCTACGATCACAAAATTATTGATTTTTGCTATCAAAGAACTAAATTAAATTTGATTTGATTTGAAATTTTAGCATTTTAGAAGTTCTGCATGGTGCTTTCGCATGTTCACGAATCAAAAGAATGTGTAAAGTCCATCTGTCGACAAAATTCGAAATAAATTAGTTGCCAACCCAATATATAAAAAGAAATTATTAACCCATAAGAGCTTAAGCATTTAAATACTTTCTGCAGTAATTGTTTTAAATTCGATAGATCTTTATATATTTACTATTCACAATTCATAATTTTAATAAACTAAAAAATAAGTGGTAAACTGGATTTAAAAAAGTTCTCTAGATCATGTTTGTTATTTGCAGGTAAAAACCCACACTATCGGGTATGTTCTGTAATCCGAAACCGAGTGAAATTGAAATCGAATAAAATTTTAAAGAAAAGTATAACTTAGTTGCGCCTATTATTTTAAAACATTAGCAATCAAGGAAGTTATGTGAATGGTCTTTAATCAAATGTAAAAAAAAATAATATCAAAATGTAGTCAGATTTAAAAGTTATGACAATTTAAAATTTCATTCATATTCAATTTCACTTGGTTTTGGATTACAGAACATACCCGTATATTAATTTTATCTAGAGTTTTAGATAAAAATTAGCTGTGACCGCCACGGCGCACTGTGGTCAATATTTTGAGATAGCGGCCAAAACTCCTTTTGGTTTTTGTTCTCCGATTTTAAAGTTATTAGACTCATATGAAAGTAGACAGTAGTAAACCTCGGGAGCCAAAAAATTAGAACTCTATTTCAACTATTTCACTGAGAACAGGGTGGTCCAAAATGGGCTTTTTCAGAATTTAGTAAATTTATGATATTTTTAGTTAATTTTTAAAGTTTAAATGATCATAACTTTTTTGTTTTTCAAGATTTTTGGACGAAATAAATTTTGTGTTGTAACTTAACTTATTTCCTATTACTGGTAAAAAAATTGGAGCTCTACTGTTTTCAAAACAATTTAAATATTTTTTTTAAAAAAGGTCAAATTTCTCGGAAATTTCCTACTTTATAGAGCACAACTCCTGTGAGTCAAGCTGAGTCAAAACACAAATTTACTATTTTGTAGTCCTAACTCTCCCCTACATTCCTATATATACATGTCCATGCATCGGGACTGCACTTTTTGAGCTACAGCAATTTTTCTGACCCAAGGTAAGATATTCGGTACAAATGCACGTCATATTTTTTGAGAAGTTATTTGTATGTGAAAGTGGCTATTATGCATATATTTTGATGAAATTTTGTACAAGAGTTCTTATTGACCCAAAAAATAATTCTGTTGAAATTAGGAGAAGTTGGCCCATATTTGGACCTAGTCCACATAGAAGGGTATATCAAAATTTTGACAAAAAAGCCAATAGAACTCTCAAATTATGGGGTATCTGGCAATTCATTTGGAAAAGGTAAAAAATGATTTTATTGCCATCTAATATTACATAACTTAAATACCTGAAAATTGCAAATAAATTTAAAACCAATGGAAATAACTGATAAAACCAAGTACCTGTTATATTATTGCCAGTACCTGTTAACTCTCAAATTATGTGGTATCTAGCAATTCATTTGGAAAAGGTAAAAAATGATTTTATTGCCATCTAATATTAAACAACTTAAATACCTGAAAATTGCAAATAAATTTAAAACCAATGGAAATTACTGATAAAACCAAGTACCTGTTATATTATGTTTCAAAGAGGTAAAAAAGATCATGTTGAAACTTCGAGCAATAGTTTATTAATCCATGCATTCATTTTTTTCTTCATTATTGTTTAAAAAATGGCTAAATTCAGTTATAGTGTTCTATCTGATATATATTTTGAACGGAAAGATGAAAACGACATTATTTTACATATAATGAATAATCCATTCTTCAAAATATGCGACAAACAAGAAATTAAAATTCATAACTTAGAAATAAAAAACTTTTTAAATACTTTAAGAAAACGGTACAATCAATGTTCCAGAAACAAGAAATTGTTTTACTCACGCAACCAGGAATGGTTAAGAAATAAACTTATTTTTAAAAAGCCATCAGTAACTACCACGGAAACTGGAAAAGGTGGTCGACCAGCAAAGCCAATTGATAATTGTAGTGAAAGATCACGAAGACGCAAGCTTAAACATATCAATGAAGAAGTTTCTTGTAGCATCATAAAGGATTCATTTCTGCATCAAATTCAACCATCGAAAACTAAAAAGAGTAAAATTGCTATCATTGAAAAAATAGTGGAAGCAAGCCCCAGACGCACAAAAAGGATTTTAGAAAGTATGCCGACACCAACTGAAGAAAATAAATTTACTCCAGAAGAAGCATTTGCACTATTTTTGGATTTGAAAATGACTAAAAACCAATATACAGAATTGCGGAAGCGAAACAATTAAAAAAAAAATTGTGGAGTTTTTCCATCATATCGAGATATATTCTTAAATTGGGATACGATTTGGAATTTGGACCGTTAGGAGAAACAGTGAGAAACAACAAAGAAAATTTGGAAAAAAGAAAGCAAAAAAAAAAGATATTCAAGAAAAATACCGTGAGATAGGCCTTATAATTGACCAGCCAAAGCAAGGAGAAGGAAATTCTAATGATGGAAACACAGCAAGGAGATTTTTTTCCGATCCAGAAACTGCAGCTTCTATAACTGGAGTAGATTATGATTTAATACGACGATTCCAAATCATATTAGAAGTTATAGCATGTAGCAAAAAGATAGATGCAAAAAAATTTGGTCAGTATGCTAATGAGACAGCAACACTTTATAACCAAAAATATTCTTGGAGACATATGCCAACCACAGTTCACAAAATTTTTTTCCATGGGGAACAAATAATTCAGCACAATATGCTTCCAATTGGAGATCTCTCAGAAGAAGCGCAAGAAAAAAGGAACAAAGACTACAGATTCTTTCGCGAGCACAATACAAGAAAAATTTCCAGATATTGTACTAATGAAGATCTTATTAATATTTTGTTGTGCACATCAGACCCATATATGTCCAGTATTCGACAAAAATGGAAATCAACCTCATTAGAGTTAGATGAAGAAGCTAAACAACTACTGCAAAATGAAAATCAAAGCTATTTGGAAGAAATTTTTACTAATATTGTTTAATTAATACTAGCTTAAAGATTATAATTTGTTTCTAATTTTAGTATAAATTTTTATTAATTCATTTAAATAAAATATATGTGCACTTTAAATCAATAGTAAAAGTTTACTTAAAATTTTATTGATGTTGTGTTCTGTATATAATATATCCAAATGGTATTGATATTGTTGGGAATTTCAGTGTTATTTTTCAGTTTAATCCTCACAAGAATTAGCTTTCTTCCAAAAAAACCAACCTTTGGCCCCTGTGAATATTGAGACTAAATAAATGTCAGGCTTAAACATATCAATGAAGAAGTTTCTTGTAGCATCATAAAGGATTCATTTCTGCATCAAATTCAACCATCGAAAACTAAAAAGAGTAAAATTGCTATCTTGAAAAAATAGTGGAAGCAAGCCCCAGACGCACAAAAAGGATATTAGAAAGTATGCCGACACCAACTAAAGAAAATAAATTTACTCCAGAAGAAGCATTTGCACTATTTTTGGATTTGAAAATGACTAAAAACCAATATACAGAATTGCGGAAGCGAACCAATGAAAAAAATTGTGGAATTTTTCCATCATATCGAGATATAGTTTCTGCCAAAAAAGATTGCTTACCTTCACCAACTGCTATTAGTGTAACTTCAAGTTCAGCAGAAATAAAATTGCAGGATCTTCTTGAACACACTGCAGAACGATTATTAAAGACATTTGATGCTGACTATTTAAAGAAGTTTAAAAATTGCAGCATGATTTTAATTTCTATTCTGGGGATGTGATGGGTCCTCTGGCCAGAAACAATACAAACAATGTAATGCGGAAAATTCATCAGATGCCAATTTATTCATGATTTCTTTCGTTCCATTACGTTTAACAAAAACTTATATTGGTTCAGAGTCGTCAACTAGTAGAGCTGCAGAGCTAGATGTATGGAAGAATGAAATTCCCTCGTCAACAAAAATTTGTAGACCAATAAAGTTTGCTTACAAAAAAGAAACTAAAGAAACAGATGAAATTAAAGAACTTTAACAAGTGATATTTGAATTTAATGACCAATGCATCGAAGTTAACTTTAAAATGTCACTTACAATGATGGATGGAAAAGTTGCACAAGCTTTAACCGAAACAAAGTCTTCGACAAGCTGCACCATATGCCAAAAAACATCAAGTCAATTGAGCCAACCACCAACACAAGACGATAGTTTTAATAAAGCATATGAATTTGGAATGTCACCTCTTCATGCTAGAATTCGTTTTATGGAGCATATTCTTAAATTGAGATACGATTTGGCCCGTTAGGCGAAACAGTGAGAAACAACAAAGAAAATTTGGAAAAAAAAAAGCAAAAAAAAAAGATATTCAAGAAAAATACAGCTTCTATAACTGGAGTAGATTATGATTTAATACGACGATTCCAAATCATATTAGAAGTTATAGCATGTAGCAAAAAGATAGATGCAAAAAAATTTGGTCAGTATGCTAATGAGACAGCAACCCTTTATAACCAAAAATATTCTTGGAGACATATGCCAACCACAGTTCACAAAATTTTGTTCCATGGGGAACAAATAATTCAGCACAATATGCTTCCAATTGGAGATCTCTCAGAAGAAGCGCAAGAAAAGAGGAACAAAGACTACAGATTCTTTCGCGAGCACAATACAAGAAAAATTTCCAGATATTGTACCAATGAAGATCTTATTAATATTTTGTTGTGCACATTAGACCCATATATGTCCAGTATTCGACAAAAATGGAAATCAACCTCATTAGAGTTAGATGAAGAAGCTAAACAACTACTGCGAAATGAAAATCAAAGCTATTTGGAAAAAATTTTTACTAATATTGTTTAATTAATGCTAGTTTAAAGATTATAATTTGTTTCTAATTTTAGTATAAATTTTTATTAATACATTTAAATAAAACATATGTGCACTTTAAATCAATAGTAAAAGTTTACTTAAAATTTTATCGATGTTGTGTTCTGTATATAATATATCCATATGGTATTGATATTGTTGGGAATTTCAGTGTTATTTTTCAGTTTAATTCTCACAAGAATAAGCTTTCTTCTAAAAAGACCAACCTTTGGCCCCTGTGAATATTGAGACTAAATAAATGTCAGGGGCCAAATGTTGGCATTTTCTGACCAAAATTAAGTTTAGGAATAATAAATAAGTATTGGTTGTAAAATACGACTGCAGAAAATAAGAAATTATAAAAAAATACCTATTTAAAATTTCAAAATATTCAACTTTTACATGGAAACTCAACATAAAATTAAAATGCATTTTTAACTCCACATTACTTATGTTCCTATCATTCGATTTTTACGTTTGACCATGCAAATTGAAGCTTAAAGTCCCTCCTATTGAACAAAACAAATTGCTTAAAAAAATACCAATCCGGTCAAAAGTTATAGAGTTTTGACCGCTATCTCGCGAAATTGACCACTGTGCGGCGTGGGCGTCCAGACAATATTTTACTAGATTTTGCTTTGAAAGTATTCCACATCAATTGTAAGAATCTTACTTTTATAGTGCTTTAGTTATGGTTTATGTATTTCGTTATATAAAGGTACCCACCAATCCATGGATAAAATTTTAAAATTTATAAAAATTCTAATAATTATTCTAAAGCTTTGTAAGAGGTGTTTACATTATTTTAATAACAATGTAATTCCAAAAAGTAAAAATATACATATTGTATTCAACTGGCGCCATCTGTTGCGTAATAGTAATATAAAAATAAATAAAGAAGTGTGTTGAAAATGTAACCGTGTTGAAAATATCCCAGTTTTAATCAAAAATTTTCAGTACCTTTAAACCGGAAACTGCATTTTCACTGCTTTTCTCCTTTTTCTCTTGGAAATAAGATATTTTTGCAGAAAAAAGTATCCTATATTGGGATCAGGATACTAAAGTGCATCCTCACAAATTTTTGTTAAAATCCATCTAGTACTTTTTACGTAATGCGAACACAAACGAAAAGCAGACAGACAGTCAGACAGACGGATATGAGTTACTATTTTATAATATGTATGTATAGATGATTTTCGTGTCATTTTTTCTAAGAAAGGATTTCAAAATTAAATGTAAACAGCGGTGGTTAAATCAAACAGTGCTATATCATGATGTTTGTTTTATGGCCATTTTGTTGAAACCACACATCCTTAATGTCCATCCCAAAAATAAATCGAAAAGCAGATGTCTTCTCATTTTGAGTTTTTTAAAAAAAAAGTATGGGTCTGTTAAAGATGAACATCACAATCTTTAAACCGTTACTTGTGGATTTCATGCCAGCCAAGCAAAAAATAAGATCACTGCAAAACCGTGTTTAAGCACCTAAATGTATATGAGATCTAACACGAACGACCAAATGTAAGCCCTTTACTCAACCTGATTACGCATTACGTATATTAGGTTGGATAAATTAAATCCATTATTTTTTCGGAGATGAGTGTAGTGGTCGATAAAGGTAAATGGTAAAGTAAAAAAATTATTTGACTGTTTATTTGTTTGGTCCATTCACTTGAGAGTTCAAAATGGATGTCAACAGAGAGAAAATTCGTTTTTCTTCTATAAAGGCAAAAAAAACAAGCCAGGCTGCTGAAATTGTGAATGGTGTGTATGGTTGCGATACTGTAGCAGCTAATTAGGTTCAATTTTGATTTCATTGATTCCGTTCAGGCATTTTTGATGTTAAAGATGAACCTCAAAATGTCGTTAAAATCACAGCAATAACCAAAGCTGACTGGCATGTTAGTATTCGTAGCATCGTCTAGTGGCTAAAGATCGACCATAAAATAGTTTCAAACTATTTTCGCAAAGTTTGATTCAAACATAATATCTATATTTGGGTGCCACACCAACTAAAACTAAAAAACTGGAAGGAGTGTTTTTTCTGGATAAAAGACTTCAAAATAATGTTTAAAAAACTTAAACTTTACTTATTGTAGTTTTTGGAATCTTAGGATAGCTTAAACGGGCCGCCTGAGCAAGGCGAGTTCACTCAGTGGCCATTAAGTGGCCCTAGAAATTTGAGCCTGCGTTCTTGAAGAGCCGAGCAGATGCAAAAAAGGTATTGACCTGATTCTTGCAAAGTGTAGTTTGTAATCTTAGAAAAGTAATCTTTTAAATGGCGTCTTCGTTTTAGCTGTAAAAAAATTAAGAAGATACGGCCTACTAAAAATAGACAATTCGTGGTTCTAATCTTTTGATCTAGAGTATATTATTGGCAAAAATATAATTTTTGCCTAAACTTGTTATTTTATATAACATTGAATAAAAAGCTATATATTTTACGAAACCTGTCTTTTAACGGAAGTTTACTTAGGACTTATTCGTTTACTTATTCGTTGGAGGGTTAAATGCACGTGTTTCTTTTTTTTTTCTCAAATATCTTTGAAAGTAATACTGCAACAAAGAAATGCATTCCGTTATTAAAGTTACACCAAACCATATGACAATTGAAACTAAAAAAATAGATTTTCTCTAATGTTGTTTTGTCATGTTTTGCAATTAAATAAATATGCTTTATATATATTTTTTTTTCAAACGAACTTTAAATAAACAAAATAATAAAAAAATAAAAATATCTTGGAAATAATGCACATGTTGGTGGTGCTGCTATAGATGCTTGATAATCATAACAATTGGTAATTGTTGTAACTTTGCACCTTTTTTGAAGTTACAGAATTTTATGTTGTTATTGCTATTATTGCCTTAGTTTAGTTTAAGTACAAGATAGACCACCAAAGTTAAAGTATGTGTTTAAAAATGTGTGTGTCTTTTATGCCCGTACTTTAGCCCCTCGTTGTCTTCCACATTTCTTAGTTGATCTGTTTAAGCTGCTGTTTCTCTGTACTTTTGTTTTGAAGCCATTGCCAGTAACCGTTTGCGTTTGGTTTGTTTTTGTACTCGATATGGCAGAAAACCATGAAAATTGCATTGCTAGGGGTTACCATTTGCTATGCAAATTTTATCTTTTTATGTAGTATGAGATGCGATTTTAATTTTTTACTCATTTTTATTTTTAAATTGGATTTCTGTGTTGTTTTTTCAGTGTGTGCTGCTAGAAAGGAAAAAAAAGTTCATGGGAGTGATTTTGAAATATGGCCACATACTTAAGGCATTAAAATCAGGTTTAAAAATAGCATTAAACCCAAAAGAAATTTTGCATCGTCTGCTAACTAACTAAACTATAACAAAATATAGAAATGAGATATTCGTCTTGTATCTTTTGTAACACAAGCATTACGAACGAGAAAAATTTAATCAGGACACTTTTCTGAAAAATACATATTTTTAAAAAAATTGTCATTTTGTATCCCTTAAAAACGTACAAAAAAACCAACAAAACGTTAACTTTTAGACATGATTCTAATATACTATTGCGTTAAACAATTATTGTTTAAAATTTTCATCATCTGAAAACCTTAAGGACTTTCATACTAACGGGTAGTACAAGTATATTTTTAAAAATTAAATATATTATGGCTCTATTCACAGAAAAATTTTTTGCACCTAACAAAGGTTTTAATTAGTTTTAGCTATAATTTTAATGAATTTTATAACTGATATAATTATATACATAATCAAGAAAGAAAAAAAGAAAATTCGAATTGAATTAATAAAACATTAAATTAAATTTGTATCTAAAACTAATAAAAACCTTTAATTGGAGCAAAAAAAATGTTCTAATTAGAAATAACAAATATTCCCAGTATTTATGGAATATTTCATTTCATTTATGTAACTGCCGCGGCTCACTTTACTGAGGCTTATTCTCTCTAATTTTCCAAGGTTTTGTTTACGGATATTAGTTTTTAGACTGTGGATTCTTTCTGGATTATTCGAGTTGTAGCGCTTTTTAACGGCACAGCACAAGAAAAACTCTAAAGGGGTCAAATCTCATCTCCGAAGGCTGATAACTCGATTATGTAATATAGTGCGCAAAATATCTTGTGGCAAGGTACATCACTCTGCTGAAATCAAAGATTATTCCTATCCATATCTTCCATTTTAGCCCATAAGAAGCCCATACGTATAGCTCTGCAGCACTTGTCTTCAGTTTTTCGAATAATGGGACAATAGTGCCACTTTCCAAAATCTTTTTGGCTCCTCGACATTGACGATGCGGAAATTTTGACTATTCGCCGGTATGAATTTTCAGAAAAGATTATTTGTTGACCAAAATGTATGTCTTTAATTTGTAAATAAGCATTCCCAACGATGTTCAAGCCTAAAGCAACTTTTTATGGTTATGATTCTTCTAGTCAATACTTCGGACAAAAAAACCAATCAGTGTCTATAATATAAAAATATACTTGCATTTAGACCACCCGTACTTAAAAAGTGTTTGGAACCTTTGGCTTTGTCAAACATTTGGATTGCGATCACTTTATTCGGAGCCACAAAAACAGCCTGAAAATTTGTGGAAAAACTTTTAGCTTGCACAGAACTAGTCTGAAGGGCTACTAACTATTTGTTTACTAAACAATTTGTGGTATCTTCAAACAAACAAATTACATTAAAATGGTCCTACAGATTTTAAAGGCCTTGTACTTAGTACTGGAACTGAGTCTAAAATAAGGAAATAATAATAGTCAAAAATAATATTTCTTGAAAATTTTCTAAAGGTAATTTGGATTCCAAATATTTTCAAACAATAAAGGATGCTGGCGACGACGCCAGCATATTCATAAATTCTTTTGATTAACTACACTCATACATCTCCTGAATAGGTTCATTTAAAAAAATTTTAAATAAACTTTTTATAAATAAAATGTGTAGCTTCAAAGATATTTATTTTGTGGTATTTTAATTTATATTTACGAGTAACAAATATAAAATCTTTAGCATAAATCTTAAGGGTTTGAAAGCTTTTACATCATGGTCGCAAACGATAAGAAAAATGGAAGCTTTTTATAATAAATTTACTAAAAAGAAGTAAATTCAGATAGATTTACTTGTATTTAAAGAATGTTTTTATTGACTAAAATTAAAATGTTTCTAAAAATAAATTTTATGATGTTTTCTTTTTTTTTCAAGTAAACTTATAAGATTTTTCTTTTATTTTCGCAGGGTCTCCCCCCTTAACTGGAACTGGTATTGTTAAAGTCACCGTTCAGGATATGAATGATCACAGTCCAGAATTTGAACGTCAATCCTATCATGCAAATGTACAAGAAAATGTTCCTATTGGTACTAAAGTCATACAACCCGTTGCTATTGACAAAGATTCAGGACTAAATGCCAAGATACGTTTTACACTACTTGGAGAAAAGTTAGAAAGATTTCATTGTAATGCGGAAACAGGTGAAATAACTACAACTGCTATTCTCGATAGAGAAGAGGCCGATGTTTATTTTCTAACTCTAATGGCTCAAGATAGCTCTGCTACAGAGCCTCGGGCAACAGCAGTTAACTTGACTATAAGTGTAGATGATGTAAACGATAATATGCCAAGTTTCGATGCCAACCAATATCATGTCAATATACCAGATAAAACAGATAAAAATCAGTTTGTATTTGGTGCTTCGGCTAGGGATAACGATGAAGGACTCAATGCTTTGGTTATGTATAATATAAGTGGCAAAGATGTAGAATATTTTACGATTAATCCAAAAACAGGAGTTATAAAAACCAAACAAAATTTGATATCCGATTTGAATCGACAATATTCTTTAATAATACACGCCTATGATCAGGGTGTTCCCCCAAAGACTTCTCAAGCTGACCTAATGATTTCTATGAAAACTTCAACATTGTTTCCCACTTTTAATTACATGGCCAATACACAGTTTATGTTGTCGGAGGATATAGCTCCAGGTAAAAAGATAACCACCATAACGGCTTCGTCTCCCAAAAAGGGTTCAGCTGGTAATATCAGGTACTCTATCGCTGGCGGTAATTTAGGCGAAGCTGCAAGAATTGACTTTTCTACCGGTGTAGTAACTGTTGGTAAAGATGGCCTGGACTATGAACTTGCTTCCCAATACGAAATTTGGTTAGAAGCTTTAGATTCAGATCGGTTTCCCCTTAGAAGTGTTATACTTTTAACTATTAATGTTACCGATGCTAACGATAATGCTCCTATTATGGAAAAACTCATTTATAAAACTGAAATTATGGAAGAAGAATCACCTCCCCAAACTATAGTCAAGGTTAAAGCTAATGATCGTGATTCTGGTGATAATGGTGAAGTTACATATCGTCTTTTGGATGACTTTGAAGGAACGTTTGAAATTGATGGCGACTCTGGTGAAATTTACACTACTATGCGTTTGGATCGTGAAGATATAAGTCACTACGAACTCACCGTGGAAGCCGTTGATCAGGGTATGCCTCAATTAACAGGATCGGCTACTATTCTTCTAAATCTTTTAGATAAAAATGATAATCCTCCAAAATTTACCCGCTTATTCTCGGTCAATGTGACTGAAAATGCTGAAATTGGTAGCTTTGTAATACAAGTAACATCTGTCGATCTGGATATAGGAGTTAACGCGAATGCTTTATATACTTTAACAGAAAATCCTGGCGAAAAATTTAAACTAGATACTAGTAGTGGCAACATTACTGTTGCTGGTTATATTGATCGTGAAGAACAAGATGAATACATTTTGAAAATCACGGCCTCAGATGGAGCTTGGAGATCCGATACTCCTATCACTATAACAATTCAAGATCAAAATGATAATGCTCCAGAGTTCGAACAAGGCTTTTATAGCTTCAACTTTCCCGAACTACAAAGATCAGTGGCATTTGTGGGTCAGGTGGTAGCGAATGATAGAGATAAACATGGTCCCAACTCTGTTATATCATACTCCTTGCAACATCCATCTGATTTCTTCACCATAGATCCTGCTACTGGCGAAATATTTAGCAAAAAATCTATTAAATATAAGCATTCTCAATATGAGGCTTCTCCAGAAAATGTGTATGCCCTAACAGTTATAGCTACCGATAATGGCAAGCCTCCTTTATATTCGGAATGTATGGTAACAATAAATATAGTCGACGCTAATAATCATGCTCCAAAATTTGAAAAATCATTATATTTGTCTCCTGTACCCGAACATGCTCGTGTTGGCCAAAGGGTGGTAAGAGTACAAGCCCACGATTCCCTTGATACAGGGGTAAATGCAGAAATTGCATATTCAGTAGGCAAAGGAAATGGAACGAATTACTTTAGCATCAATCATCAAGACGGATGGATTTCTCTATTCAAACCCTTAGAAGTAACATCCAACACATTGTTTTATCTTCATATAAAGGCCACAGATCATGGTGTACCATCCAAAAGTGACGAAACCCGTGTTCATATTATTGTTACCGGAGAAAACCGCTACTCCCCGGAGTTTACTGCCTTAAGTTATCAGGTAATAGTGCCAGAAAATGAACCAATAGGTTCAACAATATTGACGGTGTCTGCTTCTGACAGAGATGAAGGACCTAATGGTATGCTACGTTATGCTATAGCCGGAGGCAATGAGAGATTGGAATTTAAAGTCGATTCTGAAACTGGAGCTGTAATAATATTACAACCTTTAGATTATGATTCTATACAAGAGTATCATTTAAACATCTCTGTGCAAGACTTAGGTTTTAAACCTAAAACTACAGTGGCTCAACTTACCGTTATACTCACGGATATTAACGACAACCCTCCACTCTTTAATCAATCTGAATATCATGGCTTTATATCTGAAAATAAACCCGCTCAAAGCTACGTATTCAGGGCTCAAGCTAAAGATAAGGATTCTCCCAAAAATGCTGTTATTAGATACTCTATCACTTCTGGATCAGGTAAAAATTACTTCGCCATTAATCCAAATACGGGAGTAATAACTTCTTCGGCTAGTTTTGATTATGAAGAAAGAAACGAATATACCTTAGAAGTTATGGCCGCCAATCCAGATTCCAAAATGCACAGCATATGTAAAGTATTTGTGCACATTAGAGGAGTTAATGAGTTTTACCCGCAATTTGTGCAACCAGTATTTCACTTTGACGTTTCTGAGTCGGCAGAAGTAGGAACTCCAGTAGGGTCTATACAAGCTACTGACAAAGATGCAGGAGACGATGGCAATGTTTATTATCTATTAGTTGGATCTAGTAACGACAAAGGGTTTTCAATTAATCCGTTAACTGGCTTCATACACGTGTCACGCCATTTAGATCGTGAAACACAAAGTCGTGCTGTATTGACAGTAATGGCGAAAAATTATGGCAGCATACGTGGTAACGACACTGATGAGGCTCAAGTTATTATATCCATACAAGATGGTAACGATCCTCCAGAATTTCTTAAATCTTTATATACCGCTAAAATTTCTGAAGCTGTTGCTGTGGGCAGTAAAGTTGTAAATGTGAAAGCTATCGACAAGGATGTAAGATCACAAAATAATCAATTTAGTTATTCGATTATCAATGGCAACATCAATCAGACTTTCAAAGTAGATCCTCAAACAGGAGAAATTGCAACGTCGAAAAAACTCGATCGAGAACAAGTACCAGAGTATAATTTAGTAGTTGGTGCCATAGATACTGGTTTTCCTCCTCAAACAGGCACCACCATGGTTAGAGTTGAATTGCTAGATGTAAACGACAATGGGCCTACATTCTCCAGTGATGGTTTAGTTGGTTATATTTCTGAAAATGAACCAGCAGGCACCTCAGTCATGACACTATCTGCTAACGACCCAGACCTACCTCCAAATGGTGGCCCGTTTATGTACTATTTGATAGGAGGTAAACATAAGGCGTTCATAACCATAGACAAACATTCAGGTTTAGTAAAATCAACACGTAGCTTTGACCGCGAGCAAACTCCTAAATTGGAAGCCATAATAGAAGTGGAAGATAATGGCCATCCCAAGCAAAAGGCTCAACACAAATTAATCATAAAAGTATTAGATCAAAATGATAGCCCCTCATCTTCACGCACTGTTCATGTCTTACTAAACGTCTTCAATGACAACATGCCTATAGGAAAGATAGCGGATGTTCATCCGAATGATGCTGATGTGACTGGAAATTACAGATGTCGTATAATTCCTAACACCCAATCAAGCCCAATGGGATTATTGATTATTCCTAATGCCTGTGAATTACATACTACTTACCAAACTTCAGTCAACAATGGTTACTCTTATTCAATATCGGGTAACGATGGCAAACACGGTGATGTGGTTTCTACGGTAACAGTAGGCTTTCAAAATTTCGACAACAGTACTATAGCGAATTCAATAACGGTATTAATACGCAATATGACGGCCGAAAATTTTTTGGCTTTTTACTACCGTAACTTTGTAGAAGTTACAAAATCAGCTGTAGATTCTACCGAAGATTTATTGGTTTATAGTATCCGTAACACTGCCAACAATTCCACAGATTTGGAAATCATGATTGCTTTGCGAATGGCTAATCACGGTTACCGTTTGCCCCATTACGTAGTTGATCGCCTGAGCAAGAAACGTGAAGCAATTTTGGCACTTCTTACAACTGCCACACACGTTGTTATCGGCTATGATCCCTGTTCGTTTGCTCAAGCATGTGATAATGGCGGTTTATGTACTTCTGAGAGAAGACTACATGACATAGAAACTTTGAATATCGTTGATAGTGATTCACTTATCTTCAGTGGTCCTCTGGTCACGCATGACTTTGTATGTAAATGTCCGGATGGTTTTATGGGTCAACAGTGTGATAAAAGACAAGATCCATGTGCTCCCAACCCCTGTCATGGCAATGCACAGTGCAGACGTTTGGGCTTCGACTTCCAATGTATTTGTCCTGCTAATCGTGAGGGCAAATTCTGTCAGCAAGAAAGAGGTGATGTTTGTTTTTGTAATCCTTGCAACAATGGTGGTTCATGTCGTTCTAGTCCGGATGGTTCCTCATTTTTCTGCCTTTGTCGTCCGGGATATCGCGGCAACCAATGTGAATATGTGGCTGATTCTTGCCGACCCAATCCTTGTTTACATGGCGGAGTTTGTAATTCACTTAAGCCTGGCTATAAATGTACTTGCTCCGAGGGACGTTATGGTAGACATTGTGAAAAGACTACATTTGGCTTTGGAGACTTATCCTTCATGTCTTTTCCTCCTTTGGATGCTGCAACAAATGATATTTCAATAGTATTTGCAACAACTAAACCAGACGGTTTACTTATTTATAACTATGGTATTCAATCAGGAGGAAGATCTGATTTTGTAGCAATTGAGGTGGTAAGAGGTAAAGCTTTCTTTTCATTTGGTGGAGCTCGAACGTCAATAACAACTGTGGTTGTGGGAGGAAGCAGTCAATTAAATTTGGCTGATGGTAATTGGCATAAGGTAACAGCTACACGCAACGGTCGTGTAATGTCTCTCAGTGTGGCCAAGTGTATAGAGAATGGAGATGTTTGTGAGGAATGCAGACCTGGCGATACAACTTGCTACGCTGATGATGTAGGTCCTATAGGGTAAGTGCAATTAATATTTATTATTTACACCTACAAAAGTTCGCTAATAATTTTAAATTTTAGGACACTTAATTTCAACAAACAACCATTACTAGTTGGTGGACTTATATCTGCTGATCCTGTGTTGGAGCGCCCCGGCCAGTTGCACACAGACGATTTGGTGGGCTGTATTCACAGCGTTTTTGTAAACGGCCGTGCGCTTAATCTTAGTCAACCACTTAAGCAAAGATCTATTTCATCAACCTGTAATCGCAATCAAAATGGAGGGCCTTGCAAACAAACAACCAATACCGATTTACTTCCCACAAGTACCTGTGGGCCTTTTGGTAGTTGTATAGATCGCTGGGATACTGCTATGTGTCAATGTGGAGGCAATTTACTGTCACCTGACTGTCAAAGCTCTTTGGAACCCATTAGTATAACTGATGGTGCTTTTATTGAATTTAAAGTTACTGAAAAACACAGACGCATGCAATTGCTGGATAATATCTACGCAGGTAACAGCATTTGGTCATATGATATATCAAGACAACGCAGATATACTATAGATGGCGATAATTTAACGGCTTTGGCACAGACGAACGAACAGCCAAAAACATTGAGTTTAATGTTCCGTACATACAAGGAAAATGGCTTAATTTTGTTTGCCGCCAGTACTAATCATTACACTTCTTTAGAGTTACAAAATGGTAAAATGGTTTACTATTCCAATCAGGATAATATTGTAAATATGACCATAAGTAATCCCTACAAATTAAATGATGGAAAGTGGCATAATATATCACTGCACTCGGCAAATCGCATTTTGCGTATAATAATTGATGATGCTCGAGTCGGAGAGGAATTAGATCTTGGTGGTGTTCATGACTATTTAGATCCTTATTTGACGGTTCTTTCTGTAGGTGGAGTCAGAAGAGAATATTTAATGCAGGAATATATGCCCACAAACTATGAAGGTTGTTTCGCAAATTTTACCATAAATAATGAAATACAGCCTTTCAATGGTTCGGGTAGTGTATTTAGTGAAGTTTTATCACGTGGCAAAATTACACATGGTTGCGATGGTGAGATGGGATATGGAGCCGCTCAAGTTGCCGATCCTATTAGTATTGGAGTTACTCTAGTAATAGTGTTCTTTGTAATATTAGTAGTCGCTATTTTGGGTTCCTACGTCATTTATCGTTTTCGTGGTAAGCAAGAAAAAATTGGCAGTTTAAGTTGTGGTGTGCCTGGCTTTAAAATCAAACATAATCCTCCTTCTACCATGCTAGGTGGTGCTGGAGTTTCACAAAACCAAGCCGATCATGTTTTGTCCAGAGGAATGCATGGCAGTGAAGCGCAAGTAGGTTATCACAATGACAACGGCGATTTAATAAGAAGTGTACCGGGTCATCATATGGTTGGACCCGAATTGATTTCTAAGAAGTTTAAGGAACGTGAAATTAATCCTGGTGAACATCAACAACAAAGGCCGCAACGTCCAGATATAATTGAAAGAGAAGTTGTTAGTAAAAGTCCCCCTCTACGCGATGAACATCATCCCCCTATACCACCGCCTAGTCAATCCCATCATCCCCATGATCATGCGAGCTCTGTAGATATGGGTTCGGAATATCCAGAACATTATGATTTAGAGAATGCCAGCTCCATTGCTCCTTCCGATATAGATATTGTATATCATTATAAGGGTTATCGTGAGGCTGGGGGAGTACGTAAGTACAAAGCAACTCCCGCACCAGTGGCCTCTTATACACACCATAAACATCAGCCAGCAGCTGCACAACAACAACACCGACACTCGCCCAGACATGGAGTGGGAGGACCATTTGTGCCTCGGGGAGTACCACCTCAAGCAAATCAACCGCCTCCACCCTCTAGTACACCTAGGCAACACCAAAGTACGCCTTTGGCTAGACTGTCACCGAGTTCAGAATTAAGTTCTCAACAACCACGAATATTAACACTACACGACATTTCGGGGAAACCTTTGCAAAGTGCCCTTTTGGCTACTACTTCTAGTTCAGGAGGGGTTGGCAAAGATGCTCTGCATAGCAATAGTGAAAGAAGCCTTAATAGTCCAGTAATGTCACAACTATCAGGCCAAAGCTCAAGTGCCAGTAGGCAAAAACCTGTAGTGTCAGCCCAAACATCTTCTCAGACCCCCATGGGCTTAACAGCTGAAGAAATTGAACGTTTAAATGCGAGGCCAAGAACTTCTAGCCTAGTCTCAACACTCGATGCAGTATCATCAAGTAGTGAAGCACCTAGAGGTCCTGTAGGTACACACCATTTATCTCTGGGTGGTGGTTTGCACAGCACAGATGTTGATGCCCACAGTTCTACTTCTACCGATGAAAGTGGTAACGATAGTTTTACATGTTCGGAGATAGAATATGACAACAACAGCATAAATGGAGATGCTAAGTTTTCTACTAGTAAAAGTATTCCAGATGAACGGAATACTGTTGGCCGGGCCATGAGTGGTGATGGTGGTAGAGGTTCAGCAGTCACCAAGGTACCCCCAGTACCACCGCATTCCTTTGATGGTTTCGATTCCTCCTTTCGTGGATCCCTTAGTACTTTGGTAGCCAGCGATGATGATGTATCAACACACATGGGTGCTTTATATAGACAAGTCAACAATGCTGCTTCACCTACAGCTCCGGCCCCCATGGGTTGGGAATATTTACTTAATTGGGGTCCAAATTTTGAGAGTTTGGTAGGAGTATTCAAGGATATTGCAGAATTGCCGGATAATGTGGGGTCTGATCAAAGAGCCGCAGGCTCATTAAGAATGAATCAGGGTCAAAGTAAACAATCAGAGGAATATGTTTAAAAGAAAATTAAATTAAAAAAGATACAGGATCAGTTTAGTAATAGTCTAGGTTTTTTTTTGAGAGCAAAGCTTTAAATTTAATTGGGAAAAATAATTAAAATTTTCGTAATAAGACCCGTAGATAATAAAATGGGTATTAAAATAAGATTTAGAATAGCAACAAAATGCTGTGTTAACTATTTTTTTTTTTTTTTGTTTATGTACTTAGCATTAATGTATGTATTGTTTATAAGATTTTAAACAAGCTTTTGTAAATGATTTTTTCTTATTTATTTCCCTTCACTATCTTCTGCCATGTATTTCAAAGAAATCAAAAATATTTCATATTCTAAATTAGGTCTGATTTTATAAAAGTCATTTCATTATTAAATGACTTAAACAAAATTATTTGAAATTTAAATTTAAAAGTCTTCCAATACAAGTTGACAGTGCCTTTGCAAAGTAAACGGATAATTTTATCTTAAACACAAAGAACTGAACTAAGCTATTAAAGTTGTAAAATAAGTGAAACATTTTTATATTAATATAAGTTTAAATAAACTTAAGTCATTTAGTTGTAAGCAAAATAAGTTTTATTAGCAATTAATAAATCAACAAAAAACACGTGTATATGAATCACCTTGTATCAAGGTTTTTGTCCTAACTTATATAGCAATATTCATAGCAACAAGCCAAACAAACAATACTTCACGAAAAAGCGATAACAAAATAAAATAGTAGGTTTGTGCATAAGTTTTAGTTTAAAACCATGACATACAAAACAACTATATAAGTTATTAACAATTAAAAAAAAAAACACAAACATGCCAGGAAAATTGTTTAAACTCATTCTAAGGACACTAGTTCTTAAAGATTATTCCCGAAACAAGTTAAAACGGAGCTACTTTATAGAGCGCAATCAGAATTTATTTTACTAAGATGTCAAAGCACTTGTTTTTGATATGAATCAAGTTTTATGTCGCAACTTAAAGCTTTAAAAATAATATGTAATTTTTCTTTAGAATTTTCAAAATACTTGATAACATCAAATTGCTACTAATTAATATCATTAAAAAAAAATCCTTACAGAGCATGAAAAAAGTCGGTTAAAAGTTCTTTTTTTTTACCATCCAACCACTTTGACTGATTCTAAAGCTTAAAAATTGAAAAAAAAAACTTTACATTAAATTTTTTATTGATTTCTCGCACTCCGGACCCATAAATCACAGTTTTCGAATAGTGTGGTAAAACAACTATTCAGAGTTTTATCTTCCTGCCAAAACACTGGTTCTAGGGCTGTTCTGTTTCATGAGTATTAATAATTTCCAATAAAGACCACAACAAAAACAAAAACGTTGACTCCATGCTTGCATTCCAGAACTTAATGAACAACTAACTTAATTTTTTCTGGCATGGTTAGGTTTATTTAACAAAATAAATGTAAAAAATAAAAATACAAAATACAAAATAATTATTTTAAGTAAAATATAAAAACAAATTTAAACAAATTGCGTGCTATATTAATTTTTGTATAAAAATTTAAATTTATAAATACGAAATGAATATACATAAATACGAAAAAAATCTTGCCATAAGGTTTATATAACAATTAGAAAATAAGAATTTAATTTTAATATTTATATATATTTTTTAAATTAAATTTAAAAAAGCTTTAAGACTCCTTATCCTTTTAGCTTATAATATACAAAACAGAAAAAAAAACTTATAAATACAATGACGAAAATTCTCCTTCTTAGTTATTTATGTAAGTTGTTGTATTCAAATTTCTGTAGTTTTTATCATAGTTTGTTTCTGCGTAAACAAAGATACAATTTTTTTAGTAAACGAATTTGTTTTTAGTTTTGTAATAGAATCTATAAACTGATAACAATTTTTTCTTAGAAAATAAAAAATTTCTAATAATAAAATTTTAAAACTGGATCTTTTAAATTTAATAAAGATATGGGAAAATGCTAGAGTATATATTTGCAAAAGAAAAAATGTTTGTATCTTCGTAAGAACGAAATACATCATAAAATTTAATCCAAGCAAAAAATCTAAATTTCATAAAAAAAAGTATCGAAAAAATAACATCCTATAAACCTAAAAGTTTCAATAAAAAATCAAGAAATTTAAAAATAGACATTGTGAAAAGACTACATATGGCTTTGGAGACTTATCCTTCATGTCTTTTCCTCCTTTGGATGCTGCAACAAATGATATTTCAATAGTATTTGCAACAACTAAACCAGACGGTTTACTTATTTACAACTATGGTATTCAATCAGGAGGAAGATCTGATTTTGTAGCAATAGAGGTGGTAAGAGGTAAAGCTTTCTTTTCATTTGGTGGAGCTCGAACGTCCATAACAACTGTGGTTGTGGGAGGAAGTAGTCAATTAAATTTGGCTGATGGTAATTGGCATAAGGTGACAGCTACACGCAACGGTCGTGTAATGTCTCTCAGTGTGGCCAAGTGTATAGAGAATGGAGATGTTTGTGAGGAATGCAAATCTGGCGATACAACTTGCTATGCTGATCATGTAGGTCCAAGAAATTTAAAAATATGCCATAAAAAAAAATTTTATCGAAAAAATTTTTAAAAAATATCCAAAAGTGGAATATTAAAAAAGAAAAAACATTTGTATGAACTCATCAAAGAAAACCTAAGATTCCCTAAAACATCCATCCCTCTACAAAAAACTCAGAATTGTATTTGATTTCTGACCCAAACATATATAAAGTTTTTGACAAGAAATCTGACAGACATGTCATGGGAAATTCTGAGTTTCTTGCCTATACTTTTGATAGAAATGTAACAGAATTCTAAACAAAAAGACATGAAAAATTATGTTATAATATCCGACATTCATATCGATTTCTGAAAGAATGTCTGATGCAATTCTTTTCTTTGAATTTCCCCTTTACAGATTGCGTTGTCACGCAGTTATTTGTTAGATTTCGTTATCTAAAATGTAGTATATAAAGTAATTTAAACTCAAATTTTTACATGTTCCTACAATTCACGGAAAAATTTCGGATTATTTTCAACCAATGAAAGCTTTGAAGCAGGTTTCAAGAAAAACAAAAGTTTTTCGACTTTAACAGTACAGCGCGTATTCCTTCAGTCTTCTAAACCCATTCTTTTGTAAATGTGACAACACTTTATCATTAAAAAACCAAAACAAATAATTAAAACATTTAAATTATGTATGTACATATACATATATATGAACTGCTTTTTGTGAAAGTGGTATGAGTCGATTTTTTCATATATTAGGATATTTAAGGGTTTGTGTTTGATCAATTCAAAATATTGGCCAACTGTAATCAATTCAAGTGATATTTTTTACGCATACACCTTTCAAATTTTATTATGAAATAATAATTACTAAAATTATTTGAAAAATAAACGTTTTTTAGCTCCACATGGACTTATACCACTTTCAAAAATAATATTTTACAAGAAATAAAAACAGAAGCAAATTTAAGTCCATATTTTTAGACATATGTAAGCTTTACTGAAATTAATTTTTATGTAAAAAGTAATAGTTAAAATGAAGACATTTAAATACACGAATAGCCAAGTTTATAAGGATTTTTTTTCTGTTATATTAAAGCTGTAACAATGAAAATTACTTCGTTAAAATTTTTAAATAAAAAAAATATATTTTAAACTTGTTTTTTTACAGTTAGAATATTAAAGTGTTTATGGTGAATAGTTGGTATATAACCTAAGAAATTTATCATATCATTACATTTCTCTCTTGTAATGTTCCCTGACGATTTATAAAGTGGTAAGGTTTTTTTGGTCTTCCCTTTTTTCCAAATAAATAAATAAAAAAAATTCTTAACCGTCGCAAAAAATTCTAAACCGCCGCTATTCAATGTTTCGTCTCGGCTTGTTCCTTTGCTTGATTTTGAAATGTTATGTTACGTTAGATTTTTTAACAACCACAACAATTCTCATTTGATTTCTTTATTACAAAATATGCAAATCTTAATACTCAGTATTATAGTGTGAAACAGGCTTTAGTAACATCTGCAGCAGAGTGTACTGAAGTAGCAATAATCAAAAATCGGCGTTATTCCCGTTGGCGTTGTAGTTCGAAAACGAAAAAAAAACGACAACTTGGCATCACCGTTGGCGTTAACGACATTCGTTGTAAATATATCGGTATTCTATATTTTGAAACGAAGATAGAAACGACAATCAAACATTCGGTCTCTGGCGTCATCATTGTAGGCAACGAAATTCAAACGACTACAAGAAAAAAAAATTCAAAATGAAAAAAAGGCAGTTCGAAATTTTAGTTATTTTTACTTTACCATACATAGTATAAGGTAATTACTTAATCATACGTAGTATAAGATAAAGTATAGAAAAATTTATATTTGGAATCGTGTTATATAAATTATTTATTTTTAATCACGCATGATTCCTTTGCAAATTTATTAAATAAATATTTTATGAGTATAAAATATTTATTTCAAAAAAAAATATAATAATCGAAATTGATTACTATGGGGAAAGCCTATCCAGATAGCTATTTCGCTAGTGCTCAACTAGCTCACCAGTGGATTTTTCCCAATTTTTCTGAATAAAAACTCAGATTCTTATGCTTAAAACTTAATAGACTAAATGAGAAATTCAATCGATTATTATATTTTTTTTTGGAAATAAATATTTTATACTCATAAAATATTTATTTAATAAATTTGCAAAGGAATCATGCGTGATTAAAAATAAATAATTTGTAAAGTATAGAAATCATGAAAAAAATCGAGGTCGGGATTTCGAAGGATTTATATGTTTTGAGGCCTCCATAATTCAATTTTACTATTTTCGCGATGATGTCTTTGGGTGGGTGGGAGTGTATGCCACTATTTTTGTGGAGTTTGTACAGGTCATACCGTTTGACATATCAAAATTAAATTAAGCATGCGCCTTTGGTATATGGAGATGAAGAGCTGTATAGTTTTTGGGCATAATCGGGAGAGCGCAAGGCGTAGTTTCCTTACCCCCAAATTTTGTGAACGGTCTACAGGTCATACCGTATGACGTATCAAATTGAAATTAAGTATGTACCTTTGGTTTATGGAGATGAAGAGCTGTATACATTTTTGGGCATAATCGAGAAGGGGAAAGGGGTAGTTTTCTTAACACCTCAAACTAATCTGTTTCCATTGGGTATGGTAAAGTTGAGTGTAGGACAGAGATTAATTTAGTGTACAAATTTTATCCTCTATACACACAAAGCTACACAATAGACATCGAAAAAAATACATTGAAAAATGTATGCATGACTCACTTTATACACGAAAAACTCTTGAGTGTCCACTAAGTGCATTATATCTAAATGTGTACATTGAAGACATTTAAAGCATCGAATTAACTTTATATACGTATGCACATTCGTGGTGAAGATACCATTGAATTTGTTTTGTAACTTCATAAGATTAATGTGTGTGTGCGCAGTAAAAGCAAACAGCGTTGCCGTTTTTGGTTGTAAGTACTTTTATTTAAATTTGGTTAGTTTTTTTTTTTTTCAAAGTAGAAAAAACAATTAATGAAAATTTTACTTCTTTCTAAGGAATTGTATTAGAGATTTGAATTTGAAATATAGATTATTTTATGTTTTAAATAATATAAAAAAATACTTTTATTTATTTATTAATACTTCGCTTTGGTGAAATTAAGTGCAATTCAGTACAAACATTTAATTTAAAATTGAAATTAATAAAATTGAACTCGGTCCTTCGGACTATTTTCGTATAATAATAAATATAAATAAAAAGCCAATATCACTTTTATGTCTCTAGTTCAAAAGTTACAAAAAACACTAATATGGCAACTCCCACCCATGTGTTTGCTTGCTAAAGCATATACACAAGATGTAAACACCACACATTAATATCAGATGTACATGCAGAAAGAAAGGTTTTCAAGGTGTCCATTAAAATTTCTTGTACATTTCTACGATCTCTGGTGTAGGCCACTCCAGTTTTTCTTAAATGGAAAAACATCCCGCTTATGCTAGGGTTTTCGAAATGGCGTAAAACCCTAAAATTGTGTGATTTTTGAAGCGAAACTGCCGAGAAATTAAATCCGTTTGGGGCTCCAGTTTCTGATGGAGATGGTTGGTATAAAGTAAGTAAAACTAAATTAGAAGAAAATATCCATTAAAATGTTTTTTTATTAAAATAAATCAAGATAAAAAGAAAACTTTGAATCCTTGAATTGAGCAACAGGGGAAGGCTGTTAAATAGGTGCACTTGTCACCATTGGAGGAAGCGGTGTCAAACTTATTAAAATTTTAAAACAAATTAACTCGAAAGGAAACGTAGTGTTATTCGCCGACCAGAAAAAAATTGGATCGCTACTAATCGAGTTTCTTACTTAGAAACTAGGATGGCAAAGATAGTACAAAAAATTGCAGTGATACCATACTTTATTTCTTTGTTTTCGATAACGTTTTTTTTTCGTTTCAACATATTTCAAGAATACGAATTTAGGAACGAAACAACTATAAAAACGTCAACGACAAGAAACGACTATTAAGATCAATTGCAATAAGAAAGTTGTTTTAATTATAATTAAAAGGAATGGACTTATTCTACTTTCAAAAGAAATAGTTGTGCGATAGCATTGTACAGCAAAACTGTTTTTGTTTATTTTATGTCAAAATAGAACTCTATTGAAATTGTAATTGTAACAATGGAAAGAAGGTGTCTATAGCTCATTAAAATAACCTTTAACTTAGTTTTTTGAAAAAGTGGACTTATACCACTTTCAAAAAAAACCAGTTCACATCTGTAGGAAATCACTCTGATATCTATCAGATATGTTGATATTTGGAACAAATAAAATTCGGCATGTTTCCAAACTATCTATCTGATCACAAATGTTATATATCAAATTTCCTAGACACGTTTGACAGAAATCCGTACGAAATATCTGGAAATAAAGTCAGAAAATTGTCAGAATTGTCTGATTCAGACAATGTTGTGAATCGAACAAATATTTTTTGAATATGAAATGATCCTGTGACATTTTACTCCTCTCCTTAAGCACTTACAAAATTTTTATTTGTTACGGATTAAGTTGGCTTAACCATAAAATTGAGAAATTACCATAAAACTGACAAATTTTACTGAAAGTTTTGAAACTAAAGAATAAGTTAAAAAATTCCATACACAAAAATGTGTGTCAGAAATTTGTTTTTGAAATCAACGCGATATTCATTTGTAGTTGTTCACTAGTAGTTTGGTAGTTGTAATGGGAAAGAGAAAATAAAACGTAAAATAAGTGATATACATAAACACATATAATAAGTATGTATATACATATATATATGTATGTACATATCTACAGAAATTAAGTTTTGTGCACAAAAGAGTTTCCAATAGTTTTTGTTTTTATCACTTGTCCACAAACAATGCAACAGGATTGGTAGTAACAGAATGATAGAATAAAAACAAAAATAGAAATAGAAATAAGAGCGAATTTCCAGACAGGCGCATGTCTTGTAGCAGGGTAAGTATAAAAAGGTAAAATTTTGGAAACTGTTTAAAAAAAGTTTTTAAAAAGTTGAGTTTAAAAACTGAACTTATTTAATTAAAAAAACCCTTATTTTCAATTATGGTTTAAATAATGTCTATAAGACATGATTGTAGGATGTGAAATTAGACTATCTAATTTTAAATTATTATTAATAACGATCTATCTTAAAGTTTTATTACATTTTTAACAAATTTATAAAAAAATAATTAGAATCTACGAAAATTCTTGTTTTTTTTTTAATAGAAAAGTACAAGACGTAATTTTTTAATTAAAACAAAAAGTACAGTGATGGACAATCGAATATAAACTTTATTTAAAACCATAATTTTTCAAATTGAAAACAAAATGTTTGCTATTAGAAACTAAAATATTGGGATAGAGTTTTCGAAAAAAGTTTACATTGATTTGTCACCCACTGCATGTATTTTTTGAAATATTTTAACTCTGTGCCAGTTTTTTCTTTAATATTTATGTAATATCATAGACAATTTTTTAATGTTAAATAATTGTTTTAATATAAAAGTTTCATTTCCAAAGCTAGTTTTATACATTTATGCACATGATTTTTTTAAGTTTACCCAGTTTTTGAAAAACTCCATATTTCTTTAGAATAAATTTATTAAAAAGTATTTTGCATATAAATAGGAACCATACAATTTCATGAATGTTTAAATACTATTCCTTTTATATACGAATCGCAGTCGATATTAATATAAAGCCCATTTCGGTATCGAAATAAATATCAACATAACTTGGATACAAAAAAATTAATGCAAAAGTTTTGTTGCCGCCATTGGTGCAATAAAGAGTTGGCCAAAAACAGATTTTTATTGTTGAGAAATATTTTGAAAACTGACTGCTAAAATTAAATATAAGAATAGTGGCCAGTTTTTGAGCAAAAACATTCTAGGGGATGAAGTATTCACGTCTTTGTTAATCGTTAAAATGGCTACTCATGAATCCAAAACGTATCACTGTTTGTTGTGGATTTCGAGCTAGAGACATCATTAGACCATTTATTTATAAATGTTAGTTGGTTGGTTTGCTTGGTAGTTTGCTACGCGTAAGCTTTTAAGTAGTATCAGGTAATTTTGTTTTGACACTCGCCCAGACCATATAGCCTATCCGTTAGTGGTTTGTTAGGTTACGGTTACGCTGGGATATATATTACGGTTGGCTTCTGATATCTCAGATAGGCACTCGCGCAGAAGGTGGTGGTACACTATTTCTTTTTTGTGCCGTATCTGGCAGCTAGGACAGTGCCTATTATAGAGAAGTCCCAGTCTGCCAGTGTGTACACCGATCCAATGACCGGTTAGCACTAGCAACCTTGAGATATCCTTCCTATTTTAATTTACTAACTGGACTGAACGCTTGTCATTAGATACGGCCAAATTTATCCTGCGACTTTACAATTGTTGCGCCATCTTACCTCAGCTCTCTGAAGGAAATACCCAAAAAAATTATTCCTAATAGTGTCAAGTGGTGGTCAACGACCAACGCTGGGCCGATTCAGCCCTGGCTAATATATACGCCTGTTCATTACCAAAAAAAAGTCACTTTGTGCTTGTACTCAAACTAGAGTTATGTGTAATCTCAGTGACAGGAAAGCCGCCAGACTGTGAACAAAAATGGCGAATGTCCCCTCTACATTCCTCTCAATTCTACATACATCCCTAATATTCAGCATAAAAAACACTTGCCGTAAATAATGTTCTTTTGAAAAAAATCCAAAGCCAACACCACAGGTCATCTTCGAACCGACAGTGTATACACTTTAGTTGCAGTGATACTTTACTTTTCCATTCCCTTCTAGAAGGAAATACTAATCTGAAAATCAAAGTTTAATAGTGGTGTTAAGTATTAACCCTGCGGTTATCAAAGGCAGGGTAGCCACTTTTGTAAAAAAAACAATTATTTTGAACTTATCACTCCCGTTTTAGGAATTCAGGTGTTAGCATTTGTTAAAAAGCTGTCTTGTCTACGTCAGTTTAAAATTTTGTAAGGTTATCTCAGTCCGTTCAGAAGTTGTGTCAATTTAAATTCTATAACTGATTTCTAAAAATAAATCACTTAATCATAAACTTTCAAGTTTTAAAGGTAAATAACGCTTGAAAAATGGAGCTCGAAAAAATTTTTACGAAACATTAAACTGATATCAATTACTTAAAAAAAAATGTATATTTAAGCTGTAGGAGATCCACAGACCTTGCAAAATATGTCTTTTTATGACATTTCAAATCTAATGTATGCCCAAGGTACCAAACTTTTGGGTTTACCCCCAAGCCCCCCTTTACCCTATGGGGCCGACCATCCGCAACTCCATCCAAAAACACATTTGATTTGCTTCTGTGAAATTTTACTAATATATATTTAGTGGTTTCTGAGCTGAATTATTTCCCAAATAAAACGTTTTTCAACTACTTAGCAATGCCATGGATAACCTGCTAATTAACTAATTAAATTTATTTACATTTGTACGGAATTAGTAGCGCAAAATGAAATACGAAATCCATTTTAACGTAATATAATTTCTAGAACTTATTATGTTATCCTTCTACTGTTGTAATCGTAACATTTAATACTGGTAATGCCTTTCTTCATTTCTTCCCTTTCCTTTTCTTACACTACAGTGGTCAGTTGATATTTGAAATACTCACACTCATATGTTCGAAAAACAAACAAAAGGCAAGTGCATAACAGCAAAACTGTCAGTTATAAAGAGAATTTTGAAGTGAAAATAAAGGATAAAAGTATAACAATTGAAACGGTTTAACAAGTTAGCAAGTGAAAGGCAGAAAAGTTATAGGGAATTTTTATTTAAAACTATTTAAAGTATAGAGAATTTTAAATTACTGCGAAAAAGTGGTGTTAAAAAATAAATTAAATTAATAATATTTAAAGAAAGTCATGCTTTAAAAAGGCGAAAATTATAAAACCGTAATAAATTGTGAAATGTTTAAGCAAATAAACTTAAGAAATTTTTACCATCTACATATGTGTATGTGTACACGTGTTTAAATATGTGTTGGTTGAGTGATAAAGGCCATTATGAAATAAGGTTGAAGTTTAAGGAAACAATAATGTAGAGGTCATTTCGTTAAAAAAAAAAAGAAAGAAACAACAAAACATTTCGTAAAATTGAAAAGCTATTAAAAAAGTTGAAGAAACACATTATGCAGCAAAGTCACCAAAATAAAAAAGAAGAAAATTATAGGATTTTCCACAACAATACAGCACCATCTAATCACAGTTGTGCGGGCTTACCATCAGCAAGTCGTGCGTCTACATCGTCTACTACAATGACTACTGTACAATTAACTCCGTTGTGGGAACATATTTTAAGAACAAGAAAAATACCCGAAACAGTATGCCCACGCATTATGTTTGCTGAATTTTTAGAACGTTTAAAAGACCCAGAGTGGCAAGTACGTCAACATGCCCTTAGAGTTTTTGTAGACGTTTTGGTAGTAATGAAATCAAAAGCAGATTGTTATATGGAGACTTTAATAGGACAATTGGTAGAGAATCTGGGTCATCAGGCTCCCACCGTTCGAAAGGGTGCCTTAGATTGCTTAAGAGTGTACTTGGCAGAAACAGCCATGCCAGAAACAATAATGTTGCAAATTCTCGACATTGGCCTTAATCAAAAAATTACTAATGAACCGTTTGGAGGAAGATTGACTTGTGGTGTTATGCTATCACTACCAGCCCTAGTGCAGTCAACTTTGTACACTTCTAAGAGTCATTTCATCTTAAGAACAACCATTGATATGTTGGTACAGAAAATGGGACAAGTTACACACCAGGAAATTACACTTAAAGTTTTGCGGAAAATGCGTGAACTTATAGGTGAAAGCGAGTTTATGACATACATGTCACATGGAGCATATAGGGAATTTGATTTGCTGTGTAATGTTTATGGTTTGTCTGAGCAGGAAGACGGCTTGCTACAGCCCACTCCTGCAAGTTTTTTATCTTCTGAGTCCAATACGAATACATGGCGTTTAATGGCTGCTAATAATCCCTCAAAACTGGCCAACTGTTGGCGTTCTTCCAGGGAGAATGAAAGGCTGCAGGCTAATAACAATAACACTTACCTTACGTGCCCAGCAAAGGTTATAATGGAAACTGAAATAAAAATTAATGACGATACCTTGACTATGCGTATTTTAGAAGCAAAAGATGATGACATTTGTATAGTAGAGCCGGAAGTTTGCCAACAATCATTAACGGAAATCTGTGCCAACACTTTAGACGAGGATGTTATTTGCGGTCGTCTAGAGAGTGCTAAAAATTTACGTGATTCTTCATCGCCATTGGTTAAACTTTTAAGTGATTCTGATGATATGGAAGAAGAAAATCCTACACAAGAATATAACACCACCTTCACTACACCATTAACACCCTCACGTACGCCAAAAAGAGTGACATTTGGTGGAGAAGTTGTTAAAATGCGCACGCCTGATAGTGACGCCAATTCAACCACCAATAATTATCATAAGCAACAATCTCAAAATCTTCAACAGTTATTTACTCAAACTAACAAAAGTGATGATTATGCAGCCAATGATATGGATAACAATTCAACAACATTTATATTACAGTCTCCACCTATAACCTTAGATTCTAGTAAAACTTCAATTTTAACACTCGATATACCAAATGATAATACTAAACCCCTAACTCGTCCGAAGTCGGGTCCAACTTTGAAAATTTCAGAACCAATATCAAAAACCTCTTCTCCAGCAGTGTCCTCTCGTACAAATTCACCAAAATCCCCCGCAAAGTCACCCAAGGATTCACCCAAATCACCTTTTAAACGTTTAAGTATAAGCCCTGTCGACAACATTATAAGTCCAAGAACGGCTCATAAAGAAATCGAGGTTTTGCATAACCTGCAGCGAGATCCCTCGCCTAATCGTGCATTAACTGCTAGAAGAGCCAGCTTGAAAACGGAAGATTTAAATATTCCATCATCAGCTACCACACAAACACAGTGGACGGATAATTTCGATAAAAAATCACATTCTCAACAAAGTCCTGTTCAACCATCACCTCCACGTTCGTGGGAAGAATTGGGTATTGTAGATGATAATACACTATTCTATTTACGTTCGGGGGTAAGTGTTTTAAAATAATCTTTTTAATTTTTTTTTTTTTCAATGGTTTTATCGCTGTTAGAATGTTTCAAGCTTTTTATATCTATTCTGATTTTCAATATCAAACTGAAACTATCAAATTAAATTTCTACCAATAATATTATGTAACTCAGCCCAACTATAGATTCGCAATACACGCTCCTGATACTGAAATTTAAGTAACAAATAATTCTTTTATTTATATATATAATCTTTCGAAGATATCTTTTTGTCAACAGGTTGTGTGGTTTTGTTCAAAATAAATAATTCTTATTTTATATCAGAAAATCTCTTTTTTATAATATTACTAGTAGTGCCTGCCTATGCGTCGTATGCGTCCTGATTTTGCTTTGAAAGTAATCCATACCAACTTTTAAGACTCTTACTTTTATAGTGCTTCAGATGTAGTTTATTTATTTACTTTATATAAAGCTACCCACCGCTGGGTCATTATTTAGGAACAGAGTCTATATAAAAGTCTACAATTTATATAAAATTCTAAAATTATTAATGAGTTCTGTAAATAGTGCTTATAATTTCCCCCAAAAAAATAAAAGGTGCTGCCAAGTTAGCACTCCATTGAATGGGTAAAATTGCATACTTTCACTACATTTTCTGTAGTTTTTCTTAAAAATGGCATATTTTTACGGGAAAAAACCAAAACACTAAGGTACATTATCACAAAATTTTATTTTTATTTATAATTTATCCAATAGATTTTACGTGATGCGAACACAGACAGACAAAAATTCCAAAAATTGGAGTTTTATATTCCATATCGATTAATGTCTGCAACAGCAACAAAAATTTTCCAAAAATATTTCATGTACAGAAGTGGTCCTGTTATATATTTATTATATGGGCATTTTTACAGTAAGGTTCACCCTGACCGAAAAATTAAACGTAAACCAACAGGTTTTTCTTTCTTGTGTTATTGGGTTAAGGGTATATTCCCTTTACAATTTACATGTCCAAAAGGTTTTGCGAAATTCCACTTTTACCGCAAAACACTTGCTACAAGAACAACTAACCGTAAAATAAATATAAAAGATAAACCCAATATCAATAAGAAGTAAAATTTAGATTTGCTTCTAATGAATGGTATTCTAAGATAATGTTACGCCAGACATAAAAACATTTATTCTCATCATTTCTACGCTGACGATAGCAAGTGTATGAAATTTTTTATTTTAACAGAGTTTAATAAAGTAAACTAATTATAATAAACAATTCGGTTATTAAACGAATAGAGTTAATTTTATATTAATTTTCGAAAGTATGTAACATCATGCCATGTTATAAGTAATTTCCATGTATATGTTTATTTTAAATTTACATAATTAAATGATCTCTGCAGATGCAATCTTCGTTTGAATAAAAAAATTCTTAAGCAGTATAGGTAAAATTAAAATCAAAGCCGGTTTTTCTTTAAAAGTTCAAATATTGCCTAGTCCATTAAGTTTATAGTATAAGAATCGGAATTGTTTTAAGAAAATTTGGAAAAAGCCATTGGTGAGCTTTTTAAGCGCTAGCCCAACAGCTGTGTGAATATGCTTCCTCTCATAATAAACCATTTCGATTGTTATATTTTTTGGAAACAACTATTTTATGTTTATTTCATAAACTATTTTTTTTTTTAATAATTAAAAACAGTTATAAATAAATAGTATTATATAATATTTCAAATATAATTAGTAAGGTTTAACATCATTTTAATCTTTCTAATTTGAAAGAACATTTTTTACAAATTATATCAATAATAAGTATTTCGACTTAAATATTTAGTATACATCTAATTGTCTTATATTTATATATTTTTCTTATTTCTTAATCAAAAAAAAATTAAATGAAAATTTAAGTAACGTCACTTCAGATATTAAGATTAAAAACAAAGAAGAAAGATTTTTAAATTTAAAAACTTGGAAAATAAATTTATATTATTCCAAATCCTTTTAAAAAAGGTTTTATACAAAACCTAATTCGCAGAGTTTTGCAGACATAACTTGTTATTAAACATAATAGCAAATAAAATCAAGCACAGGATTCTGAAAATATAAATGTTCAAATTGAATTAATAAAAATTATCTCTTTTTGTCACAACATTCGGTATCTCTTAGTTGTACTAAAAGTTATTTTTGTACGGATTTCCGAACATTAATTTGACCACCACGATAAGCTGTTACCGACTGATGTTACGAAAACTAGAATCAATTTAACAAATTGTTGATTCAGTTGTAAGAGTGAACTGATTTTGTAAACTTGTTTAGTCTGCAAAAAATTATGTTGTATGTAACAGGTTTTCTCATTTTTACTATTATATTAATATTTTATTATATCAGAATCTTTTGGTGAAATATTAATTTTATTATAAAAATTTTTCCGTTATTGTCTATCATGCGATGTTAAAAAAAATTGAATTTAGAAGCGAACTTTAAATTTATAAGAATGAAACTAAAAAAAGTAACTTTACAACTTCCTTACGGTTTCAGCATGATATCCTGCAACAAACATCAACAATTACTGTTATAATAGCATTAAAATAAAATTTAATTGAGTATAGATTAAAAATATTCAAAGTGTTTATGATTTTACAGTCCGGTTAAATCTGTATTTACTATATACATACTTAGACTAGCATTATATGAAATGAGAGCAATATTATGCTAAGCAATGACAATAGTCTTAAAATCCAAAAAATTACGTAGGGTGCATTTATGTTTGTTCTTTTCTATACGAAATAGTTCAACATGTTTATCTTTATCTTTCGAACAGATACGTATATTTAGTTATTTAATAGTATTTATAACGTGCCAATGTCTATATTTAAAGCAACAACTTAGTAAAAAATTTAAAAGGTTCATATAAAATTGGGACGTTCATATAAATTTTGATTTTAGCGCCCCTTATATACAAAACACAAAGTTACCTAACTTTGTGTTTTGTATGTACCTTGTAATATTATAGTCACTATGAAGAAGAACATTGAGAAAACTATTAGTTACGATAAAGCTTTTGCTACATCGGAATAGTACAATTATAATCTTGGATTTATACCTATTTTGTATGAAAATTTGTTTTATTAATCTTTTTTTTTTATATTTTTTATATTAAATAATTTTTTTATTCATGCAAATAATTCATTACAATAGTGTTGCCTCAGCGCCTAAAGGCGAGTTGGTAAATAAAAATTTAAATATGCATAAATAAGATAAAGCTTTACTTATTTAACAATAATAAGAATGATGATGAAATTTAGAAAATAGAAAAAATATATAAAAATTATATTAAACTATATCAGAAGTGTTTCCAAATTAAGAAATAAAAATTCTTTCAAACGCTTTTTAAATATTGAAATACGATTTAAGTTTTTTAAATATAGTGGCAAATTATTAAACTCTCTACTACCCATGTATTCAATTCTTTGCTTGGTTGTTTCCAATCTACATCTTACTACCGCCAAATTCATGTTATTTCTTGTGTAATGCAGGTTTTGATTCCTCGAAAAAGTTATTGTGTGATGACCAATATTATTTATATTTTTAAATACATACAAAAGAACTTGCATTTTATAAATTCCGTGAACTGGCAGAACTGATTTAGCTATAAGCTTGTATAGATCATTTGTAGGATACGTTAAAGGAAGACTATATATGGTTTTTAATGCTTTGTTTTGAGCTCGTTGAAGTGATACAAGTTCGGTGCTTTTTTTCCATCCATACAATATAGCCAAATAATTCAGGTGACTTTGTATTAAAGCGTTATATATCAACAGTTTAGTAGCAAAATCAAATTTATTTTTAAATTTGTACAAAAATCCAGCACCTTGTGCAATTCTCGTTTTAATACTCTGAATCTGAAGATTCCATGTCAGATTACTTTGCAAAAAAACGCCAAGATACTTCACTGCATTGGTATTAACAATTTCTTTTCCATCAACAAATATACTGAAGCTGCTGGTATTGGTACAATATGGTTTAAATAGAATTAACTGAGTTTTATTAGCATTCAGGACTAATTTATTGATTCTGGTAAATTCAGAAATAATAGCAGCATCATGCTCTATATAAGCTTTTATCACAGTTTCATGCTTATAGGGATAAATAATGCAAATATCATCAGCATATACATACAGTTTGCCATGCAATCCAAGATTTTGTATATCATTAATATAAATACAGAACAGTAACGGGCCCAACACACTACCTTGTGGCACACCATACTTAACTTCCTTTGTAGAGCTCTTAGTTTCGTTAACTTCGACAAATTGCTGACGGTTACTAAGATAGCTTTTAATAACACTGAGTTCTCTTCCATCAAATCCATAAAGTTTAAGCTTCTTTAAGAGAATATTGTGATCTACAAGATCGAAGGCTTTAGTTAGATCATAAAAAACACCAGCTACAGCACTGTGTCCATCATCTAAACCTTTGCAAATAAAGTTTACAACATTGAGTACAGCTTCTTCTGTGCCACTTCCTTTTCTAAATCCATACTGATAGTCATTAAGTAATCTGTTATTTTGCATAAAAGAAGATATTCTGCTATGTAACAGTTTTTCAAAAACTTTGTCAATAGTAGGCAAAAGAGCAATAGGTCTAAACATTTCTACCTTTGTGGAATTCTTTTCTTTTTGAATAGGCACCACTCTATGTATTTTTAAAATATCTGGATAAGTGCCACTATTAACCATATTATTAAAAATAATTACTAAGTATGGAGCTATAATATCTTTGCAATTTAAAATAATTTTAGAAGATATTTTATCATGACCACAACTACTAGTGCTCGCCAAACTGGAACTTGCTATGATAATCTCTTGAAATGTAGTGTATTCAAGCCGAAATGTATTAAAATGTTGATTCATAGTTCGCAAATAATTAAATGAATCTGTGCCGTTTATTTTCAACCTTAAATCTTTAACTGATTCTAAAAAATATGTATTAAAAGCTTCTGCTTTCTCAGAATCATATAAATCAAAAATATTTTTTGTGAATTTGGATCTTTATGTTTAATTCTCCTTTACGCAAAAATTTGTGCGCTCGCACAGTGATCAAATTGCTTCAAAATGGGTAGTTTTATTTCTCTGAAACATATTTTTTAAAAAAAAATAAAAAAAATTTAAAAATTGTTAAAAGTTAAATTTTAAAATTAAAAATAAGATTTTTTGGCTTTATTTGCTACTAGGTATCCCCGGTGCGCTTCGCTACACTCATTCACTAAAACTACAATAAACACTTGGAAAGTATGCCCAGCCTGTAACTTGAAAATGCACGCAATTCTCACGACAAAACTGTTTCAGTTTATAAGCATGGAACGACGCCCACTATTCTCATCCAATCTGTTTTTCGCCAGACTATGCATATTAACACGATAATAATTTCAATATCAATAAGGGTGTTACTGGTGTAAAAGGTTCTCTAGCTAGTTAAAAAGTGGGAGTAGTCAATTTTTTTTCCATAAAACCCTAATTTGGATTATGAGGGTTATAATGAAGACTTAATAAAAATTGGCCAAATTGGTACAACGATTCTTAAAGTAATGCGATTACCAACGAACCACATTTGATTTTTTTTACATATATGGATTAGCATGAAGTACTAACAACAGGTTTCAATCAAAAGTTTTTAAAGTTGATGTTTTCCTAACAAAATAAGTCTATCTCCAAAGGCTCTGGGGGGTTACTGTGTAATTCGATTCGAAAGCTAAAATTTTTCGAAAGCAATTTCCGAATCGAAAGCTTAATCGTACTGCGTAACTCGTTCGAAACGGTGGCAGAGTTGTATCGTTAAACAAATGGGAAATTATGTTGAAAATTTGGTAGCACTGCAACTTAATTGTCAAACTTGGTAAAAATAACCCAAAAAACAAAAAGCAGTTAAAAAAGAAAGTTTATATATTATACTTTTCTTATTATTTTTTATTGTAATAATGGATAGTGTTTTGTTGTGGATTAAAATTCATTAATTAATTAAATTTAATTCCAGAAAGAGTTAAAAGTAAAATAGTAATGGTCCCATCAAATATCAATAATCTTAATGATAAAAGGCAAGAGACCATAAATATTTTCTAAATTACATTAACAAAATGTATCATTTAGTTTTGTAAAAAGGATTCAATTACGTATATACTTAATAGCATAGAAAGTGAATTAAAAAGGTCACAAAGAACCGCTGCTATTCACCTACGTTAAATAAGGCAGTCACTCTACAATTGCTGCCTCATATTAACTGATTTATTCCTAGGATCTGGAGCATTAGGATGACCTAACTCTGAATGCTTAGACATGAATTGAACCATTTCTTCGTACTGTTTTTATAAGATTTTTTCTGAATATTCCTTTAAATAACAAGTATTTAGGCTTAAGTTCTTACTAAAAAAGAAATAATAGATACCACAAAACTTAACCCTGAATAATTATTAATTCATTAATAAAAAATAGTTCAAATAAAATTAAATTTACATTAAACATTAAAATAATTGTATTAAAACCAACATTATTAAGTTTAATTTATGTATTATATACTTTTATTTATTTTGAAACGTTAAAATACTTGCATTTGTACTTTTCTTTCAATTTGTCACTAGCAAAATAGCTTTCGAACAATTTCCTAATGGTTTTTGCGTAACTGATGCTTGTTTTCGTACTACAGAGTTGACCTTTCGAAAAGTAATTTTTGTTCTTTGGATAGGGATTTTTATTTTTCGTTAGAGCAAACAATCTTCCGCACTTTCGTAACAATTTATACGAAAATCGTAATACACAGTACGAATAGTTCGTACTCGTACATTTTTTCTTTCGAATCGAATTACGCAGTAACCCCCCTGGTTCCTCTTATAACGCAAGTTTTAAATTTGATTTTTATTTTAAACATTAAAAATAAAAACATTATAAGAATAATTCCATGTCAAATTAACAAAAAAAAATTTGTTTTTAAATTTACAACTCCCGATTTTATTGGAACTTTTTTAATTTATGTATATTCTTTGACTCCTTAAATTTAAATATAATTAAAAAAAAAATCTTTCAGTTTTTAGCTATACATTTATAAAAAATAATAAATATCTATAATTTGCATATGCGCTCGAGGATAAAATATATTATAATTCCAGTTCCAAAATCCCTAGATGGTTGAGTAAAAGCTTATTTTAAGTTTTAATGTAATACCAATCATAAAAATACATTTTTTTAAACAATTATTTTTCTTCAATTTTAAAAAATAAAATAAATAAATACTTAAGGCCAAATTCATAAAAAATATTTCTGTTTTATAAAAGGTTTATAAAATAAATTTTCATAAAATTTAACTCAGAAATTGTTTGCTATTTTTGCTTTATTTGCAATAGTGAAATTTTTATGATTTTTATGGTTTTTGTTTTTTTTTTGTATTTTTGCAAATTTTGTCGAGTCTAGCTCCATTTTAGCGATTCTGTAATTTCTTCAATTTGTGTTAATAATTGTGTTTCAACTAATAGTAGTTCAAAAATAATATTAAAGTAAAACCAAATACAACATCATTACAAAAATAAGAAAATTAAAGGCCGTCGTTGTTTTTAGTCTATATCTCAACCATTTGTTTGATTTAACTTATAATCTCAAATAATCCTTTACCTGATACGGGCAGATGAACATTGATAAATTTGTATACAAAGGTAAAGGATTCGGAACTAAATATTACAGGAATACTAATAGAATAATAAATTTGTACATTTTCTTGACATCAAGTATTTTAAACACGAAAATGTGAATACCGTGAAAAAACATATTAAAAGAAAAAATATAGGAAACAATATTAAAAATTAAGAACTAAATTATGAAGTGTTAATATGTTAATCAATATATAAATAATAATAATAATAATAATAATAATAATAATAATAATAATAATAATAATAATAATAATAATAAGTATATAATATAATATGTTAATAAATATATAAATAATTTCTTATGGTCTTAAAAGTCAAAGCCACAGGCCTTGTTTTGTATGAACTGTTCTTATAAATCTTTGTAATAATTCTTCATATACATATTGTTGTATGAATATATGTGACCCGGTCTATGAAAAGGGAAAAGGTGGCATATGACTCAAAAACAAAATTTCGAAAAATTAGCTGTTAAAGATAAACAATGCAACAACTTGCAACATTGCAACAATGCAACATTTTTGAGTCATAAGCCACATTTTCATAGGCCGGGTCACATATATTAAAAAAATATATGCATATTTATCAGATGAAATACATAAAGGCTTGCTTTTACATAAAACGTACATTCATACAAGTACATACTCGTACATGTCGATTTTATTAAATATTACCGGCATTATTATTCATAAAACATCCTTGTGACCCAGTTCTCATAATAAATAAATATGAGTAAATGTATTTGAAGTCATAAGTAGTACAAGTATAAATATATACTAACGCGTTATGTTTGTTATAATGGTGGTGTAACGTCTACTGTGTACTTTGCTTTAAATCAATTGTATATTATTTGTTTTAAAATTGCTTGTTTTAGACAGCTACTCTTGATCGAAAAGTAACTTAAAAATTAATGACCGAAAAATGTATAATTATGCTAGACCAACTGCCTATAATTGCATTTTTTTTTCTAGGATGCCAACAGGCCAGTCGGTTTGAAAATTTAGTGCTTTTTTTAATTTTATTTTATTTTCGAAAGAATTATTTTTTGGGGAAGGGAAAAAAAGGAAACATTTTTCATAAAAATTGTCATCCTAATTAAGGCTTGTGCTTTAAACAGATAAAATCAACATTTATGCGAAAACTTTATATTTAAGGATCCTGGTAAGAATTGGCCACAAAAACCAAATACGACTTTAAATCAACTGGCCTGCTTGATATAACTCACCGGAAAAATGCTAGTATGGTAAAAAAATATTTTTTCGCTTTTTCGAATCCTATAGATTTCATTAAGGTAGTATAAGTAGTAACATACTTGTACGTAGAAATAAGCTTCTTAAAATCTCGGGATTCGATATTCAAACTTAAAAAATACTTGGCAGGAAATGAGTTACTACATTTCATGCCTGTCTGTCGGTCTGTGTTGGTATCACGTAAAAGCTACTAGATGGTTTTTAAAACAATTTTGTGAGGGAGTACATTAGTATCCTGATCCATATATACAATATCACCTTTTTTTCCGCAAAAATATCTTATTTCCAAGAGAAAGTGGAGAAAATCAGTGAAAGTACGCCGATATTTTACCGATTTAAAGTTACTGCATACTTTAGGGCATATTTGATTTTTGAAACCAGTATATTCTATGCAATATTGCGTAACATGGTGCTTTTTTTAAATAGTGAATAACTCATTTCCTGCCTGTCTTTTACAGAGCTTTACAACAATTTTTAGAATTTTATTAAATTTTTAGAATTTCATCCAGGGATGGGTACCTTTATATAAAGTAAATATGAAAGTCTTAAAATTTGGTGTAGAATTTTTCGAAGCAAAACGTGTGTGGACACAGCTAGTACAAGATATAATTGGAAATTCTTGCTATTTTAAAAATAACTAAGAAATTTTCACGTTTTAGTTGTTGTTAAAAGCATTTCAAAAATTTTAATAGTATTGCCCTTACAGTGATCTTCATCAAGATTTTTCTTGCATAATACAATACAAATATTTCTCATTTTGTTTTCAGATCTCAGGAATGCCATAAGTTTAGATTAATATTTTTATGCGGATTTTTACGTTAAAGTTACCGGTCGGAAGTTCAAGAGCTTAAACTATGACCTGGTGAGCTACCCTAAGCAAGAATTCTATATTTACTGGTTACTTACGCAAATTTTGAGATTTTAAGAGTTAATATAATTTATTTTTGTATTTATATATTATTTCAATATTACTTATAAACATAATTAATAAGAGCCTCAGCGCCAAAATAGACATTAAAGAGGCATTAAAGTATGTTACAAACCAGCTGTTCCCGCACATATTGGGTGCGTCCTTCAAAATTTTGTTCGACTTTGCACCATATTTGAAGACTCCTACTTTTATTTACTTTATTTTATTTATATAAAGTTACCCATCCCTAGATAAAATTGTAAAATTTATATATTTATATAAAATTCTGAGATTCTAAAATTCTAAAAATTATTGTAAAGGTGTGTTTAACATATTTTAATAACAATGTAATTCCACAAAGTAATCAAATATATATTTTATTCACTTGGCTATTTGGCAGTTAGTAATTCCATTTTTGTCATTATTTTAAAACAGCGCCATCTGTTGCGTAAACGCGTTTAAAATATTCCGCTTTCAATTCATATTTTGTCATTATTTTAACACATCGCCATCTGTTGCGTAACCGTGTTAAAATATCCCGCTTTCAAAAATAATAGATGCCTTAAAGTATGCAGTACCTTTTAATCGGTTAATAAAATGCATACTTTCAACGCTTTTTCTCCACTTTCTCTTAGGCATAAAATATATTTGCTTAATCATAATACTGAGGTACATCCCCGCAAAATTTTATTAAAATCCATCTAATAAATTTTACGTGATAAGAACACAGACAAGAAAAAGTGTATGAATTTATTTATAAAAGGTTTATTAAAGAAATTTTGTATTGAAAACCTTTTTTTAAATACCTTTTATAAATCAAATTTTTGATTAAGGCCCATAGTATTTAGTTTCCTTTTAGGTACTTGTGACTTTACCCTCGTAGTTATTATTTATACAAGTGTATTTGTATTGTACGTGTGTAAGTGCTGCGTTGCTGTGGTTTGATTTTTGTTGAATTGTGTAATTAAATATATTTATGTATGTTAGTATGTATATGAAATTAGTAACTTTATTTTTAATGGTTATTACAAATTAAGAGCAGTGCGTGATTTAAGTAGTATTTAAATATTTCAGCCACTAAGTCCCTGAGGTACTGTTTAAATGTTTTTAAATATAGTGTTTATGCTGAAAATGGGTTCAAATTATACATTAAATTCTTGTCTTTAAGATCCAAAAATGCTTTGAAAATAAACGAATATTTAGTTTAATTTTGAATTATTTAACCCATATACTCAGAAAGAAATAAGCCGTGTAAAGATTAATACTAATAATCACCCTAATCCACGGTGGAACAGCATACGCCAGGGATGCGTGGACAAGAGGGTGCTTGGCCGTTAGTATGCGAACTCTGGATACCAGTCGACCTCCAGTTTCAATGTAGACTTACCCATGCATAAGGAGCTCTGTGTGGGTGGACACCGTTTTCTCCAATAATGGCCTAGGAAGAATTCAGAAGGTATGGACAGGAACGCCTCGCAAGGGGTGAACAGGTTAATCTCTAAAGGTTCTCCTATGGCGTTGAACCGAGATATTTCGATAGGGATGGACAAGGAAGCCTCGTTAGAGGTGTAGAGGTTAATCCCTTTAGGAAATAGAATGACAAAGAAACTTCGCAAGGGGTGGACTGGTCAGTCTATGAAGATACTCCTGCGGCTATGGAGGTAAATGTGGATGAATTGGACGCACCTGTCTTGTGGGCTTAGGCAAATCCTTTTCGGAAGAAGGCACCTCAAAATGTTCCTTCAACGTCGAGTCGGAGTCTCTACAGCTCATGCCTAAAAGTGAGTGGCAGAGGTAGAAGAGGAGACGGGGAAAGAAAAGAAGCTGAGACGGCAGCGCACATTGTGTGTGAATGTCCAGCACTGGCTAGCATAAGACTCAGGACCACTGGTGGATGCCATGGGGGGCCTGAGCATTGAACAAATGCTAGCAATTACTAGAGACTGCGTGATGAGAAGAAGGCAGACAGTTACCAGTCGACAGTCTCAAATCACTAAAGTCAAGATTAAAGGCTGGTTGTAGCACATGACTCAATGTAAGTAGGTTTTCATAAATTACATTTCGGTTGCCTGTAATCATAGAGGACGGAAGGGGGTCGAAAAGGGACCCATTATGGAAGTGGTCTGCTTCGATATTCCCTTTAAATTACATACATACAATACTAATAATATAAGGCCTACTTCTTCGTATCTCAAAATCGATTTTTAAACTATTTTAGCCTTTTAGACTTTTTTTTAAATATCCCCAAAGAAAAAATCGGTAATACGGTTTTGGAGATCAATTTATGTCGCCCTTATTTTTACTTTTTATATATACTTGTTGTTACATATACATATGTTTAACAACAAGTGCAAATGATAAAATTATTTGCTTAAAAATCATATTCAGCATTCCTAAGTGCGGTTCCACACTTGCAATTTTCGTTTCTGAAACATTTTTTAAATTCCCTGTTGAAGTTGCATTCGTGTCCATACTTTAAAAATTATGTTTCTGACGACTGTATACTTTTCACATGTCGAAAAAAGCAAACAACAACAACAATATAGAGTCGCAGCAGAGTTTCAAGTACATGAAACATTGTACCGCTGCCATTTTTATTTCCTCTCCCAACAACAAAAATTGCAGGTGTAGAACGGAACTTAATAAATGCTTACGACAACATAAAAAATTGTAGAATTTGGGACGATACTATTAAGATTCAAGAGCATTAAATGCATCCCGAAAAAGTTACTGTTTTGTGTGAGTTTTGGGCTGGCGCTCCAAAAAAAATGGAACACCGTCATTTGCACCCTATGTCCTACTACTGAACCACAGTGTGGCGGCTTCAACGGTAGATATTTCTTATAGAACGACATTGACCAGCCCATCACCGTCAACGCTGAAGGCTATAAATCGATGATTACCAACTTCTTTTGCCCTAAATTCAATGATATGGATACCAAAGGCATGTGGTTTCAAAAGAAGGTCGCCACAAATCATAGCAGCTTTCAAAGCCGGCATAATCCATGGTATAGTTCAAATTCGGCAAAAGCGCGAATCTTTTGATGCGACTTGGACCACAATTCTTAAGTGATATAGATCCTGAATGCGTGTAATTGAGAATCCATTAATGCGAAGTAGATTACGAAAGCCCTAGTTGCTGCTATAGGCGACAAATTATGGTGCAGGATTGTCGGCTACACTTCTACAAACTTTTTCAATGTTGAAGAAATTAAGCGACCAAATTGGAGCGTTTTCATGTTACATACAAACTTTAATTCCTAATTTTGCACTCAGCAAATGGATTGTGTTCATCAAAATATTTACGTAAAACACGGTGCTAGTTTTTTCTAGTGCTCACTTGGCACTTTCCTAATTATCCACCTAGAATATAAATTTAAATTTGTTAAATAAAATTAAAAAAATTTAAATCATTTAGAACTTTTTAAATGTTTTATTTATTTTACATAAAAAAATTGGCGCTGATAACGTTACGTTGTAACCTTGTACACATTTTTTAGCAAGTTGTCAAAAAAGTGACAACTTTGAGGTGTCATTTTGATCGATTTTGCAACATCATTTCACCCTTAGTTTAACTATTAACATTTCTATTAACACAATTAAAGTAACATTCACAAAAACCTACATCATTAAAAGAATTTACCCAATTGCTTGCAAAGAAAAGCATAATTATGAGCCTAACAAAACACTGTGTGTTTTGGAAATGTGCTTTTCTTTTTATATGAAGTAAATTCTACAAGTTCAAATTGTTTTTCTTTAATTTATGCCACTCATGTTTAGTAAAGTAAACTATCCCTTGTCGAATTATTTTTATGCTTGATTTTATTATTTATTTAATTTTTTATTTATTTTTTGGTTCCCTTTAATATTAAAGTATGAGTTAATAAAATGCGTGTTAGATTGCATGCTGACTATGAAGAAGTAATTGAGGTCAGTTGCTTTATTACATATAAATGTTTATGGGTTTGTGTGTAATACCGGTGTCGAAAGGTTTTTCTCATTTTAGGAAATATTTAAAGTAACACCGATATACGTATAAAATTAAAGTTATTTTTTTATCTTTTATCGTGTACAATGTGAAGGAATAATATTGAGGTATTTGTTGTCTACCTATTACAGTTCGAGAGATAGAAGGCGCTGAAAGACGGACCAACGGACTTAAATTGTAGCGAAAAAATTGGGTTATGATCCGGAACCCTAATATTATTCATTAATCTTATAGTAAACCACTTTACATCAATTATAGAGAAAACAAGTAAGAGTGCTATATTCGGCCATGCCGAATCTTATATAACCTTCACCATAGTAATGCTAGATATTGCGTTGTCATCTTATATTTCTTTGAACATTTTTTGAAGAATTTCTTTGTAAATTTTTTTTTTTTTGAAAAATTTATTAGAAAATTTTTGTACAAATTTTGAATTTTTGAAACTTTTTTTTAAATTTTTTGTAATATTTTGTTAAATTTTTTTGTAAATATTTTTTTTTTTAATTTTATTTAAAAATTTTTTGTAAAAGTTTTTTTTAGGATATTCCTGCAATCTATATTACGTTAGAATGGTCAGACTAAAGCAAAAAATCCTTAAAAAATTTCCTCATATTGACCCCTCTAATGGGCGTATTTACCGCTCCTGGTTGCCAGAAAAACCTTACCAACGTAAAAATAAACGCAAAATCGACCCTAGCAGTGGGTTATAGATCCCCCGAGATCTGTATGCACTCCTTGCGATCTACCTGTCGAGGTCTAATATTTACTTAAGCAAAAGCAAAAGAGAATCATTAAAACCGAAAAAAATGTGAAAAATACGTGATTTTTTGCCCGCAGCCTCCAATGCAATGATCTGATGTTGCTGAATTACAATGCCAAAATTTTCGAAGCTATGGAGGGCCGATTGGAGGGCTTAAATCTTCTTTATCTCGTCTGGTGCCTTGGCAAACGACATTACTACCCGAACACGAACAGGCGGATAGACGGATAGACGAACAGACGGACATCGGGTAATCACCTTTTTCTATTAACTTATATATACCCTTTCCACCTGTGGCGAAGGGTATAAAAACAAACAAAAAACGAGGTTAATTACATTTTTTGCTTGTAACTACTTATATATCGACAAATTTGCTGAATTAAAGGTACATATTCGAATTTTAGAGGCTAAACCATAAAAAAATTATATAATGATCACTACTTCTCAGGTTTGAATTGACTTGTCTTCCTAAATAAAAAGTTCTAATACGATTGAAGCATAACGCTTGCAACATTTTATGACCAGAAAACAATAAACAGCTTTCGAATTGAAAATCCTTTATATTCTATCAAACGTATTAAAGAAATAAATAAAATAATTTTCTTAACTGGCCATTTCTCTGAACACGCGATAAATCTACTGGTGGCTTTCCTTTACTTTTGTTTTATTATAATCATTTTCAACTATTAATAAACAAAATAGAAACAACATTTTATTTAAAATAAAATGCCAACATACTCATAACAGCAGCCAGCTGATTTAAGTTATGAACTCAAAAACTGGGTCATGTCAAAAAAATAAAAGCAACAAAATAAAAACTATTATGTATGCATTGAAGGAATGACTGCAAGCATTTGCTTTTATTGCTTTTATTTGGGAAAAATTGTCAGAACATTTTAAATTACCAACCCTTAGACGGCCAACAAACACATCTCAACACCTGGTGTGTGTACTCGTATTTACGAATTGGTGTGTGTATGCACGATATTTGACGTGCCGCATTTATTTCAACCGGAAATAACTTTCAAAGGAGAGTTTAAGGATCAAACGAAAGAACAAGACTTAAGAAAGGAAATTCTTACAGGGACATTGTGTGAAAACATTTATAATATTCCTGATTGTAATTATTTTAATGAAGTCTGTTACTTAGATTTCTTTAAGAATTATGTTTTATTTCTATTTGGCATGAAATTTAATTTCAACTCATTTTTGTGGCTTTACTATGTCCACTATGGAAGTAGGTTAAGTTTTTATACTTTTGTAGTAATTTTTTAAGTAATTATAATTACATGCTTTAATATGCATTAACTTTGCACTATGTTATTATTTTTTAATTTTTTTTTGTTATAGTTTAACAAATATTTTGCTGTTTATGCAAATTTTTACTAAAATAAAATTATGGTGATGACAAAATAGTATTATAAATGATGTTATGTTTTCTAGATATTTAAATAATAATTAGTAAGGTTCAATGCACGTTTTTAAATATTAAAAAAAAAACATATTTGCTTGAAATTCTTTATGAGCAGTAATTCAAGAAATAGAGATTTATCTAAAGGGTGATTAAATTTTTAAGGGCCGATTTTGATTTTGAATAAAACCCAAATTATTTAGGAAATTATTGTCATTTCTTTTTATTTTGAAAATATTGGTATGGTTCAATTATGTATGGAACAAAATATCGGCCAAATGGCCGCCGCGACCTCACTCCAAATTTTCGATGACGCTGAGGCATAATTCAGGTTCTATGCCGTTAATGTGCCGTATTATTTCATCCTTTAGCTCTTGAATTGTTGCTGGCTTATCGACGAACACCTTTTCTTTTAAATAACCCCAAAGAAAAACGTCCAACGGTGTCAAATCACATGATCTTGAAATCGCCACCACGTGAGATAATATGGGCTTTGTCACGCAAAAGAGCCACTGTATCGTTAGCTGTGTGATAAGTGGCATCAAACAGTCACTCTTTATGGCTGCATTGGTTTTTCGACAATCACTCTTGGATTATCATTCGCCCAAATGCGGAAATTCTGCTTATTGATGAATCCACTGAGGTGAAAATGTGCCTCATCACTGAAGATGATTTTCTTCGAAAATTGATCATCCAACGTTGCAATTTCTTGTCACCATTCTGACCATTGACGATTCCATGGTTCAAATTGAGTTAGTCTGAAATTAAGAAAAACCTAACTAACTAAATGCAGAAAAACCACCACCCTTTATTTTCCCAAAAACGTAGGTATTTTCTCAAATACCATTTTTAGGAAATAAATGGAAAAAATATACCAAAACACAGTGCAACATGATGAATGATTCTTAACACCGTTTATAACGTTGATGACCCTGGACTTGCAAATCGCACTTTTGCTGCTACCTAAGCGCTACCTAAACGGTGTTAAGAATCTTTCCTAGGAAGTTCATATGTTTTAGAAAGATGTTTATTGAGATCTTAGGTTCATTTTTGTAGTTGATTGTTTCCTTGAATTTTGAACGGTTTGCTACCTATGGACCTGAACAAGGGAAAAAAGGTAAAAAATTTAATTTTTTAAAGTTTTTTGCGATTTTGACCTTGAAGATGAAGTTTTTTTGTTCTTTATGACAAGAGCTACAACTTTGCCTCAGAGAGTATATCAAAATTTCAAACGGTTTGCAAAATATGAGCTTGAGTAAATGATCATTTTTTTGCAAAAATGACACCGAGGCCCCACATCTTTGAGGGCCCATAAAAAAAACCTGGAGGACTTTGGGCAAAACTGGGAGACAGGGGTCTTTTTTTTGGTCTTTTATCACGTAGTGGTGTCCGTATATGGTTATTTTGCCATGACTTAAAAAATTACACAGTGTGAAATTTTAACTACAGCAAGTCGAAACTAAGAAAGTAAAAATTTCCAAAAAAGATATTTCACTCGTGCAAATAATACTACAAAAATTAGGCACCTTTGCATATTTTAAAATGTGGTTTTCCATACTTTTGGCAGGACGCAGGATATAAATTTGATAAGAGGAAATTACATGAACAACATGAAAAAAAATATAGAAAACGCATTAGCAAAAATATTTTGAAATTGCAAATAAAGACACTTGTTAATAAAAAAGAAATACTAAGTCAGATTTACTCTGGAAGTACAGTGGAAAATGTGAAATGAAAGTATTTTAGACTACTTAATACAAAGTTAAACTTTTTTATTATTAAAAACATGGTTTCTGCATTAATTCCAACGCTTTATTTTATATTTTGTTTATTTGCCTTCTTCAATATATTTGAACTAACTCATATGTTAAGTCTTCAATAAAAATAAATATTCTTACTAAGTTGAGCCAGAGCTAGACTAAAAAAAATTAGTTTCACGGTTGCTGCTATCATTTGCTGGTCATCGCTCTGTTGTTCGGTCGAGAGAAGCAATACCCTTCCTTCTTAGACGTTATTACGTTACTGCGTATTTCGCTATTTCTGCTTTATCTTATGGCACGTTTAGATCTTTGTGGATGTTGGAGTTTTTTATATACCAGGAAGCAACTGTGATCATTTGTAGAATCTTACTTATGCCGAGATATTTTACGTCTGAAAGCTGAGGTATTGTTTGGTTATTTATGCAAATAGGGGGACACAATACCCTACGCAGTTGTTATGTGAGTACATTTTTATTCATTCAAAGAGAGAATCTATTTCTTTAAACATTTTTATAAATTTAATACTTGGTCTTTTAAATACCGTGATGCTACTTCAGGACTTCAGACATATCATATTAAAAAAAACACCCTATATAAGAAATCTTTTCATGTTATATAAAGTCAGGCATTTATTGAGTTAAACGAATCTAATGTTTTTCTTTGACTTTTTTTTTTGGTGACCCCAACGTTATTTCAGACAATAAATAAGTGACACATGTTTCTTTTAAAGGTGGCATTAAATTGTACTATAAAATCGAAATTAAAAGCAAATTGTTCAAATTGTTAGTTCAATACATATTTTCTAGTACGTAAAGAAATTTCCTCTTGGCTACGAATGCGAGGAACTTTTATTTTAACTACTTCTTCGCACGGTTTTCATAGCAATTATTTTAACGTGTTACGATTGTCATTCCATATTACTCATACGCCTTAGTTCCTATTATCTTAAAGTGCGTAAACGTGTTATTACATTTACATTTACAAGCTTATTTTACTCATAACTTTGTCATGAATTAATTTTTTTACTCAAGCTACATATTTCGTCTTATCTACTAAGATGACCTTTAACAAAAAAACAAACAAAAACAATTCTCGTATTAAATATACAAAAACAGTATATAAAATATCGATTAATACTGACCAGTAATTTTGTAAAAAAAAACTGCTAATAAAACTTTAATAAATTAAGGAATGTTAGGACTATGTAATAAATGCGAAAAAATAAAAGAAATAAATAACCTACAAGACTCGTGTAGCCAGTGAACTTTTTGTTAGAAATATTTAGCTGAGTAAAGTGTTATGCGACCAGTTAACCTCCCTTCAAGATTGCACTTTAAGTCGACTACATATTTAACGAATCAAAAATTCCAGATATATGTTTTAATATAATAAAAGAATTATATTAAAAATTTTTATATTAAAATAAAAGAATATTATTAAAGCACTGTTCCACAAATTTTCAGATGGCGGCAAAAATCATTCCAAAGTTTTTTTTTTCATATTAATTTATTGAAATTTGAAAGTTATATCACTTACTAAAACGTAAATACCAGTGTACCATGGGAGCCAAAAAATTACAAGTCTATTTCAACTATATCACAGCGAACAGGGGGAACCAAAATTGACCTTCTCGGTATTTTATTTTAATTAAAAAAATTCTTTATACTTATAAACTTTAATCTTTAAATGACTATAAATTGTTTGTTTTATAAGAAAAAGAAATTATAATTATTTTCCTTATAAGCAATTAGTGCTATATAAAATAGAGTCTATGTTTGCCTTAGAAATTAAAAATTTTGTTTATTAAAGAAAGATCCAAAATATCAAAAAATCTCAAACCACTTTTGTATTCATAATTTTTGCACAAAATATCTGACCTTTGGTCAGAAAAATTGTTCTGGTAGATATATAATGGGGCATAGAAGTATAGGGGAGGTTTCGGACTACAAAATTGTGACGTTGTTTGGTGGCAAGGTGGTATTCGCTATTAAGGAGGTTTTCGGACATTTTGGACCTTTTTTAATAATTTCTAAAAGAATAAAAGGCTTTATTTTTTAACACTAATCGCCCATAAGTTACATAATTATACAACATTTATTTTAAATTAAAATCTTTTCTAGGCATTTTTTAGTTTAACTACTATCCAAGTGGCTTCGATAGTACTATCCAATTACTATATTTTTATTTAAAACTATTAATACACAGCAAAATTGTTTAAGGTGGTTTTAAAATTACCAGTTCTATTCATTTATAACAAATACCAGTGGTATAGCTATAACTTCTGTAGAACAATATTCTGAATAGAAATTAACTACACTGATTAGCAAAGATTTTGACCTAAGTGATCTCAGCCGTATTTTTTGTACTGATTCCGAATGTGTACTAAGATTCTTTCTATCACGTCTAGTTTCTTTGGGACAGCTGACAGCTGTATGTGGAATCAACGATACGACCGGTTCCTCATATAAAAAATTTAACAGCACCAGAACCACTGGTGCAGATTCAGAAAGTAACCAAGAATGTGAGAATGAACGAGTAGAAAACTAGAAGAACCCAATGGACCTCATTTTATAATTCAAGAACTAGTGAACAATTTAAATTTTTCTAAAAAGCAGAGGGAAATCTTAGGATCACGATTAAAAGGTTGGAAATTACGAAATACAAAAATGTTTATGTATTATGTATGTATGATCTCTCTATGACAAATTAAAATTATTTTTCTCTTACAAAGACCACCTTTTTTTGCAATGATGTCTTTTTTAGCCTTTGGTCCTCTATATAATAAATTAGGACTTTTTAAAATTTTTTTGAAAGTCACGGACAAAAATGGAGCTGGTTTTACTTATTTTAAGGAAAAATTTCCTTAAATAAGTGAGACAAAGATCTAAGAAGGATTTTTTTTTTTGATGTCAGATAGGAAAAGGAAATCCTTCAATTTCCAAAATAAATGCCAAAAATCGCCAAATCGGATTTTTTTTAGTCTTTTGCCCATAAAGCCCACATATGGACTAGGGGTCGTGAAATACTTTCAGCAATAGTTTATTACAGCAGTCTTTTTTTCCGATCTCAGCTTTGATATTTTAGAACAAATAGGCTAAAGTCAAAATTTCGATGTAAAATTGTCAAATTGAAGGACCTCCATCTCCTACAAGGTTGATCAATTTAACACGAAATTTAGTTTAAACATACATACGTTCATATTGTTAAGTTACATAAAAGTATAAAATTTTTATATATTCCTTAAGATTTTTTTTTTCTATTAAAAAAATTAGATTGACGGCCATTTTTAATATAATACACACAAATTCAATAATTTTGGATTTTTTAATTCCTGATGATCTGGCCTGTGCAACCCGAGAAATACGTATACGAACTAGCTCTTTTTCCCCAACAAATAATTATATTTTTATTATAAAACGTTATGGGCAATTAGCATAATATTAAATAATGAAAAATTAGAAAATCGTCTAGTTGTTACCTCAGAGAAGATATTATATTGAAAAAATTAAAAGAATTTGCTGAAAATTGTTTAAAATATTTTGAAAAAACAGGGTATCGAAAAATCAAAAATTTAATTTTTAATATGCTTATAACTCGCACGATTTGAAACATAATTTACAGATTAAACATTCATTTTATAGGTATTAACTAGACCTTTAAGAACATGTCAAGCTCTAAAAGAATTTGCAGGGGCGAGATACCCAACTTTGAGACCACATACCACCATCCGCTTGCAGATGGATGTTGCCCACCGTCAAAACTTAAGCTGAGATACTCCTCTGCTATGCTCGTGCCAAATTTTGGGTCAATCGGCCCAGCCCTTTACAAATGGCTGTTATTTCCAAAGTATTTTGATTCTGCCCCACTGTGCAGTGTTATTCTTAATAAGTAACTTCAATAGAGTTTTTAAAGAACTATTTCTTTGGTACATATATTTTTAACTGCTTATGGTCTTATTGTTTTTTGTAAAAGAATTTTCTTAAAAAGATTAATTAAGTTTATTATATGAAAAAATAATTAACAAAAAAAATCGCTTATATGACCAGCTGACGTGCAGCAGAGCACTCCTAGCTTCCTTTTTCCACAAGTATTGCTAAAGTTTCATTATTTAGCAATTTATCTTTTTTAATTGCTTCAAACTTATGCATACTTCTAGAGTTTTGCAATAATTAAACAATCAGAAATTCTTTTGAAAAAAAAAGACATTTAAATTCTAAAGGTCATTAAAAATTAGACAATTCACCTAACCAAAAAAAAAACAATAAGACAAAATAGATAACGAAAAAATGAAACGTTTTAACTTAAATTTTTTTCCAAGGTTTCTTGAGGTTTTATGAGATATTTGCGTGTTTAACAAACGAAAAAAAGAGCACAAAAATAACGTGCAAATAAACAGATAATTAAATTTATAAGTTTATGAAATAAAAAAATAATAAAAATTAATTTAAGCCTAATAGTTTCCTATTATTATTCAATTTATGTTTATGTTTGTAGAAGCCATTAAAAACCTTTTGTCTTTTTGCAGAATTGGCGTCACCGTTTACAAGGTGTTTTGCAACTGGAGCAGGCTTTGAAATCATCTGAAGTTCTGGCCAAAGTACAACCTTGCTTGGATTCACTTTTGCGCACCCTACTGTTATCCGAATGCAAAGCGGAAGTGGCTGAGGAAAAACACAAACTCTTGATTAATTTAATAGTGCGCTTACCCTTAGATAATTTAGAAGATCGTACTATGCAAATTATGAGTGGACTTTGTCGACAAGGTGGTGCAGGCGCTAATCGAGTGTGTAAAGCTCTAATGCAAAGATTGCCCCCAGCTGCTATTATTTTAAAGTTAATATCACAAGAGTTTTTACATGCTAAGAGCTCAAGGGTAACCAATTTGTCTTCCTTTATTTTATTTTGGTTGCATATATGTATACATACATACATTCAAGCATATACTTTAGTAGTATTTTTTGTCATTTAGCCAGACAGTGACAAATAATGCACATTTTATACTTGGTAAATTTAGTTAAGCAACAATAATAATAGAACCAGGTTTCTTGCATACTCTACACACACACATATACATACATAAGTATGTATTTAAGTATATAAACGACAAGTACATTGCAAAGTTCAAGCTATCAAAGCTTTTTTTAATTTAATGGTTTCATTTCATTTAGTAGCAACATTAATTTCCTGTTTTCTTTCATCCTTCTTCAGTTGCTTTTGTTTGGTATAAAAATTTTTGATTTGCATGATTGTTTTGAATGAACTGCACCTTGTGCTCAATGCATTTATTTCATTTGCATGTCGGTAAACTTCCGTCGTCGTCACTATACTGAATATGCAATTGAATATTAATAATTGATACACAACAAAAAGGTAAAACTCAATGGGTTGTAGGTTTTCGGTACAAAAAGTCAGATAATTTAGGTAAGAGAAACCAACGTGTTAAGAATTTAATAATCTGTTATTAATGATTTACATAAATTAAATAAATAGTTATTTGTTTTTAAATACTTGTCATAAAGTTAAGGTAAATGCCATGAAATTACTAAGAGTAGGCTACCTGGCACAATTTAAATTATGTCATAAAATATTGCATCTATTCAAAATTTGCTTTGTAATGAGCTCAAAAAAATTTGTTGGTCAGAACCTAACGCACAATGTATGTACTCGTTTTTGTGACTGACACTTTGACACATATACATATGTATAATCAATTTTAGCGTTTTGTTTTTATTATAACCTTTTCAAAGTTTTAATTAATTTCTTTGGTTTATACTTTTTTATTTTTAACCGACTTCAAAAAAAGAAGGAGGTTATCAATTCGTCTGAATGTTGCTTTTTTTATGTTTGTGCCCGCAGAACTCATTCATTTCTGAGCCGATTTTAAAAAATTTTCCTTTATTAGAAAGGAAATGCTTACAGATTGGTCCCGTTTTAAAAGAAATTCAGAATTTTTAAAACTAAAGGGTGTCTCCATACAACATACGTGATTTTTACGTGTATTATGAACAGTAAAGGGCACCCTTTTAAAATTTTAAAAAACTGCTTATTACTATAGCTGCCAATAACAGAACTTAATAAAAAAATAAACTTAAAAATTAAAGGGTGTCCCCATATGCGATGTCAATTTAAATATATGTACCATTTAAACCATTGTAGACAATCACTTGAAAATTGGACAGAATGTCCAATATTTATAATCAGAAATTAAATATTTATAATTAGAAGTTAAAGGGTGTCCCAATAGTTGATGAATATTGCAAAATTTTTGAACCGTAACAGAGAGACGGTTGAAATTTACAAAGAATCTGTATATCTAAGTCCTTAATAACATCAAGTATATAATTTTAATTTGGAAACTAAAGGGTGTCCCCATAATTGATATAATTTTACCTATCCAGCCCTATCTTTTGAACCGTTATAGACAAACACTTGAAAATTAGACAGAGTCTCCACTACTATGTCCCATATAATAACATTTATAAATATTTAAAATTATAAAGGGTGTCTTAATAGTTGATGTAAATTAATGCATATGGCCAAAATTTTTACCCGTTTTAGACAGACATTTAAAATTTACAAAGAATCTTTCCTTTAAAATTTTACATTAAAGGGTGTCGCCTAGGTGACGTTGTTTAACCTATATGGCTATATCTTTGGAACCGTTACTTTTTAAAACTGTGTTAGTAATAATAAGAGTAAAAAAATAAAGGGTTTCCTCATATCTGCCGTAATTTGTCGTATATGGCTTTATCTGCTGAAACGTTGTGGACAGAACGTATATTACTATGTCCGTTAGAGCAACAAGTATTAAAGTATTTGATTTTAAATTTTTAGTTTAGAATTGATGCACATATATTCGTTTTGTAGTTGTTTTTTTTTTTTGCAAGAATTATTTCGATATGAGAGTTTATCCACATTCTAGTTTCCTTTTAGTTTGATTTCCCTTATTTTTGTATTTATGTGAACTTTCTACAAGTTAAGCTATTTTTCAAGGTTGGCTTCATTTATCGATATATCGATCTCTATTTCCAATTGATATTTTTATAAATTGAAATATAATCTACTTACCTACTTAGGTTATTTATGTATGTAAGTTTGCCATTCCGTTTTTAATTTCAATTTTTTTTTTTAATTTTTTTACCTTAAGAAATATATATATATTCAATTCAACGATGTCCATTTGACTGCCTGTATATCCGTCTGTGTTAAAGATAAAATTAATTTTCGGAGGATCCTGTATAACGTGTAGAAATTTTTATTATATCGAACAAAAAAATGCTGTTTCTGTATTGAAAGCGAGCAAATCGGGTAAAGAAATTTATGAAAAACATTAATTCTTAATTATTTAATATTATGCTTATTACCCATAACGTTTTTTAGTAAAAATGCAATTTATTTGTTGGGGGAAAAGAGCTAGTTCCTATACGTATTTCACTGCTTGCTCAGGCCAGATCATCAGCAAACTTTTTTCCTAATTTTAGAGAAGCCAAAAATACTCTATAAGTAATAAAATTCTACAAAACACAATGAGAAGTATGCATGTTATAGAATAATATTACAGAATATTAAAGCTTCAACAAATTAATTCTTTTCAAATTTTCGCACGCTTTTAATACAGAAACTGAACATGAGTTTATTTTTTTGGAATCCGAAAATTAAAGCAATTCAAAGAAACAAAATTGAAGGTATGCTAGTAGGTACTGTTCTAGTCTATTAGTCTGGGGGTTGTGGGTTCGATTCCCACCAAAGACTCTGGGTGTTTCACTGCAAAGAGTGAAGGTCTTCATTACTATGCGCGATAAATTAACTTAGAATAAAATTTGTAATTGTATTGTAACATTTAATAATTAAATAATAAAATTTTTACCAAAAAGAATTTTAATCCTAGAAAAAAAACGAAAATTAAAAAAAAACAAAAATGCCAACAAACTCAGGAATAGTAACGGTTATAGGTTTTATTAAAAAAATAATTTTTAATGATTATATTTAAATTTTCAATTGCTTAGACAATAACATTTATTTTTCGAGTTTTATTTTTTGCTGTTTTTGCCTGTTCAAAAATAAGACTACATACGTAAATTTGTGTTACTTTCGCAACACCATGAAATTTTTGTTTTTAGCTATAGCCGACAACATTTTATATACTGTTTCAATTTACGCTTAAAAAATAAAGTCATATTCGAAAAAATCGCGTCATTATCTGAACACCCTTTAAATTTTAGTAATTATTGTTATAACAGCCACTTTCTATGAAAATATCGAGAGTCTTCTTATTTAAAAAAAATACTTGCAAACCACGGCTCTGTCGAAACACCCTTGAATTTCAAGGTTTTTCTTATACTTGCTGATATATCGAACATAGTTTTAATTACTGTGTGTAAACTTCAAGTGTATCTGCCTTTTACTGTGCAAGCAATAAAGACATATACGCGAATAACACGTCGCTTTCGGAACACCCTGCAAGTCTTAGTATTTGCTGTTATAGCGGTAATAGTGATATAACTTGTGTAAAAATTTTAAGAGTCTACCTTTTACGGTTCCAGAGACGGATTGCGCTGACAGACGAACCGACGTACCCTTTGGAAACGGAACTCTAAAAAAGACCAGAGTAACAAAATTAAGGAAGATAGGGCTTTATTACGGTAAAATAATTGCGAAAAGGAATGTCCTTTTTGGAGATTTTTAAAATTGGGGTGTTTATTCTTAATGAAATGATCCCCATTTATGAAAACTTAATAAATTGTTGTTTTGGGAAACTAGTTCATTGGGGTTTTTAACTACATTCACTAAATTGAAAAAAAAAACTCCTCACGAAGTTCACAAGGAATTATTAGATATGACAGGGCTTTTAAGGTTTCATCATAAATATTTAATTTGTCAAAATTGAGGTTTATGAAGAATGATCAACACAGATCAGAATTTCTCAGAGAAATCAAAATATCACCAAATTTTACATGACATCAAAATGCTATCAAACATTAGAATTTTACCAAAAAATAAAAAGAACCGAATATTCGACAAAAATTTTATTCGTTATGGTGAAGACAAGACTTGGCTGCTCTACATTACTCTAACTAATTTTTTAAATTTTATTTTGGCCTTTGGCTTTTTGTTTCATTTATGGAGCTACACTTCTTTCTGAGTCTGTGTTCTTTTTAAATTTTAGTGTTTTGTTTATTTTATATTAGTTGCTTGAATAAAAATTTTTCTAATCATTTTTGTCAAATAAAATAAAAATAAAATGCTCAAAGATTAACTTAACTTTTGATAGTTGCACAAATATATTTAGATTAAACTACTTTTTCCACGAAATTTTAACTCATGTCTTTTTTTTAACTGGTTGTTAATTTAATGTGGCGCAATAAATTTGCTAGAAAAATATTTTATTTTAATAAATTTTTTCTATTAACAGTTTCGTGAACATGCTTTACAAATGGTCATATTCGCACTGATGACCTTTCCAAGTACATGCTTTGATACAGAGACGTGTATCAGAAATGCAACATACACCGCATTGAATCGCAAACGACGGGTACGTCAAGCTGCCTTAGATGTTCTTGCGGTGTTGGGTCAAATATCCAGTAACACAGATGTATTGGATGTTGTACAACAAATTGCAAATTTACGTGATGATGGCGCTGCACTGGTGGCAGCAGTTAAAACACGCTTGTCACGCAAACAACTTCCACTTGTAAGCAGCGAGGGTGCAGTCCAATATTCCTTGCATGTGCCACCCTCACAGCTAACTAACAATAAACACGATAACGAGGTGAAACTGAATAAAAAAAATGAGAGCAATATTAATAACAGTAACAGCAGTAATACGAATGAGGATAAAGTCATAGAGGAAAATGGTCAACAAGGACCGGATATAGATTGGATTACAGCAGGTATTGGTTCTGTTTCACCTTCTTCTCTTAAACGTAGAGCTCACAAATATCGCGTGTCGGCTAAGCAGAATTTTGCTTGTCTTAATTCCCAGGGAAGGTAAGATGAAGGAAATTGTTGAGCTAAACAAATATTTTAAAGCATTTCTTTCTTCTCCTTCTTCTCCTTTTATTTAGCACAAATAATCCCACATCCAATGATTCTGTTTATAAAACACCGTTTCGCAATCCTACTGATTTTTTGCCGAACAATAAAATTAACGAAAGTGTAAGTAATTTTAATTGTATACAGATGTTCTTGTTGCTTTAATTTTTTACTACCCAAATATTTCTGCAAAAATTCTAAAAGATTTGTTCCCTTCAATGTTTTTTTATATAAAATATTTTCTCTTATTCTCGACCACTAGAGGTTCGCACGACAATTAAAAAATATTCGAATAACCTAACCCTTAGGTGCAATTATAGCATTGATTCAAAAATTTAAATTTCATTCAATAATCCGAAATTCTTATTGCGCAAGAGCCCCAAATGTTTTGAATGTTAGCTTTAAATCCAAAAACAGTTGTTTACGGACTTTTTTTTTAGCCGGCATTTATATTTTTAATCGTAGATGGTGCCCAACACTAGACATACTACTACATTTAATTAAAGAATTTTTCCGAAAAAGAATTGTTACTATCTTGCTAGATAGTTTTTATATATAGTTTCAGAACATAGCGATACGTGAGGTATAGATTTCCCTTCCTAAAAAGTCAGGCTGTATTTTGGCAATAACGCGTCAAATATTCGCTTCTAAGTGCTCGAACGCTTCTGGTTTATCTGCATAGACTTTACATATCCCCAGATAAAATAATCTAATGACATCAATTCACAAGACCAAGGTGCCCAGTTAACAATCCATTTCTTGAAATTATTTGTTTGCCAAATATTTCTCTCAGTAAATTCTGCTCTGTGTGACATATGGTACCATCCTTTTGAAACCACATGCCTGCAGTACTAATGCCCTTCAACTGAGATTATATACTGCTCGCCGTTGACTCGTGGGAAAAGAATCACACAAAATTTTGTTAAAATCCATCCAGTAGTTTTTACGTGATGCGAGCACAAGGAAATAAGGAGAAACAGACAGACTGACAGACAAACAGACGCAAATGAATTACTATTTTATTATATGTATAGATATAAAACAGCAAAATGTATTTGTTTGTTTTTGGGTGCCCCGGTAGTCTTGTAGGTAGTATGATAGTCTATCAGTCGGAGGATTGTGGGTTCGATTCCCACCAAAGACTCTGGGTGTTTCACTACAACGAGTGAAGGTCTTCGTTACTATGCTCGATAAATTAAGTTAGTATATAATTTGTAATTGTATTGTAACATTTAATAAATAAATAAAATAAAGTAGTTGTTTGTTTGTCGGAGAGCTATAGCTAGCTGCCTACACCAGTGAACCGATCTTTTTGAAATTTTCACAGTTTGTTATTATATGGTATGGAAATATATGGTACTTATTTTTTGATATTCGACGTGGGCGTAGCACCTCCCATAGAAAGTAGATAATTATCATTGTGTTGCTTGGTAACAGTAATAGGTAGCGCCTTAAAATTTTACAGCAGTAATCTCTATATTAACACAAATAGTTTAGAGTAAGATAGACTGGATTGAAATAGTGGGCATGGTACCTCATATATAAAAAAACTGCAATAGATGGAGCCTTGAAACGTTACATGAGTAAAACTTATACTAATACTCATAATCTAGCAAGGTACAAGCTGGACTGGGGCCAGTGGCAGTGGTCACTCCTATACAAAGTGAAAAATTATTATCGTGTACCTAGAGAACTAGAATAGGTAGTTTTGAAACTTTGCACAAGTAAGCCTCATACTAATGTGAATAGTCTAGCAAAATACAGACTGGATTAGGATAGAGGGATTGGTACCTCCCATACAAAGTAAAAATTTATTATCGTGTTAATACATATAGTCCCAGCAAAAAATACTGCTTCGTCATATGCAGGTTTGTAAAGGAAAGACGAGTTGTTATCGCTTACGAACCTGCTTACGTATGACATGATATTTCTTCGCGATGTATAGCATTTCCTTTTAAGCGCTCAATGCAGCGCAGTATAGATATTCTAAAATCATACGGTATTAAGTTCGTAACTCGTCGTAACACCTCGTAAATTCGAAATTTGTTTATCTCTGCCTTACAGTTCTGCTTTTTAGTATGCACTACTGTAAGGCGAAATGTTAAAAATTCGCATTTATTTAGGCAAAATATATGTGTTTACTATTAAGAGATTTTGTATGGCAGGAAAAGATTTTACTGCTTCCAAAAACCCATTTTTTTTTTTTTTTTGCTAGGGTGTAGCAAAAAACAGAGTGCATGGTACGACGCAACCTTGCATATAAACTAAAACATTTTTAACGTGAGAAAAGAGTGAGTTTTCGAGTTAAAGGTTGACCATACTTTCCTTCTAAGTGTTTATTACTTTCCTTCTAAGTGTTTATTCTAATGAGTGTAGCAAAGCGCACCGGGGATAGCTAGTTTGAAGTAAACATGAGAAAATAAAACTTAATACGATAATTTGTGCTACCAGCGATTTTTTGACAATTGCCGCAAGTTAATGTCAAAGATATAAACAGTATTACCAGAAAAGTTTTATTTGTTTTATTGAAATAATTAAAATTAAGTGGATAAAAATAATATTGGTTTAATCTTTTTTTATTTTTATTTAAAAATAATACTAATCTTTTTCTACATTCAATAAGAAAAAGGATTAATATTTATTGTCGTTTACTGTTTTGCTACAATTATACAAATGGAATGCTGTTGGCAACTTTGGCTTGTAAATAAATAAAGCAAACAGTTGAGCAATTTCTGCAACTTTTCGCTTCGTTCACATTTTAAAAAAGGAACATTTTACTTGCATGTATAATCGTGCATGCAAGTTGCACGATTTTCGCATATTCCTCCGCCATTTTCGTAGATAATACTTATAGATAACTTGTATGAAAGTAGATGCTTGTGTAAAAGCAGCGTAAGTTGGCTATAGCACCATCGGTGGTCGTGTAGCCATGTGACTATGATAGCAACAGAATAATCCTATTCATAAAAAACTTTGTAGCCGGTAAACTACTGTTGTCTATGTGTTTAATGCATTACTCTTTTAAACTTAATTGAAAATTTAAACAAAAATAACAATTTTCATGTGTCTACTTTTAACTCAGAGCGATAATTAACTTTTAAAACACCACTGTTTACACAGTTCTCAAACAAATCTACAAAAAGAGAAATGAAAATTGCAACTATGTCCGTTTCTCTTTTATTCTGAATATTATAAAAATGTACTTATAATGCGGTATTTTTCGCTTTTAAAAGGTACTGCATAAAGTAAATTAGTACTAAATGCTCCTTCTTCGCCTTAACACACCACACTTCCCAATGAAACGTTACATACTGTGGGTATTTAAAAAAGTAAAATTCAAAAAAGGGATGAATGGTTCCTGGGAAAGTGGCAACAAGCATTTGTTTAAAGTAACTAACACATACAAATAACTTGGGCTGAATGTTCAAAAGCAAATTGTGACGTTAGTAATTTAGTTTATATTTATCGTTCGTTAGTGCAAGACTACCAATCACTAAAAACTGAAAAAAAATAATTCACTAAATCCATTAAAGAATTTATATTTTATGTATAAAATATAACAAAACTTTAAGTAAAACAAATGATTTTACCATTTGTCAGCGATAATAATTTTACTAATAAACGTAGAATGTTAGAAATTTATAATAATTATCCCTTGTATAATTTAGTGCCAGCAAATTTTTTTAAATGGGTATGACTTAAAATTATTACAATTATCTTTGTTGTGAAATTAAACAATTGTTTCTTATTGTTGCAGGAGGACAATCATCAGAATAATTTTCATCATGTATTTTCCTCAACTCCTTACAACTACGGTTTATTAACAAAAAAATCAAATGGTAAGTGTTTAATTTTATTTATTCAAGCAAATCTATATATGTTCATATATATGTAAAATGCTATTGTTTTTCATTTTTCTATATAGTGTGTAAGGTTCGTTTTGTTTACTTTGTTGACCTAACAACCAGCCAATTCCTTGAACTTAAAGAAACCCGTTTTAATTCACATTCCTTAATGTATCTTTTAGGTACACAAAAAATTAAATTTTAATTTAATATCGAAAACTGCATATTGAATTACTTTTGTTATTAACCTTCAATCGAGATTATGGAAGTTGTGGATTTAATTCCCAAAATTGTTAAAAGAGCTAGGAATTATTCAATTACATTGTATTGCAGGAGTAATTGAATAAATTAAGAATTTATATCAAAACAATTTTATTTTCTGATAAATCGATTTTTTTTAAAGATTTAGGATAAACACTGTGTAGAAGAAAATATAAAATACTACATAGAAAATTGTAGTATTTTATATTTTCTTCTACACAGTGTTTTAAGAAATTCTTGATTTACAAGCATTTGTTTTTTGTAAACAATTTTCGAAAACTTTTAAATAGAAATTACTTTCCAAATTTTAAATAGAATCCTTTAAACAATAGTTTTATATCTGAATTATATTTCCTGGATATTAAAGTTGTAATATTCATGAAATTACCATATAAAATCACTACAGTGGTTCACTACAATAAAGTGTTATTTTAAGATCTGGTCTCACTCTGCTTTCAATTACATTGCCTTTAATGTACAGCTCTAAATACATACTACAAAGTAATTTTTTCATCCTTTTTTAACAAATAATAATAATTTAATAACTTCTTAAACAATACGCCACGAAATAAAATAAAATACCGCAACTGATTTATAAGTAAATCAAATTTTTTTGGCCATGCAACCTGTAAGAGAAAATTTATTGTTTTGAAAAAGCAATACCCAGGAAGCAAGGGTGTGGTAAGACACTGCCTGGGCAGACTAAGTTATGCCCTAGTTGACAAAAACTACTTTACAAAATTAGTAAACGTTTTTTACACATTTTTTTACACACATTTTGCATTTTTGCATAGAAAGTAACAACAAAAAATGCATTAATAGGCAAGGTTTGTAGATCTCCTATAGCTTGAGTATGTACTTCTTATACAAGTAATTGGTTTCTAGGAAATGACTTCTCGATTTCTATTCTTTTTTAAATAAAGTGTAGTATTGAAAATGACACAACCTCTGATCAGGCTGAGATATCCTTACAAAATTTTAAACTGACATAGATAAGAGAGCTTAAGAGCGACTCGATAGACTGATTGGTAACGCGCTAGCATATCAGTATGGGGGTTATGGGTTCGATTCCTGCCAAGGACTCTGGGTATTTTCTGCAGACAAGCAAAAAGCTTCACAGGTTGTGTTTTCTTTAAAAAAAAATTGTTAATAAAATATTTTAATATTTTTTATTTTTATTTTTCACATAAATTCCTAAAACGAAAGTGATAAGTTCTAAAAAAATGTCTTTTTACAAAATTCGTTACCCTGCCTTTGTTAACTGAAGGACTGTCAAATCTTTTTTCGGGTATATAGCCCAGAAATTAAGCTCTCAAAATCTGTTTATCTTTTTCAATCGGTGCTTTGGATTCGGAAGAATTTTACAATAAATCATTAAAACAAAAAAAAAATAATTTAATTATTCATGCTCAAATAATTATTACCGGGTAAGCTAGAGTCTATAGTCATTTCTTAATTTAGCTCATCAGGAAACTTTTACCCAAATTTGAGGTAAACTAAAGATACCTTTTATCCTAAAAATGTCCTTAACAAAATGAGAGTTAAATCAAAGAAATTAAAAACAAAGTATCAAAGCTTAGATAAAACAGTGAATTTATAGCTTATTACAGCGCGAACTCGATTTGCGCAGTTACCGATTACTGTAACACCACGATTAGCGCAACAGTTAATTTTTTTACATTACATTTTTTTTTTTTTCAAAAATGCAACTTTTGTTTATTTGTCTATAAATATTGTCGTAGTATCTAAGTTTTGGTTAAAGAACCAGTGATATAACTGTTATGGCGGTAAATCTTATTATTTTAATACAAAACAATTTTCTTAAGGAATATATAAAAATGTTATGTCTTTGTGTGCGCTAACAATATGTGCGTACGTTTAAACCAAATTTCGTGTAAAATTTATCAACCTTGTGGAAAATGGAGGTCCTTCAATGCTTTACCCAAAAGGTAAAAATATTAAATATGCAACAAAATTTTTACAAGTTGAACGATTCACATAAATTTTTTTTGTGGATATGTAATTAGTCAACGAAAATCAAATAATAAAAAATCGACAACGTTAACGCAAGGGAAATCCCGTAATTCCCAAAATAAATACCAAACACCATTTTTTTGTTTTTTTGCCCATAAAGTCCACATATTAACTAGGGGTCTTGAAATACTTTCAGCAATATTTGGGAGTATATATAGCTTTATTTTGGCAGTATTTTTTTCCGATCACAGTTTTGGGATTTTAGAACATTTTTAGGTCAAATTGAAGGACCTCTATCTTCTACAAGGTTGATTAATTTTACACGAAATTTGATTACGTTATTTTATTATTTGTTGTTATAGCAGCCATAACACAGCTTCTATAAAGTTTTTAAGTATCTACTTGTTTAATATAAAGGGTGTTTTTATAGAGGTATAGAACTTTAAGTTGGCATTACATTTTAAGATGGCAACCGATTTAACAGCTGTCAAGTGATTTATTCTCAGTTTTGTTTGACATTTCATCATGAATAGACTCACGCCTGAACAACGCTTACAAATAGTCCAATTTTAGATAGATTTATTGAAAGATACATTTGGTGACCGCCTAATTTCACGTTTTGGACGTGTGAATTGGCCTCCAAGATCTTGTGATTTAACACCGCTAGACTACTTTCTGTGGGGCTATGTAAAGTCATTGGTTTATGCGGATAAGCCACAAACACTTGACCATTTGGAAGACAACATTCGCCGTGTTATTGCCGATAGACGGCCACAAATGTTGGAAAAAGTCATCGAAAATTGGACGTCCAGATTGGACTACATCCGCGCCAGTCGTGGCGGTCATATGCCAAAAATCATATTTAAACTGTATTGCCACAAGATTATCTTTCGGATTAATAAAATTCATGTCAATCGAATAATACATCGTTCTTTTATTGCAACTTAAAGTTCTATACCTCTAAAAAATACCCTTTATAAAGGACAAACGGACTGACATAGGAGCGATATTAACTAGTTAATGAAAAAAAGAAAAAAATGCTTAATTTCTGCCTTAAAATTTTCTTATTATAATACAATGGAGTTGTATTGAGTATCCGAAGAAGTCGAAAAGGACACATATTTTGCAACACTACATTTCTAACCAATCTATCCGTTATTGCATGTTTATGTGAAATTTGTTTTTTTAATATTTTTTTTACGTTCTTGAGTATTTTCTCAGTTTTTAAATTTTAGGGGAAAACAGAAAGCCTAATTTTTGACATTTTATTCGATGTTGGAAATATTATACATAGATAACACATAGATCAAGGTATATTTATTTTACTAGGTAGTGGCGTCCCTACAACAAATACAACAATACAAGAACAACATGGCATTTTGTTGTTGCTTTGTAGTTCGAAATGTCATGAAAATTAGAAGAAAATTGAGAAGGCGTGTATGTGTTTTATTGCCTTCTCACTTCTACACTAAAAAATGTCTGAACACATACAACTTTTGACATGTCGAACTAAACGAAACGTCAAAAACCTAAGTCTCTCGTCAAAAAAACCTAATTCTAAGTATGTATTGGTAGGCAAAATTGTACAGGTGTTGGTTTTTAAAAAAAATTACCCACAGCACCTAAACTGCACATAGTTGTATAAAAAATTTTGTAAAAACAAAATATTTTTTTACATTCAATTTTAGATGTTAAAATTAAATAAATCTTTTGCTTTTTATTCAAAATATGAATTTTATATTTTTCTAATATATTTATGTGCGAAAAAAGTTATGTAGATTGAATGCTAATTTTAAATATTTATTATATTGACTTGAAAATTTTCATCCTCTAAAAGACAAAAAATACATTACTGCGTAGAAATAAATTTGACCAAACAAATGTCAACAATATTAAATTAATTTTGTATTAAAAAATTTGGAATGCAATTAATTGTTAAATAATTTTTTGTGCAAAAATTGTTTAAATATTTGGAAATTGCAATGGAATATCGCGTAATAGTGTCTAAATGTGAATAAAAATTTTACTCTACTAAGTGTTTTGAATTCATACCATACCCGTATGTGTGAAGACATTTGTAGCCACGTTTTTGACATTTGGAGAGTTGGCCATCTATGTGTTATCTATGATATCATATTTGATAGAACTGTTTACAACACTGAAGAAATAAAGCGTTTCTTATCGAGTATCATCATTAGAAAACTGTGCAAAATTGAATGTGTAGAAAAATATTGTTGCCCTTCATATGATTTTACAATTTCCGAGTAAAATATTGGCTAAATCTGGCACCTTGCCATTATTCGACTAATACAATAGACTTTCAAAGAGCAGATGTGCATAAAGAAACTTCTTTTGTAATATATTAATGCTGCAATAAATACTCCTTTTTGTTTGACATATACTAAACTAATAATTCTATCAATAGTTATCAAATGCCTAATGCACTTGCACCTGTGCTCATGAGGCACAGGGTTTAGTTTAAATATTTTATTATATTTGTTTTAAAGATTATTTTCGTTTATTTCAGCTGAACAACCGTACTACACAACGAAAAGATTGGTAGCAAATTCATGCTCAGATTCTTCCGTTGACGGAAGAAGTTCTGAAAGCAATAATACTAGCAGTGGTGGTAGTGCAGCTAGCAATGACGTGTCAGAAAAAGTAGGCGGTGGCGGTGGTGATTGTTGTGTAGATGGTATAAGTGGTAGATTTACTCGTCAAGCAGTTAATTCAAGGTGAGATACACAAATAAAAAAAGGATTTAAATGTAAATTGATTATATATTTATTACACATAACCAAGTTTATTTACTTTATATCAGTGTTGGCATTAATAGATTAATTTTTTAATCGATTTGTAAAATTAATCGTGATTAATACAATAATAGTTAATTTAATCGTAATTAATATAATAGTTTTAATTATCTTTCTTTTTTTAATAACCTACTTGACAGATTTCCCAGTATGGATATGAACACAACATATCGTGTTCATAAACCGCCAACTTATTATCCCGGAATGGGAGCCTATGCCCACTTACAGCAGCAGCAATACAACATGAACTCCACGTATCCAAAAGTTAATTATAATCTTACATCCCAACAGTATCATCATTCTCAAATGGCCAGTAGAAGGAAATCGCAAAATCATTATCAACAGCAGCAACAACAATCCCCGCCTTACTACTATATCAACAACAACACAAATCGGGCGCAACATTTTAATCATCACAATACCATTTCGATAGCAAATACTACTCATAAAAGCAATTGTAGAAATCAAGGTTTTTGTCAAAAATATTTTTTTATAAAAAAAATTTGTATTCAATTTTTTTTTACTTTACAGAGAATTTTAAAATGCCAGAAAATCATCAACATCGAGACTTTAACAATTGTGATGATAATCTAGATGGTACTTATACAATTTCTGCCAGTGGCACAAAAGTCCCCAGTCAACAACAGGCTGTTGCATTGACTGAAGCAAATGGTCGTCGTTTTGTTAACGTTGAAAAGTTTCTAATGCAAAGGTATGTACACATGAAGAACAATATAAAAAACGACTTCTGCCTGCTCCTTATTATGGCAAAGGTTTTATTTGTCTGTCTGCATGTTTGAGCGTCAGCCTTCTTGATTTTATGCAGGATAATTAGAAAGTTTTTCTTGCAATTGTTAAAGTTCAGGGAAAAACATAGTTTTTGTTTGGAATGTTCAAAACTTTTGATATTTTAATAGGAGCTGGGAGGAGTTTGTTGAACTGAGACTTGTTGATTCCATAGTTACTTTAATTGTACGAACTTTGTTAAACTTTAAAATCTAAATATAGGTATGTATGTAAGTTTTATTGTTAACAATATGTATATAAGTTGTATAAGTAATGCTAAAAACATTATTATGAATTAAACACATAGACAACATCAGGCTACCGACTACAAACTGGCAAAAATAAAATACACAGGTTTATTAATGGGAAGACGATAATTTGAAGCCATCAAAGATACATGGCTAAACGAACACCGTTGTGGCTGTAGCCAACTTAGGCTAATTTCTATTTTTGTATGCGACAATTTCAATTTATTCAACAGAAGAAAATGTCGCAAAATTAAAAATAACAAATTTATTTATAATTAAGAGGTTTTGAACAAGGCATATTAATCAAGTAGCCTCACTGCGGAGTGAAAATATTATGGCGAAAATTATCATTTGTTTTTTTTTTTTTAATATGGATTTTGACAGTAACCTTACAATTTTTCTCCTTAAATCGAAGTTGAACTATCAAACTCCATATAAAAGAAATTATAATTTTAGACTTAATGTTCACCCTCCTTAGTGAGGCTACCTGATTAATGTGCCTTGATAAATATAAAACACAAAATAAACTAGGAATAAGGCGAATATAATTTTGACACTCAACAAAAATCATATGTCGAATTCGCCTTTAAGTTTACCTGGTATAATTTTTCGTTTAGCTGTCGTTTTCAATATAACTAAGTAGCTGACTACAAGACAACAATTGTAGTCAACGGAACTTGTAGTCATATAGCTGTATAGCCGCTGTCGTCTGTGTCCTTAAAGCATTAATAGTCTCTCTTCTACACAATTGAATATTTTATACGTCGATGATGGATGGCAATCCAACTTCAGTTGCGTTGTCAGTTGCCACAATTGTATTAAGTATGGCAAATGGCAACTAAAAGTTGTTAATTTCAGTTGCCAAAATGGCAACCATAAATTTGTGGTTGCTGTTGGTTTTCTTCACAGATTATAAAGTTAAACCTGCACTAAAAGTCAAAAGTAATATAATTATTTCCAAATTTTTGTATATTTAAAATTGTATGCAAATATTTAACTATATTACATACATAACATTAGAGCACTAAAATTGTTAAAAGGTTATCTGCAGTGATCATTTACTTTCTTCATCACTGCTATATTTCTGTTCATCACTTTGCCCTTAATTATACAGACAATGTATATTGGCGTTATGCATTGCTCACGTAACTCAAAACAAAGCATCTGCAATGCAACAAAAGATAACGATGATACGAATAATATTCCTTATTTTTATAAACTCATATTTTATCAGCACCTGGACCCTGCGATTCTACTTTTGATGAAAATGATCCAAAAATAGCTGCTGGTATAAAACTTGGTATATTAAAAGCTGCATGCTCAAGACACGGTTGGTTGTAATTTTCAAATAGATCTTTAGGTATTGAAAGTGTTCTGTTTAGATTTATCGTGTTGACTGGAACATCATGACAAACTTGCATTAAATTTACGAGTGTGTTTAAGCACATTTTTGACGAGACTAGATATTAATTTAATATAATAATAATATTTTTTGTATTTTGTTTGTTATTTATTAAATTAATTATTTGATTGTTTATATTTCCAGTTGCTAGACTGTCAAAAAAGCATTATCGATAACTTTATGGCAACTCAAAAAAAGTTGCCTTATATTATATCAATATTTTCCCCAGTTGCGTTGCCTTTTGACAACGTAACTAAAGTTCGGTTGCCATCTATAATCGACCTATTAATAAATTTATAAAAAGAGTTTTTTTTGTATTAATAGTTTTATGAATCTAATATAAGGTTTTACACCATTTTGAAAATAGTTAATACTCGTAGTTTACTACTATTGAAATTAGTTGTTAATTAGAATTAAGCCAAGGCATATTTATCAGGTAGCCTCATTACGCAGGAGAAATATTAAGGGCAAAATTTTTATTTTTTTTTTATATTTATTTATATAAAAATAAAGGCCCCTATTACGGTTTACAACTCAACTCTACTTCAGTTGAAATTTTACAATTTGGTATTATTAATTACAACTCAACTTTTCAAAAAATTTTAAGTTGAATTAAAATTGTGTTACAACTCTGTTGTAGTTTCACCGTTTACAACCCTGTGTTAGTTCGGTTAACAAAAGTTTAAAAAAATTACAACTCATCAGTATGTGTTGTTTCAAATTACAACTCATCAGTAGCAGTTGTCTTTCAAGTTGTCTTTTAGACAACTCAACTGAGTTGAGTTGTAAACCGTAATAGGGGCAAAAATAACTAAAATAACTTTTTCAAGTCAAACAAATAAATTCCTTTGATCAAAATGACGTAAATGAGTTTATAATTTTGTGAAATTCCCTTCTGAGATAAAAATTAGCCTAAGTTGTCTACGTGTGTTGAGCCTTAAAAACTAAAGTGGAATTTATTCGGAATTCGACTAAAAACTGGAAATAAATTCGTGGTTACTGAACCGCTATCCCGATTTGATCGAAACATCAAATCGCTATAACAGGTATAGCCTAGCTTAAGTTTTAAATTATAACTTTATAGACCTCAGGTAGATAACACCACATCGCTTCAAAGAAGATCACTTTTGATATATGAATATTCAGGTATGTGATAAGATTCGATCGATTTTAAACGTAAATCGAGGGGTTATCTTATTGTTTAAGCGTTTAAATTGTTTAAATTTAATGTCTAGCTTGTTGTTAGTAGTGGAAGCAAAATCCTTTCAATGTTCTTAAATAAAAATTATGAAAAAATATTTCCGAGTCAAAAGTTCTACTAAATTTTTTAATTAGGATCAAGTTCGTTATTATACACTGAACCAAAAATTTTCATAAACACTGTAATATTATTATTATACAACTAACAGACTTTTAAGGCAATCAAAAGACGATTTTCGTAAAAAAGTATTTTCATTAAATTCCTCATATTGAAGAAATTTCTTCATTATTATTTTCGTTATTTAAAAGAGTGTAAAAATGATTAAAATGTAGTTAAATTAAATTATTTCAAATCAAAATTTCATCAAATCAGTTTTTTGCAAGGCTATGCGTATTAACACGATAATAATTTTTTACTTTTTATGGGAGGTATCACTCTCACTATCATAATCCAATGTGCATTTTGCTAGACAATGCACATTACTCTAAGGGTTACTTGTGCATAGTTTTAAAACTCTACCTATTGTCGTTCTCGAGGTACACGATAATAATTTTTCACTTTGTATGGAGGTACCACGCCCACTGCTCCAATCCAGTTTGTATTTTTGTAGACTATGCGTATAATCCTAGGGATTACTCGTGCAAAGCTTCAAGGCTTTATCTATTGTAATTCGCCAGGAACACGATAATAATGTTTCACTTTGTATAGGAGGTACCACACCCATTATTCTAATTCAGTCTGTGTTTAGCGTGACTATTTACATTAATATGGAGGTTACTGGTGCGAAATTTGAAGATGCTACCTAATTCAGTTATCTAAATGCAGGATAATATTTTTTTACGTTGTAAACGAGTTACCACGCCCACTATTCTAATCTAGTCCATCTTTCTATAAACTATGTACATATGTTACTGGTGCAAAATTTCAAGGCGCTACCTGTTACCAGGCTACACGATAATAAATATTTACTGTGTATGGGACGTGCCACGCCCCCGTCGAATATCCAAAAAATTAGTACCCTATTTATAGATCGGTTAACTGGTGTATGCAGCTATATATTTCCGACAAACAAACACATTTTGTGCTTTATATATACCAGGGACCGTAACAGTTACGACTTTTTTCAAAAAAGTCAAAATATAATAGTTATTTTTTGACTTTTATTCTTTCGGTCAGAAATAAAAGTTAAAATTTGACTTTTATTTTTTCGATCAAAAATAAAAGTTAAAATTTGACTTTTATTTTTTAAGTAAAAAAAAAAAGTTAAAATCTGACTTATATCATTAATAAATAATAAAATGAAACCATGTAACCAATTATGGTTAGAAATAACCAAAACAACAACACTGATTGTCATCGATCTTATTTTTCTTATATTTCCATTACATTGTTATTTTATGGCATAGTCAATTTTTTTTCTGACTTAAAAAATAAAAGTCAAATTTTAACTTTTATTTTTTACTTAAAAAATAAAAGTCAAATTTTAACTTTTATTTTTGACGGAAAAAATAAAAGTCAGATTTTAACTTTTATTTTTGACTTAAAAAATAAAAATAAAATTTTAACTTTTATTTTTGATTATTAATTATATTAAAAGTCAAATTTTCACTTTTATTTCTGACTTAAAAAATAAAAGTCAAATCTTAACTTTAATTTTTGACTTAAAAAATAAAAGTCAAATTTTAACTTATATTTTTTACTTAAAAAATAAAAGTCATATTTTAACTTTTATTTTTGACTTAAAAAATAAAAGTCATATTTTAACTTTTATTTTTGACTTAAAAAATAAAAGTCAAATTTTAACTTTTATTTTTGACCGAAAAAATAAAAGTCAAATTTTAACTTTTATTTTTGACCAAAAAAATATCGGTCAAAAAATAATTATTATAAAGTGACTTTTTGATAAAAGTCAAAAAAATTAAAGTCTTTTAAGTTTATTATTCCTTAGCATAACAGCATCAATATGCTGTATTCAAATATCTGATAGACAAATTATATCCACCTGACTTTTTGATTTTAAATTTTAAAAATAACTGTTATTTTCGGTTCCTGATATATACATATATAGATGTTTTACTTCTAAAACAGATTTACAATAAGTTTAGCACATAACTTGAATATGTTGATAGTGATTTTTCATAAAATTTCAAAAATTCAGATTTTGACTTATTTTTACGTAGCCTCAATACTTTTTTCTAATTCTATATGATCTAGTATCATAACTTTTATTCCAGTTTGTTCCTGCTCAATTCGATTTTTTATTTATCTGCCTTCTCCAGGAGCGGGTCTCCTCTCCTGTTGCGCATTATATCTAAGGGTGGAATTCGTAATACATGTCCAAATCAACGCTATTTTCTCCTTAGTAATTCTAAGTGGATTTGGCTTTCATGAGTGCGAACCCAGAGCTATTTGTTTGATAATCTGTTGGGCTAGAAAATTTGTTGATGAAAACTCGCAGTGTTAACATCTTTAGCAGCCATACTTCAAGTTTCAAACCGATATAGAAGAACGGATGTCACACATGAATTAAAGAAATACATACATATGTACATATATTTTTGTGCGTGTACCACCATCAATTTGGTGATTTCCACGGTTTAGGACGTTATCAGACGAGCCTCCATTCGATGTTATTAGACCAAGTAATTAATGTTATGGTCTTTTGTTTTGTCAACTAAGATTTTATAAATATATTTTCGTTTTATAATCACCGGTAGTGTTTTTGTTGATATCATTGAAGTAAGGCAATTAATGGCTTATTACTCATAGTGGTACTTCCCTTATAAAAGCATAGATGGGAGTAGATCAGACAGATGGTTAGATTGATAGTAAAGCTTCACTTTCGCCAACACTGCAAATGCTAATTATGTTTATTTTTATAACAATGTTGAAGCGCTTCCGGTGTTTTTCAGGCGTATTAATTTGAAACTATATAGCCATTTTAACTTTACCATACATAGTATAAGGTAAAGTATCGTAATCATGAAAAAAAATCGAGGGCGGGATTTCGACGGACTTATACGTTTTGAGGTCTCTTTGAAGTTTACTGTGTATTTCGATTCGAAAGAAAAATCATTCGAATTTGTATGTCTTTTACATTGTGTTTCGAACAACTTTTCTTTTGAATCGAAATACGCAGTAACCCCCCTGAATACATTTTGAGTATTTTCGCGATGATGTCTGTGGGTGGGTGTGTATACCACTATTTTTGTGGAGTTTGTACAGGTCATACCGTTTAATATATCAAAATGAAATATAGTATGTGCCTTTGGTATATGGAGATGAAGAGCTTTATAGTTTTTTGGTCATAATCGGGAGGGGGCGTACCATATGACATATTGAAAAGAAATTTAGCATGTGCCTTTGGTATATGGAGATGAAGAGTTGTGTAAATTTTGGGCATAATCTGGTAGGGGCAAGGGGTAGTTTACTTACTCCCAAATTTGTAAACGCTCTACAGGTCATAGCTCATGACATATCAAAATGAAATTCAGTTATTGCCTTTGGTTTATGGATATGAAGAGATGTATAAATTTTAGGCATTGCCGGGAAGGAGCAAGGGGTAGTTTACTTAACATCCCAAACTGAAAAATATTTATTTTTCGATTCGAATATACTTTGAACTTTTATTCTTTATGTAATATATCCATAAAAATATCTGTTTCCATTAGGTATGGTAAAGTTGAGTGTAGGTCACTCCAGTTTTATTTAATTTTTTTCTTTCGCCATCGATTTAGTGCTATACGGTAATACCGACGTAGAAAGATGCTGTGATATGTACTATTGTAAATAGAATACATCAAATATCAGAAATATCGACTGGGTATCGAACTTAGCAATTAACGTCCTAACTACACGAGCTACAGCAGTATCACAGTTTTGGAGGGGAGAAGTCCAAATGCAGGAGATGTATTTTTAGAGACTATTTACACCTGTTTTTATTATTATACAAAAATCGTTTTACTAATTTATTATTTCCTGATTTTTGATTAATTGCTAACTGAATCACCAATCATTTCCTTATAATTCGGACTCCGTTTGTTTCATAGAAAGTAAGAAATTAATTTCCGTGGGTTTTTCAACATCTGGTTATGTTCAAATATAGTGTTTCCGGATTTGTGGACCATCAAAACTTTTACCACAAGATATTTTTATTTTAAATATGAGAACGCTTCACTATCTTTGTCTAGTGCTTTAATATGGTTTTAATTTAATTTTGATATTTAATGATGGCAAAATTGTGACCATGAGTAAAACAGCAATCCTTTATGATGTGCAGAAGTTCTTTTGGTCGAAAAATTATGATATGACTTGAAAATATCTCAAATTTTGTGGTATCTATGTGGAATATTGGTGGCAATTGTTTAAATGATACTAATCATAGTCACAGAAGTGGTACAAGAAGCTATAAAATGTGATTTTTGGCAACACATGCATTTGTTGTTGCGAGATTAAATAAAATGTACATGAAACTCTGCTGTGACTTTCTTTGTTGTTGTTGTTTGTTCTCTTCGACATGAAAATGGCTGTAAAAAAGTATACAGTCGTCAGAAACAAAATTTTTATAGTATGGACAAAATGTTTCAGAAACAAAAATTGCAAGTGTGGAACGGGACTTACTGACACTAACCGACCACGTTATTATTAGCTCTAAGACATATCATAGAGTATTGTATTAATTCCCCAACACCAAATTCAAGTGACACTTTCATAGAAAATGTCAGAACTCGAACCGGTTCCTATTACTTTAAAACTATTCATATGACATGTCATTTGTTAGTCCCCTTTCCTCTAAGGACATTAAGAAAATCGAAAAAAAAACTTTTCTATAACTATCACAGGGATTTGGATTTAACGAAAGCGAAATTATTTTGTAGTTAACAACATAACCAGTTGCTCACATTGAGGTCAAATTTAAAAAAAAAATTAATTTAAAAATTTCAAACATCCCTTTTACATGTAAAACTTATTTAATGATTTATCCATAAAACCGCAAATGATGATTAAAAGCAATGGCAGCAAAATTACTACACACATACTACAGCACAAATTGACCTACATTTAATACAAAGTTTAGCTTCAAACCATAATGGTCAAAACACAGAGGGAATAAGTAACAACTAATTTTAAATGTACGGACATTTATTGTATAAAGTCATAGGAAAAATTGACTATTAAAAGTTAATAAAAATTAAGTTCGTAAATAGTTTTCTAAAGCAAGAAAAAATATGTAAAGTTATTACGACTTACGACCTCAATTGGGTGTCAAGACAAAACAACTTGAAAGTTATAACTAATGAAGTTGGAAATAAAACATGAGTAAACAATACACCCCATGCACAGAAATAAAGCGCGTGTCATGAAATTTTGAAAAATTAAGCAGTGACATTTTTTATTTTTTGTTTTGTTTCCTTTGTTTTTATAAGAAATCTTAAACTTGTTGGTAAGGTGAATTTTTCTTTCATTGGTAGAAGTTTAATACAAGAGTTGTGTGTGTAAGCACGTAAGCTTTTCTTTTAGAGAGGTCAAAGACCATGAGGTTGGGGTTGTTATTAAAGAAAAAACAAAACATTGTGTCCAGTTTTGTATGTCTGCAGGACATTTTGTCTGAATAACATATTGATTTCCATTTTTTATTCATTATTCAGATATGTATTTCAGTGGAATACTAACAAATTTCAGCTTAACTACAACTTGTATTTACATATTGTAGCGAGGTATAGGTAATATTATTTTAGGAAAAGCATTTGCTCTTAAATTTTTGGGTATTTGATAAACACCTGTACGGTGTTGGTAAATAACAAATCATAATTGAGCAAGTCTTGTGAATTAAGGATTGAAGGTTCCTAAACCCCTTCTTAAAACTAATGCTAAAATATGATTTTTACCTACATAAAACTAATTAATACCGAAAATGAATATAAGGAATTAATTTATTTATTCCTCTAACTCCCACTGGAGCATAGGGCGCCAAAGGAATTAATGCACAGGTGTGCGCATTTTCACACACAAACACACGCTAAAGTTTGGCCAGAATATACATATTGCGGCTGTCTTAGGCGTTTATTTTATTATTTACTAGCTGTGGCCGCCACTTTGTCAGATATTTTTACGGGAAAAAAATATCCCATATTTGAACCAAGATACTAAGGTACCTCCTTATAAAATTTTATTAAAACTCATACAGTAGTTTTTACGTTATGCGAATACAGACAGACAAAAAATTCTAAAAATTGCTGCTTTGTTTCCATTTACATTACTAACTGCACCAGCAACAACTTTTTCAATAAATATTGCATGCACAGAAATGGCCCCCGACAGTTTTATTATATGTGACAACCGTAATAAGGCTGATAACTTATTCCAACGGTAAACTTAAGAATTAATTTAAAAATGAAAACATGATAATTCCATGACTTTTTGGATAAGGTATATTATTCTCAAAGAAGTCTTTTTATCTCGCAACTTAGACTCATTTTAGCTCGCAACATTCTCAGTCTCATATCTTTTTTAGGGTTCCGTAACCAAAGGGTACAATGTCTGTCCTTTGGTCTGTCACCGCCTTTTATCTCTGAAACCATATTAGATAGACTCTTGAAATTTTCACAGAAGAAAGTAGTGGGTACCGAGTATTCGATCATTTTTTTGGGTACTCAATACATAAAAGTAGTTAATCGATACTTACGATAGTATTTTTAGAAATAAATTTTTTAAAATATTTGGCATTTTCGGCGATAAATTTCCTCTGCTAGTATAAAAACGGAATTATTGAGTACTATTGAGTACCCAAGTGAAAAGTATTGAGTTGTATCAAGTAAATGAAAGTAGAAGAAATTGCCAGCACTAATGTATAACTTTTGCCACTACAGCAACAAATACTAAAACTTATAGGGTGTTTCGATAGTGACGCATTATTTACGTATATATGTTTATTTATTGAACTGTAGGAGGCATACACCTAAAATTTAAAGGGTGTTCCGATAGTGACGTGATTTACATGCATATGACCTAAGTTTTGAACCATAATAGGTAGACTTTTGAAATTTTTACAAAAGGTGTATAAGTGTAACCTCTATAGCAACGAATACTAAAACTTATAGGATTTTTCGAAAGTGACATGTTTCTTGAGTTTATGTATTTATTTCTGGAGCTGTAGGAAGCAACCACTTAAAATTTGCAGACAGTAATTAAAGATATGTTCGCTATATTAGCAGGTATACAAAGTTAAACTTAAAAATTAAAGGGTGTTCCGATAGTGACGTGATTTACATGTATATGGACTAAATTTTAAACGATGGTAGAATCTTTAAAATTTTCAGGTTGCCACTGTAATAAATAGTAAAAATTAAAGGGTGTTGCGACAGTGATATGATTTGCATGAATTTGACCTAATTTTTAAACTATAATAGTTACACTCTTGAATTTCTCACAGAAGGTGTATTAATATGGCCTTTATAACAAATGGTATTCCGACAGTGTCGTGATTTCCACGTATATAGCCTTATTTTTTGAACCGTAATAAGTAGACTTTTGAAATTTGTATAGAAGATATGTTGCCACGACCGCTATGATAATTACTTAAAATAAAAGGGTGTTCCGACAGTGACATGTTTTTCACATATATTGCCTTATTTTTTTAATTGTTATAGGTAGACTCTTGATATATTCATTGAAAGGCAATTGCCATGGCCGCTATAACAAAAAATAAAGTTAAATGGTACTCCGACATTGACATGATTTGGACTTATACGGCCTTATTTTTTTAAACCCTAATGAGTAGACTCTTGAAATTTTTACAGTAGATGTGTTGCCATCTCCGCTATAACAATTAAAGGGTGTTTCACAATAATATGTTTTTCATTTATATATTCCTTTATTTTGTTAACCGCAATAGGTAGACTCCTAATATTTGAACAGTAATAGGCTGACACTTGAAAGTAACACAGATTATATTTTACAATACCTACTGTAACAACAAGTACCGAAAATAAATTTAATAAAAATAAAATGGTGTTCCCTTGATGTAGCAATTTTGGGGAATTTGACCTTCTCTTCTAAACGTTACGTGCAGACACTTGGCATTTATACAGGATATTTAGTAATATGCTCTAGTATAAAAAAATTAAAATTTAAAGCGTGCCCATAAGAAAAAATTAACAACTTGCATTTTTAAAGTTGTACTGAACATAGTACGGAACCCTACGTGTGTGAGTCTGACCCGCAATTGACTGATTTATTTAAAAGAAATAACACTCAGGCAAATAATGCCCATATTCATCGTGTTACTTCCTTTGAAAAGTATAGGAGTAGTCAGAGTGGTAGTAAGGCTTCACTTTCGGCAGCGCTGCAACTGTACGTTACGTATATTTAGAGCAGTGTTGCAGCGCCTTTATTGTTACTTAGGCGTATTAATTATTTTTTTTACTTCACTATTTACGGTAAAATCGGCGATGGACGGTGCTGTGCTAAGTACTATTGTAAATTAAATTAATACATATCAGACAAATCAACGTTGTCACGCATGGGTATCGAACTCGTGACCAGGCTTTAGTACGCAACGCGTAAACTACATGAGCTATAGCACTCTACTTTGTTATTCATGGATTTTACCGACCTATTTCTGCATGACGACCTTTTTTGTGCAACCTGGTACACTCCCAGTAAACCACTTTCAACCAATGAAATTGATGTTTAAGTGAAAAACGATGTTTAATCAGCACACGAAATACCCTTTTCACATTATAAATACATTTACATAAATAGTGAATAGCTAAAGTTGTGTTTACTTAAAATAAATCCATTTGTATTTGTACATTTATATTCCCCTAAAAAAACTTTTAATGTCATCCTTCTCAGAAAGTATGACAAACAAAAAGAAAAGTCAGGAAGAAACTTAAGTGGAAGCATGTTATGAGTAAGAAGTAGAATAACGTTATAAAAATAAAATAAAAATGTTGTTTTTTACCACTTCCTACATTACCACCACCACGGCTACAGTTTACGTAGTTTTCGAAGGAATTTACCAATGACCACTAAGCGAAAGACCTTATAGTGCGCGTATGAATTGATATTGGGTATATTAAAAAACAATTTACTTTAATTATGGTTAAACAGTTTCTTAGTTTTTATGAATTATCGATTATTTACAGTAGCATTTAAATAAAGTTGATTCATCATTAAACTTTGTTTCTGGCGCATTTTAAAATTTGAGTTAGTTTTCATTGACTTAGTTCAATTCGAAATTTTTTAAAAAAGTTTTTCTTTAACACAACTATGAATACGTTAATGGACAAGAGACTGAATGTAGCTGTCGCACTTCTTTACACATAATACAACAGTAACGCATTTCCTGTCTGTCTGTCGGTCTCTCTGTGTTCGCATCACGCAAAAACTACTAACTCTTCCGCATAAATATCTTACTTTCAAGAGAAAGTGGAGAAAAAGCAGAGGAAGTACGCCGATTTTTTTACCGATATAAAGTTACTGCATACTTTAAGGCATTTAGGTTGCGCAACAGATGGCGCTGTTTTAAAATAATGACAAAAAATTAATTACTTACTGCCAAATAGCCTATTGAATAGAATTTGTATTTGATTTGTATTTTTACTTTGTAGAATTACATTAAAATATTTTAAACACTTTTTACAGAGCTTTATAATAATTTTTTGAATTTTAGAATTTTATGTAGGAATGGGTAGCATTATATAAAGTAAATTAAATTATCATGTACCCACCATTTTAAAAAATTACACAATTTTTAAAAATGAGATTTAAATTTTTAAAGCAAAAACACTTCGAATTTTTTTTTTTATATTTTTGCTAAAAAGTATAAAAAAATTAAAAAAAGAAAATCCAACTTAAACAACTTTTATTAAAGACCTAATGAGTAAACTATTAATCAAAAATTTTTTTTCGATAAGTGGCTACATGTACCAAAAAGTTTAAGAGTGACCCATAACTATATATGTAAGTATACTATTGATAAAAAAAAAATCCAATGCTAAAGGTTAAAACTGAAAAACTTTCAAAAAATTTGAAATTAGCATTTTCTGCCTCTCCGACATCGATAGCAAAAATTACGGTTTAATTGTTTCTTATGATTATAACAATTCTAAGAAAAAATTTTAATTCTTTTTTTAATAAAACAGGTTCTTTTTTGAATAAAATTGTTTTTATTTATAATCACCGAATTATATTAATTTAATCGTATTAGGTGTAAGTTCGGTCAGAAGTGCAATTTTATGCGTTATATTCACTTACCAAGAATTCTGCTCCTATTGAAACCATTTTAAGCAGTTAGATTATCAATTGATTGACACACGGAACACACTTCAAGGTGATCGAATCTGTGTTGATTCGTTATGTTGATGTACCATTATTTCTTTCCAGTAAGCTCACTTTTGAAATATCGCACATTTTGTAGTTACATTTAATATCGCATTTTTTGTGTTTTTGACTAATTTTGGGTGGCTTCACCCAAGAGAGATACATAAGAGACTTTTAGCAAGAAGTTAATTTGCACACACATATGTATCTTTCTTATAAGTAAAATGATTCCGATGGTTGTTTCAGGAGAACTGCCAGATCTTGCAAGAATGTTTCAACTTTGTTTCTTTTTGATTTGACTTTTAATTAAACTGCTTATCTCGAAAATTATAAAACAAATACACAGTTCACATTCAAGGCATTACAGTAAACAACATTTTTAATTAAAATGAAAAATTATTTCAAAAGCACTAAATATAGGCTTATTTTTCACATGCTAAGTATTTGCATATAAAGAAAATATCGGTGTTTACTTTCTTCCCTGTGGATAATACGTATTGAAGTGCATTTTCCGTCTAAACATAATTATCTGTTTGCCGTCAATGTTTTTTTGAATGCTTATTACAATGCAAAGATGATTTACACGCTTGTTCAACGTTGTTTAAAAATCAAACTTTCGTACTTAAAACAACATTTGGTGGCAGACATCGTTTTGAAAAGAAATGTTTCAACAATGCTGTATGAACAAGAACATTATATCGACAACGATGGTCTTTACCCCCCCCCCCCCCCCCCCTCCATTAGACATCAACATGTCTTAACAAAAATCAAACTTCATATAAAAAAAAAACTTATTTAAAACTGTTTTTTTTTTATGTGAAGGTTGAATTTTGTATATAAAGGTTCCTATTCCTTTAATAACAATTTTTTAATAACAATGTAACTCCACAAAGTAAAAATAGAAATCAAAATACAAATTTTGTTCAATAGGCTATTTGGAAGAATGTAATTAATATTTTTTGATTATTTTAAAACAGCGCCATCTATTGCGCAACCGTGTTTATAATATCCCCATACCAATAAATTTGTCATTATTTTAAAACAGCGCTTTATGTTGCGCAACCGTTTTTAAACTATACCGTTTTTTACTTTTCTCCAGTTTTTCTTGGAAATAAGATATTTCTGCGGAAAAAAGTCTTCTATATTGGAATCAGGATACTAAGATACCTCCTCACAAAATTTTGTTGAAATCCATCACAATCCATTCAACACAAAAAGAAAGACAGTCAGACAGACAGGAAATGAGTTACTATTTTATTATATGCATAGATATAGATGAATATGTTTAATACGCATTCATATCGAGTCGAAATACAGCAAAAGCAGTTCATTTATTTGCATTTTTTTTTATTTTCTATGCTGAAAATATCTTAAAACATTTATCAAGAGTAAAAATTACTTTTGTCATGCTTTTCGTAAAATTTTCTCTAGATTTAAAGATATTTATAAAAAATCGACCGAAAACAAAAATGAAAAACCGCTAAATATAAAGAAATCACTTTAAAATATGAATAATAGAAATTTGTCCAATAAATTATGGAAAAATCTCCAAAATCACCAACTTCTGTTTATATGTATGTACTTTCTTATTAAATAAAATAATATAAAAGGTTCAATAGTGTAGGTTAGTACTAAACGGCAAAAAGGCATGGATATTGGTTTGATCGATCTAGCAAACTGTGAGCTTGCAACTTCTGTATGCCAATTCTGTTCAAAATCTAATAACAACATGATGCTTCCAAGTTAAATATGTTTTTATTAATGTACGCAAATAAAGTGATTGTATGCTTTATTATTTTTTTTTTTTAATTATTAAAATAAATATGAAAGAAAATTAAAGCCTTTCATCAAACATATCATAGCTTTTCGATAGAATTTGAATTACTAAGCTAAACCCAGTTCTAAGGATATATTTCGAACCATCAATTCGGATTCAGAAAAAACATAGTACAATCGTACAAACACAGGTTAGCAAATGTAGTTAAAAAGATCTTTAAAGAATGAATATATTGAGCCCTTGATTATGAAAGTGGTATAAGTCATATATTTATTGTTTCGAGATATTAAGAGGTTTGGGTAAATCCATGTCAAATCAACCAAAAAAAATTGTTTTCAAATTTACCACTTCCGATTTTATTGAAACTTTTGTTGTTTGTATTCTTTAACTTTCTGAAGCCAAATATCATTTCAAAAAAATTCTATCCCTTACAGTTTTTTAGCTATACAGCTATAAAAGTCAGAAAATATCGCTTTGTTGCATATGCGCTCGAGGATTAAATATAATCTAATTCCAGTTCTATTAGCCCTAGGAGGTTGAGTAATAGCTCGATTTAAAAGGGATTTCATATGTTTTAATTTGATATCAATCGTGAAAAAAAAAACAAATTTTTAATAAATTTTTTACTTATATTGAAAAAAAAAATTTTATAAAAATCTTTGAGATGGTGTCTTCTAGTTATATATGTTTTTTAATGTGGCTTAGTGAGTACACTATAAAAATTTCAGAGTGGGATCATGGTGGGATCAGAAGTTATATTAAAAAAACTTCATTTTGACTCATTACAAACTGAAAAAATATAAATTTTTTAATAAACTGGGTAATAAAGGTAAGAAATATTCCTCAAAACTGAAAAATATGTAGTTTTTTAACATAATTTCTGATCCCACCATGGTCCCACTCTGAAATTTTTATGGTGTACTCACCAAGCCACATTTAAAAACATACGTTAATTTCAAAAAAAAAAAATTAAAAGACACTATCTCAAAGATTTTTATAAAACTTTTTTTAAAATATAAGAAAAAAATTTTTTAAAAATTTGTTTTTTTTTATGATTGATATCAAATTAAAGTGTATGACATCCCCTTTAAAATGAGCTATTACTCAACTTTCTAGGGCTTATAGAACTGGAATTATAATAAATGACATCCTCGAGCGCATATGCAAAAAAGCGATATTTTCGCATTTTTATAACTGTATAGCTAAAAAATATAAGAGATTAATTTTTTTTAAATTATATTTGGATTCAGAGAGTCAAGGAATATAAATAGCAAAAGTTTCAATAAAATCTGAAGTACCAATTTTGAGTGCCTTGTTGATTTAACGTGGAATTACCCGTTTGGATTTTAATTAAATTTTAATTAATTAAAGATTAAAAAATATTTTTGTATTATTGAATAAAATATTTCGACAATTAATTAGTGCCAACAAATAAGTATTTATTACGATTGTTAAATTTAAACCCGCTTTTAAAAGGAAACGTGGCTTTGAAAGGTTTAAATGACTTATACCATTTTCAAAATTAACTGCATGACTTTATAAATGATTGAAAACATCAAGAAAAATTTTTAAAATTAATAAAAAGAAAATAACATTTTATTTAAACATTGTAACTAAGTAATTTATTTTTTAGTATTTTTAGGAAATAAAGTGTTTGTAGAAATTTGGTGGGATATAGGTTAGTAAATCCATCATATCTTTATGTTTTTGTTCTGTTATTGGTCTACAGGTTGTGTATAATTTTAGCAAATCAATATTTTCGTATATTCTCCTCTTTTAGGTGAAAGGTCTAACACCTTGGATTCGGAATTGTCATCTAAAGAAGTTTTATAAAACATCTTATATGGATCATATTTTAGAAATCTGATCCATTCCATTTTTAGCCAAGGCACAGCTTCTCAATTGAATTGTCATCCAAAGAAGTTTTATAAAACATCTTATATTGATCATATTTTAGAAATCTGATCCATTGCATTTTCAGCCAAGGCACAGCTTCTCAATTGGTGTTTCCCTTTCTATTAGTCGTTGATTCTCCCAGTTGTTTCGTCGAAATGAAATCTTTCTGAGCCATTAGTTCTACCAAATATGGGTTTCTCCTTTTACATAATTCTATTAAATTATAATAATAATCAGGGATGTATAATGGCTACTATTAACTATAAATAGTGCATTTTTTCATTAATAAGATTACCTGATCATACCTAATATTCATAATTTCAAATATTCATTATTTTCTTGGTCATATTTAAAAGTTCTCACCGTTTATTTTTAGAAACTTTTATGTTGTTTTGGTAAGCTATAAAGAAAAATTCCCCACATTAATAGCTTCTGCTAAGACCCAATATTACCTAGCTCAATACCTTATTCTAAAAATGCAAATGAATTTTTTTTTTTTTTGCTTTGTTTTCTTAGACATTTTACACATACATATGTGTGTCTACGTATGTATATGCCTACGAGAGAGTGTTAGTATGTTTATAATATAATTTCAGTATTTGAAAAGGACTTTAGACCAAGTTGTGGACAAAACAAAGTTCAGTCGTTAAATAAAAGTTAACAAACGTGGTCATAACAAAAGGAAACACGAAAAAAGCAAGAAAAGAATTGAAAGGATTTAACGCTGTTTATTAACAAAGAAAATATAACAACAAAATTAAAACAAATATCCAAGTAGTTATGTGGATTTTAAAGGATATGGTGTATTTAAAGTGTCTTTGGCCCTTAATGAGGACAATAGCCACTACAAATAATTGCAAATATATCAATGGATTTCCTATAAGTTCACTAGTATTTTGAAGGTGTGAATAAAACACTTTAAATGTATAAAAATTTCAAATAGTTTTGAAACTCTTTGGTTATTGTAACTTGCATCACAAATAAATTTTGTTGTATTCGTTATTTTAATGTATTAGAATTTATATAAATATGTCATTAGACTGTGGCCGCCAGTTTTTACAAAAGACTAGAAATGTGTTATACGCTTGTAAAGATTATTTGTGGGAAAATTTTACAAATATACGACCGGCTTTTTTCGAAAACATAAAAAACAATTTACAGCTCTACAGCTGTATGTGTTGGCAATATTTTAAGCGTAAAAAATCGATTGATAATGTCGAACTAAACAATAAAAGCAATTGTTCTATGGATAATTTTCCAGAGAAGGAGAGTTTTGAAATAAAGGATACTGTGAATACGCCTATAATATCTTTAGAAACTATTGATGAAATGTAAGTAAGGCATTTTTTGAAACTATTTTTTTTTCTTTTTTTTTAGTTAAATTTAGTATGAAAGTGGAAATTAATTTACCATTTATTTATATATTTTTTTTTTGGAAAAAACAAAATCTTAAAAATGTTCTATACATTAATTAATTTAATTGTCTAAGATAAATTAATTTAAATAGATTTTATTGCAAAAATTTGTTAAAAAGGTAAATTCGCAATTAAATCAAATTCAAGTAGAATTCGGAGCATGCCTGACACTAATACTTTTATTTTACATGAAATCACGCTGTTTATTTAATTTGTTTACCCCATTTTATTAACATGCCTTCAACAGAATTTACACTTCTACAAGGTGCTTTCGCTGTTCTTCTACTAAATATGTGTTCTCCCTTGTTTGTTCAACTGGCCCTTTATTTGATTATTGTTAAAATAATCTAAGGTTTGTTTAGTTTCTTTTTATTTAACTTTGCTATGTATAAATAGTTTTTGTACACTTTACGATTTTTACAATTTTCGTTAAACAAGCAAATAAATTTGTTTGGATTAATGTACACATACGAAAATATTTGTTTATGTCTGACATATTTACATATATGTCAGTTTAATTCATACTTTAATTAAGGACTTCCAAAAAAAAAAATAGATTGAGAGCTAAATAGAACAATTTTGTAATTTTACAAAATATGATCTTTTAATGCAAATCTTAACTAAAAAAAATCAACTTTATAAAATTTATTCCTTCAAAAGGAGGCACATAATTTATGAATATAAAACCTCACAATATCGTGCAATTCCAGGTTAGTTTGCCAAAATATTCTGCTTAAAAAACTACATGTTAAATGTCATTTTATTAGTGTGATCAGAATGATTCTTCTAATATGTATATTTAACACGAAACTCAATGGTATAAAACAATACTTAATAACAAAAATTACACAGAGCAACAAATAAAAACTTTTCGAAAAATACACGAACTTGACAATATAGATTCGACCCTACTAATAAAGGGTAGAAAATCCCTATAACCAGTTTGGTGAAATTGGTGACTAATTTTTATTTATGGGCCTCGAACGATTGGAAAACTAGTGGGCCCTTCAAAAAGGTGTCATCAGTTTTTGTCTAATATCTCATTCAAGCTAGGTGATAGCGCTTAACTTTAAACTGTAGGGCACACTGATTTTCGGAATCTTTCGAGGCCTAGAAATAAAAGTTGGTCACCAATTTAGTAGTAGAATCGGACCTATATTGTCAAGCAATAGCTATCCCCATCGTCAAAAAATAAAATAAACATTTAAAAGTAAGCTTAGCTTATCCTGTGTCAATTTTTTTCAAGACAACACTACTTCTACGAAGCTCTTTTTTCTTGTCTGCAGAAAACACCCAGAGTCTTTGGCGGGAATCGAACCCGAAGACTAGTGCGCTACCAATCGGTCTATCAATTCACTCAATTATAGTGTCAGTAGTGCTGGCAATTTCTTCAGCTTTCCTCATTAAATACTTTTCAACTCGGTACTCTATATTACTAAATACTTCCTATTAGATAATAGCAACATAAATCTATCGTCGTAGTCCTCGAATATTATATTCAATTTATTTAAAAAAACAATAACCTTAAAGTATCGATTAACTGCTTTTAAGTATTGATACTCGGTACCCACTAATCAATATTTTACCAACACTAGTCACTATTGCAGTTATTTATATACAGAATAATTAATTAAAATGCAGGGTACCTAGTCAACCATTGTAACCACCAAGATTTAACTCGAAAACATACGTTATTCTTAGAGTGCAAAATTTCACTTAGTAGCGTATATATTTTTCGCTTCGTCTGTTTTTTGCTCAACAATGCACATTAGTGAACATAACGAACGTTTCAGTTCATTGTTCTAATCTAGCGAGTTGTTTGCTAAACTATGCTATTAATGAGGGAGTTACTGACACAAAATTTCAGATTACATGGGAAGAGCCACTCCCACTGTAAACATCATAGTAACGAACTGTAAAAATTGCAGAGAGATTGGTATATTCCCAGATACATATATTGTAAACCTAACAATTATTAAAAATTGTTAACATTATTTAGCAGTTGGGTAATTCCACGTCAAATCAACAAGGCCCAAGGGAGCCAACGAATATAAATAAAAAAAGTTTCAATAAAATCGGGAGTGGTAAATTTGAAAACATTTTTTTTTTGGTTGATTTGACTTGGAATTACCCAGTTGTCTATTTCATTAAATGTTTGACTTGTCTGTACTAAGCTTGAGTGATAATTCAGAAACTTTTTTTGAAATTAAAGCAAAACCTTAAAATACTCTGTAATAGTTTTAGTTGAAATTAATTTTATTTAATAACTAACTTTGCCCACACACGCGTGTGCGTACTGACAATATTTTGTTCGATTTTGCTTTGAAAGTAATCCATACTAAATTTTAAAACTCTTACTTTTATAGTGCTTTATGTATACGTATTTATTTTATATAAAGGTACCCACCCTTGGATAATATTCGAAAATTTATAAAAAAATTCCAAAATTCTAAAAATTATTGTAAAGCTCTGTAAATGGTGTTTAAAATTGTATTTTAATAACAATGCAATTCCACAAAGTAAAGATAAAAATCAAATAAAAATTTTATTGTCATTATTTTAAAACAGCGCCATCTGTTGAGCAACCATGTTTAAAATGTCCCGCTATCAATTCATATTTTGTCACAATGCCTTCTGTTGTGCAACTGTTTTTAAAATATTTCTCTTTCAAAAATAAAAGATGCCTTTAAGTATGCAGTACCTTTAAATTTGTTAAAAAAATTGCTTACTTTCACTGCTTTTTCTCTACTTTCTCTTGGAAATAAAATATTTTTGCAGAAAAAACTATCCTATATTGGAATCAGGATACTAAGGTACCTCCTCACAAAATGTTGTTAAAATCCATCCAGTATTTTTTACGTGATGCGAACGCAAAAGACAGACGTATAGACAGACGTATAGACAGACGGAAATGAGTTTTATAGCTAAATTACACGATGACATTTTTCATGAAATCAGTTGCATGAAACCGGTTTTTTGTTGGCAAGAGGTGTAGAGATGCCAGGAAAAACAAGAAAGTTCAAAAGAGAATTGAAGAAATTTCATGAAACGATTTCATGGTGTAAGTTACGTATTGCTATTTTATTATAGGTATAGATAATAATAAAATTTTTAACCAAGTAATCTTTTGTTTTTTATTAAATACAAAAAATTTGTTTAGTTTAATTTGGGCCAAAAAATAAAAATTAATAAGCTTTTCGTTACAATTTTAATTATTTACTATCCCTGTAGTTTTTTTAAGAGACATACTCTTAAAAAAAACTACAGAACTTAAGGGGACAGTGCCAGCTCCACACCTAACTTTGAACCCTCATAATTTTTATAAATTACACTTTCGGGTATGTTCTGTAATCCGAAACCGAGTGAAATTGAAATCGAATAAATTTTTAAAGAAAAAAATATAACTTAGTTGCGCCTATTATTGTAAAACATTAGCAATCAAGGAAGTTATGTGAAAGGTATTTAATCAAATGTATAAAAAATAATATCAAAATGTTGTAAGATTTAAAAATTATGACAATTTAAAATTTCATTCGGATTCAATTTCACTCGGTTTCGGATTACAGAACATACCTGTTTTCCAATAGAAACCACAGTTTTATATCAAGTTTTAGAAAACATTACTCTTTTTACTGTTTTAACTTATAAATACACTTTTTAATAATTAATTTTTTACGTTTAACTAGGTTGAAGTATATAACGTAGAATTATTTGCATAAAATGTTGAATTTTAAACATTTATCATTTGCAATACGTTTAAAATAATTATGTATCGTTGATATTTAAGTAAATTGCAATTTTTTCCATAAATACAATCATCAATTACCACTGGCTATACAATTAACACTAATAAATTTTTATTGCTATCGTAGATACTACCTGAAGTTTAATGAACTCTAATAATTTAAATTAAAAATACAGTTCACAACGAAGAAAATATTTTACATATATATATGAATGTATGTATGTATGTATGTACGTTTTACATCTATAATTCACATTATAGAAATAAAAATAAATTTAAATAGGGCATTAAAAAACGTGTAACTAAATTGTCACGTGAGCTTGTATTTTTTAATGTTTAAAAATAAAATCTTCCAGTATTTCATAATGTGGGTAAAAAAAAACTGTGTCAGGATAGTTTAAAACGACTCACTGTCAAAGTATATAAACAAATAATAATTTCTATACTCTCGCTGATACAAAGCACAACTTTTCTTTTAATAATATTTGTTTGGCTCTGAAATTGAGTAAAATTAATTTTAAACAACAAGCTATGAATCAATAATTGTGGAGCACCAAAGCAAGACTGCACTTATCCACTTTGAATATTTATCAGGGACGAAGAAATGCTGCGGCCGATTTCTGTGGTATTGTATTGACCAGCTACTTTACAAATCCATTTTTAATTGGATTTTTTGTGTAACATTCCTGCAGGAGATTAAGCGTTAATTGTCTAAAATCTTCTAGTACAATTACTAGAACGACAAGCACTAGAGAAAACGGGTTAGAACTTTCATTAAAAATAACTGGTGCTGATTAAAAGGGTACCACTTGCAGACTGATAGAATATTTGAGTAACTGAAAAATTAATTTGTGCTTTAATACAGCTTTCGGAATTCGTTCTGTGAAATTTTGCCTTTACCTCATTCTATTTTTATTATGAAAAACCATAAATTGTGGGGATACCAATAAACAAGTAATAAACTGGTTCAAAAGTACCCTTAAGCCTAGTATTCTGTTAATTTTTTCATGCGGAATGCTGTCAAATTACATATGCACATAAAAAAATTTGAGAATAAGTCATGAAAAAATGTTGCAGATGTAGTACATACTCTGTTTTTACTGTGAAAAAACATTGAAATGTTTCTGGTAACATTTTATCAAAGCAGTGAAATAAAGCATTATTTCATGTGGAATTTTTTGTAAAATTTGTTGTGGAAAATTTTGGAAAACAATGTGGTATATTTAAAAGCAATACAATCGCAAAATTCTTTCAAATCGCGAGATAGACACCACATTTTTAATGTCAAATTTTTCTTGTTAAATAATAAATGTTGCTCAACATTTTTCACAAATTCGAACAGAGTACTAAGCTTTAAATGGAAGTTGAACTATCAAACTCCATATAAAAAAATTTTAAAAATTATCGCCTTAATATTTCCCCTTCGTAGTGAGGTTACCTGATGAATATACCTTGCCCACTACGAAGGGGAAATTTAAAAATTTTTTTTTTATACGGAGTTTGATAGTTCAACTTCAATTTAAAGAGAAAAATTCAAGGTATATTTATTTTACTAGGTAGTGGCGTCCCTACAACAAATACAACAATACAAGAACAACATGGCATTTTGTTGTTGCTTTGTAGTTCGAAATGTCAAAAAACATATAAGAAAATTGAGAAGGCGTGTATGTGTTTTATTGCTTTCTCACTTCTACACTATAAAATTTCTGAACACATACAACTTTTGACATGTCGAACTACTAAATCAGCTGGGCGGACGACACTACCTAGTAAGATAAATATACCTTGGAAAAATTGTAAGTTCAACTGTCAAAATCCATATAAAAACAATGAAAACGTTTGCCTTAATATTTCCCCTCCGTAGTGAGGCTACCTGATGAATGTGCCTTGACATATGTCTTACAATTGTTTTGAAAAAGAAAAAAATTCTAATGTGTTTAATATATTTTACTTTCAGTAACAAATCTTCCCAGACGACCAATGGAAAGGTCAAGGTTCCTGAGCCAACGGAAATTAAAGTCAAATCGGAAAATTTAGAGAGACAATCTAATATAACTCCTACTTCATCAATGAAATCAACATCATATTCTCTAAAATCGACAGCATCTGTTCAATCTAGTAATGAAAGCAGAAGTCTTAAGGAAGATTCTCCACATAATACTAATGTTGAAGTTGTTAATACAAAACCTGTAAAAAAAGCGATAAACGTCGTCACAGAACCAGAAAACACAAACGTTGAAGATTATAATACAAAATCTGTTGATGAAACTAATAAAGTCACATCACCACGAACAACAATTGAAGGAACATTAGCTAAAGCAGCTGAAATGACAGAAGTAACTAGTGAATCGCCTGCTAAATGGAGAACGGGGGATGACATATTACAAATGGAAGATGTGGTCGAGGATAGTCAGAAGATAGAAGAAGAAATCGATGAAGAGAAACATGGACGAAATGGTAGTTTATCAAGTTTGCAGAGTAAAACCGAAAGTATAAAGACTCAACTGGATGATACACCGCCAGTATTATCAAGAGCTCAATCAGCCAAATCAATTGTTATAGAAGAAGCTATAGAGGATAATACAAGTTTTGTAGTTGTAGAAGATAAAGACGAAGTTGACGATATAAGTGCTCACGCCAATGGATCTCAATGTTGTTCCAAACAAAATTCAGCAAGGTCGCGACCACCAACTTGTAGATCCCAGAGTCCTACCATAGAGGAAATCAAAGCTTTGTCACGAAGAAATTCTATTGCAAAATCAATGGAATCGTTGTATGAAAGACCGCCCTCAAAGCATGAATATATAGATAACACCACCGAAACTAGTTCTCAGTCAAGTGCCCAATTAAATAGCAGTACCGCTTCTTCTTCAACACCCTTAAAACCGGTTCCTACCCCATTAAAGCAAAAATCAAAAACTACACATTTCCTAAAAAGCCATCGTAGAATCTCTCCAGTTAAACAATCAATAAAAATGGTGCAGGCTGAACTATTTCCAGCCACTTTGCAACGATTTGAAAGACCCCGGGAAGCCTTAATGAAGACATATAACCAGCTGGACTCTTCAAACTGGGAGGTAGTAATGTTAGGACTACAGAATATGGTTCGACTTATGAGATATCATCCCGAAAATTTAGATACTCAAATGCATATGATATGTATACAATTGACTAAATCTGTGCGAAATCTAAGATCTCAAGTATCAAGAGCTGCTTGTACAGCTGCTACGGAATTGTTTACCTTAAAGTTACGCTCCTTAGAACAGGAATGTGATGATTTGGTATGTGCGCTTTTACATCGCACTGCAGATACAAATCGTTTTATACGTGCAGATGCCACGCGGGCACTAGAATCGATGTGTGATAATCTAGCGCCTCCAAAAATTTTAAATATTTTAACAAGCAAAGGAGCTGTACATCTAAATGCTTTGGTGCGCACGACTGCGGCCAAATTACTGCATCGTTTAGTAGAACGCTTAAGTTGCGAAAAGATCTACACTTTGCCCCGTGACCAGCGTGATAAATTCTTTGTGACTGGTGCTAATCTTTTACTCGAAGGCAGCATCGACACTCGCAGCTATGCCAAGTCTATGTTTAAGTTACTTTCCGGTCATCCAAGTTATCCACGTCTATTACTTGAGGTCATACCACCGCGCACATATCGCAATATTGAGAAAACACTAAAGAATATACGTTAAATTATTGTATAAGATTATTATTATATTATAAATATTTAAGTTGCAGGAAGGAACATATTTATTTTTAAATATTTTGGCATTGTAAATAAGATAACTTCATTCGCTCTTAAAAAAAAAAACAACAAGTTCATAGAACACATTAACTAACATCTATAAATTTTGTCATAGAATTATTTATGTAGAATTGATGTTTCAAACATGCAGTCCTTCATTAACTCACTTAAATCCTTATATAGTCTGTATCTTAATAAATCTAAGAAAACTTTATAAACGAACTAAATAAATATTTTGGCCTAAATGTTTAAACATGTACGAAGTTTGTTGTTTTTTAATGGTCCTATACACACGCGTTGGCCTGAGAAACCGACGAAACACTTTTTTATTAATATTTTTTCTTTCAGAAAAGCTAGAAAGTCAAGTTTTCTGCTAGCTGTCGATTTTTTACAAGCTTTATTTAAGTGCATACCACGTGCTTATACGAGATATACATACGTATGGTGGAGTTAGTAACATTCAATCTGTAGGACCGACACGCAGTATTTTGCCAATTTAGCCGGACAGTAGAGGCAAACAATTAAAGTCAAGAAATGTTCTTGCTTGAGATTTGTCGTTTTGCGACACTATAAAAATCAGGAAAGCTGAGTAAATTACATTCGTTTTTAATGGCATTTTACGATTTTAAGAGGTTTGCAATATATTTTTTGAGGCTAAACGAATAAAGATTTTGTATTGATTTTATTTTCTGTGAAAGGCCATATTATCAACTACTTATATTAATTCTTGGAAAAATTTTGTTTTGTATATTTTTATGATAATAAAAAATTTCGTTGGAAATTAAAAAAAAATCATTTTTTGTTAACTTTTTTGTAAAAAAAGGTTTTTGTTATACATATATTTACGGACAATTGCCTTATGTGGATTAATTCATACCTGTCAAACAGAACTCAAAACGTTCGTTTTAAAACGCATACTTCCAAAGGAATTTCGGTTACATCCGGCGTGCCGCAAGGGAGCCATCTGGGTCCTTTGTTATTTTCCCGATTTATTAATGATCTACCGAAAATCATTAAACACTCAAAAGTTCTATTGTATGCAGTCGACGTAAAGATTTTTCGCACATACGATCTTCACGCTGATTATATTCTTCTGCAAAAAGACTTAGATGCATTTAGTTCCTGGTGTAATATTAACCTTATGGTGTTAAACCGTAAAAAAATGCAAGCACATGTGTTTCTTCCGAAGATGTCATACAAACGTGCAATATATTTTAAATGGTCTTGCACTAGACAAAGTGAATGTAATTTCTGATCTTGGTATTTTACTGGATGCTAAATTAAACTTTATAGAGCATATTTCGTCAACCACTAACAAATCACGAGCTGTTCTTGGATTTATAAAACGCTGGGCGAAGGAGTTTAGTGATCCGTATATCACAAAACATCTTTACACCTCTCTGGTCAGGCCTATTCTGGAATATGGCTCAATAATTTGGGATCAAATGTATAAAGTTCATTGTGATGGCATTGAATCGGTACAAAAACAGTTCTTGTTATTTTGTCTTCGAGGGTTACAATGGGATCCCTTAACTCTACCATCGTACTATAGCAGACTAGCTCTAATAAAGCTGCCAAGCCTAAAAAGCTGCAGAATAATGTTAAATATCACCTTTGTTTTGTGTGTTCGGTTTTTTGATAAGTAATATTTCTTTCAATGTTCTATGTCGTACAACTCGCTATTTTTATCCACTGGCTGTTAAAGTATTCAGAGAAAATTACGCTAACTCTGACCCGTTTTCAAGAATTTGTACTGAATTTAATCAATTTTATAAATATATTGATTTTTCTTTAAATGTAATGTTATTAAATGTTATCTTATTTCGTATTTAAATAATTAAATTTATGTATTTATGTACTTTATGTTACAGTTTTTAATGTCTGTAAGGATCTTGAATCCATAGACTCAAATAAATAAAAAAATAAATAAATAAATCACTATAAAGGTTGCGATCTCTACTTTTGTACTGTAAAACAAAAACGTTGCGCGTTTTTGCGCCATTTTTTTTTTTTGATTTTTTCCAAATTCTACCTTTTATCTGTTTTTGCTTATCTTGCATAGATATCTATCGAACGAGTAAAAAACATTTTTGTCGGTCATAAAATGTTTTTGGTTTCTAAGTTGTTTTAAATAAATTAATTGTTATTATTTTATATAAAATTTATTGTTAGTAATATAAATAAGTTATTCAGCGCGATTCTAAATATTCCCGGGAATTGAGTTCCTGGGAGTTCATTTTCCCCGGGCACAAATTCTCCTATTCTAAACACACGTTTAGAATGTTATTGCGGGAAAGGGAATATCGAATTTTCATAATGTGTGTGGAGATAAATTCGAATTTATCTAGCAGGGACAAAAACCAAATTGTTTAACAGAGCTCATTTTTCAGTCAACAGAACACCATTATTGATAATATCAATCCACTTATTTTTAAACTGCCACAAACGTTGTGAGTATAAAAAGATGTTATTTTATGTATTAATTTGTTCATTTTAATTATGATTATTTCACTTTTGCAATGCAGATTCGAAAAAATAGGGTAAATAAGCCAGCCTTTAAATATCGAAGCTAAATGAACTTCGAAAATGGGAAGTAGGTATTACGAAAGCAATTTAAGGGAGAATATGATAACAAATCTTGGTAATAATTCCGCCACAAAATTCAAAGGGAGTTGTGAAAAAAATTATTGTACTTGATATTTTTAAGAAAAATTTAATAAATATCGTAATTTATTCATACTTTTAGGTCAAATAAAACAAAGAGTTATATTTAAGGGAAAAGGGAATGGGAAAAACTGCCCCGGGAGATTTTATTTAGAATAGGGGAACAGGGAATAGGGAAAACATTCCCGGGGAATTTCTATTCAGAATTGGACTGATAATATTTAAACTTCGTGCTACAAACTTTTCATCATATTTTCCCATTGGTTTAAAAATACAACTCTGTCACAAAATGATTTTGTTTGAAATCGAAAAACGTACACGAATTCGGTCCACGTTAAACGATTTTATATGATACGATGATTATAATTGAATAGTTTAGCACAAAATTGCTTATTGCTACACTTTCATAGCTAACCAAAGAATAACTGAAGCAACAATAAATATAAGGTGGTAAAGAAAAAAGAAAAACATACAAACAAGAGGAAAAATTAAGAGTGGTAAACTCCAACAGACGACAGAGTTTTTTTAAGCAGCAAACTCTTTTCCTACCATACAAAAGCTCTTAATAGCCTAAATAATTTCAATTTTGTATGACATTAAATGTTATTGCAATATTTTTGCAGAGAAGGTACAGCCGTAAGGCAAAGACAAAAATTTTAAATTTACGATGATTAACGAACTTAATACGGCCTGTACCGTGTAGAAAAGCGCCTGCAAAGGGTTCAAATTTAATAAAAATTATTATTACACTTTACTTATTTTTTTTTTTATTAAAGTTTATTCTTTAATTTAATATTTTCTTAACTGATATAAAGACTCAATACTTTTCTTTCATCTTATCTTTATTTTTATAAATTTTTAATTTTTTTCTTCCAGTTTGAATCTTGTTCGTCTCTTTTTAATGAGAGTTTCATCTTGCTAATAACTTAGTTTAGATATGTACATTGAAAAAATAAAATTTGCAGAATTCTTCAGTGACTTTTATCGTTTTTCTACCGGTCTATTCACCCGAATTTATTTAAGAAATGAATTGGAATAAAGTAAATTACGAACAAATCTAATTAGCGAAGTAGCTGAAAAAACAATATAATTGCCTACAAGATAGATAATTAAAAAAATACAAAATCAAAGCATTTTTAATCCAAGATATTTTTAGAAAATACTTTTGAAGAAAACTTATACGGTTGGAAGACTTACTTCTTGTTTTTAATGTTTAAAATTGCTGTTTTTATTTCAGTCGTGATAAAAATTTCCAACGACAGTTTTTGACGTATTTTAAAGGCAAGAACGCCAAAACGGTACAGAAAATTGTAGCAGATTTATATTTTCAGACGTATTTTTTTGGCGTTATCGACTTAAACAATTCTACAACGCCTTACACAATAAGGTTGAGTATTTTTTTTTTTTTTTTGTTTTTGCTGGGTATATTTATAACTAAACACTACCCAACGCAATAATAAGAATGCGATCCAGAAAATTACATTCAACTAGTGTCTAAAATAAAAATTATCCCATTTTTTTTTCTTTAAAATTAATCACTTGGGGTCATATTTATAATAAATATTTTTGATTTATAAAAGGTTTATAAAACAAATTCTCATTCATAAAACTTTAATAAACCAAAAATATTTTATACAAAAAATTATATTTGGAATCGTGTTAAATACATTATTTATTTTAAATCACGCATGATTCCTTTGTAAATTTATTAAATAAATATTTTATGATTATAAAATATTTATTTCCAAAAATATAATAATCGAAATTGATTACTATGGGGAAAGCCTATCCAGATAGCTATTTCGCTAGTGCTCAACTAGCTCATCAATTGTAAATAATATATTTGTATTCTAAAAATTACTTATATACATAATTTTTAGTTTCTTGTTCTAAATTTAACAATTTGTCATATCGTCGCGTTTATTCTTAAACCACGTAAGCGCCAAAAAGTTGTTTTTCAAAAAACGAAAAAAATTTAATTAGGTATGTTCTGTAATCCGAAACCGAGTGAAATTGAATCCGAATGAAATTTTAAATTGTCATAACTTTTAAATTTTACAACATTTTGATATTATTTGTTATACAATGGATTAAAGACCATTCAATTAACTTTCTTGATTGCTAATGTTTTAAAATAATAGACGCAACTAAGTTATATTTTTCTTTAAAAATTTATTCGATTTCAATTTCACTCGGTTTCGGAATACAGAACATACCCGAATAACTTCTTTAATATGGGTTTCAAAACATTTTTTTTTTACAAAACATTACTGTGTGACTATCTGAAAGGTAGAGAAACTTTTGTTTTTTTTTAATTTTTTACTTACAATTAATTGTAGCCAAATCTGTCGCTTACGTGGTTTTGGCGCAACCAACAAATTACAAATTTCTGTGTGTAAATTAACATTTATTTTTGGATTTATCAAAACTTTTAAAAAATTTTTAACTTTACCAAGAATGCTCCAATTGGCCTGAAACTTTCCTGATTTTTTTATTCTTAAATACCAAATTAGTGGTTGAGTCTTTATTTCGATTCGAAAGAAATCTTTTTCGAAACACAATGTTAAAGTCATACAAATTTGAATGATTTCCGTTTCGAATCGAAATACGTAATAACCCCCCTGATCATCAATATACGTCGAACAGAACTTAGCATTTTTATACACCAGATCTTAAATTATGTACTTGCATTTTCTTTATATGTATCTATATGTATTTAAACACGAACTTTTAGAATACATATGTGTATCATAATAATCTCTAATATAATCATCTTAATTTTGATTATAGAATTTAAACTTCATTCAATCTTATTTTATTTTAAATAAACTAAATTTATGAAAAATATATAAAGTTTATTTAAAAATAGTCAATATTATGTAAACCAAATTAGTCCTTTGGGTCTGGTTGTAATATTGTATTATTAAAAAAAATAAATAAAAAATATTATAGGCAGGTATTCAGCTAAACAAGTTGACGCAATTTATGTAATCTTATTGAAAACAAATATTGATTAATTAAATAGATTAACAATTTAGGTATATAAATTTGTGCAAAAAATCATAATATAAATAATAAACTTTATCATGTTTAATATGCTGATAGAATGTTACGATTCCTGAGATGAATTGTAATGATAAAAAAATGTTTAAATTGTCTGAGTTATTTATCAATTTTATATGTGTTTTTAAAAATTTATTGCTAATTATTAAAATGATCTGTCTCCACATTGTCCAAATAACTAACAAAACGATTTGCTACCTACTATTTTTGCTACCAGAACGTTGATCAGAATGGCGATTGCTACCGTTATTGTAATGACGTCTTCTATTATGATCGTTTTCCCTTTCGCGATTACGATCACCACCGCCACCACTTTTTCTTTGGTAGGGGCTGTTATTTGTGTATGATCTTCGTTGAGATGATGCATGCTTTGAAATGTTGATTTGGTGATTACCTAAATTCGTAGAATCAGGGGAATAACTATTCCGAAAAGGATTTTGGGGTGGGCTTTCGTTGTAGGAGGCATAATTTCCATCTCTTAGTGATGAATTGTCGTAGTTAGCACGTTTGTTGCTGCATCCTGGGGAAATGTAATTTCTCATTGGCGACGGTTGCGTACTCCCTTGACTCTTGATATTCAGTGTTTTCCGGTACAATGAAAGACCCTGATACAAGAGCATGGCATAGGGCACTGTTGTTTTATGAACATAGGTGATAAAACCAAATGTTCTCTGTCTTCCATTATGATCCTTTGGGATTCTAGCACTCTCAATGGGGCCCGCTTGCAAAAACACTTCATATAACAATTCTTCGGTCACTCTTTCATCAAGATTTGCACAAAATAAAGTCCTTTTTTCCTCATCATCCTCCGACTGACTTTCGTCAAGGGTTTCTTGCAGATTTTCTCTGGGCATTGGCATTAATTTTAAACAATTTATTAAAAAAAACACAAAATTTTACCAACACTAAAAACGTCAAATTATCTTCTAACAACAATGCAATATATATTAAAGCTGATAATTAGTGAAATCTTATTTTAGAGTTACCAGACTACAAATTGACCGAATGTTTGAAAATATGTATGTACAATAAGAGGTTTTTAGACGATACTTCTATATTATAATTACAATATTCAACTGGTCTTACAAGGGGTTCACTGGAGTTAATCATGGAATTTTTCATGAATTTACTTGGAATATCTAATCCATCCTGTATAAAACAAGATAACTATAAAATATAATGTCAAAATTTGCTCTTGTTACTGAATAGAGGCGCAGTAAGAATATAACAAACTCCACAAAAAAGCATGAAATTAAAAGTGGATGCTATTAAAAGTTAAACTTTTTTTCCTCATCAAGCTTTACTTTTGTATTTCAATGGCAACGATCTAGTGATGATTTTTTAGTTTGAAAAATAGCCTTTCAAATATAAGAAGGTTTAATCACATATTAATAGTGCATTTGCACTTGAGCAAAATCTAGTACTTACGAGATTTTTGCTAGATTTCTCATACAAATCAAAATCTACTTCGTCACTTTTGACGAAATATACTCAAAATCTAGTAGTACTTAATGATGCTACTACGGTTTTGTCCAAATTGTACTAAAAAAAACTATGCTGTACAAAACAAAATTGACATTTTAATTAAAAAATAATTAAAATTAGTAAGAAATTAAAAATGAAAACAAAAATTTACCTCATTGGATATAAGAATTTAAAAGATAATTAACATTAAATAAAGAAATGAAGGGCAATTGAAAATAAGAGGAAAGCTAATGAAATATGAATAATGAAATATTGCTAGCGACAAAAAAATAAAATGTAAACGACCTAGATTTTGAAAAATATTTCAAGCGAAATCTATTAGATTTCGACATGGTGTAAATGCTCTATAAAGGAAAAAGACGGTTTTGTGTTGCATAAAGTAAAATTTTTTAAATTTGATAAAACATATAAAATACCATCGTTCCGAAGTTATCATCACCTATGTAATAAACTCTAAAATTTAAAAATAAATTTTCTTTTTGAAATTACAATTACAAAATCCTTCTGCATTTTAAAGAATTCAGATTCTAAAAAGAGTTAAGCAAATCAAATATATGAAAAAAACAATAGTTGAATTCTAATTTACTGTGTACAATTTTATACATTTGATTCTAATTGAAGAGGACTCCTCTTCAGACAGTTTTAATTTACTTAAAAATAAACGAAATAAAACTTTAATATCCGTTTGTTATAAAGCACAAAACACGTACGAATAATAATCGCAAACTAATAACTAAGAAAATGTTATGGGCAATTTATTACACATATGTATACATATTGAAATTACCATCCGTCTCTGGGAATTGTGTTGGTGCGGTAATAGTGTGTTGAGTCAGTTGTTTTTGAGTTTTGTTTTTTTTATTGTTCGGCGGCTAGCGGGTAGGATTGGGATCCTCTGAAAAGAGAAAAAAATTAAGAGACAGACCGTAACAATAGTTCGAAAAAAGTAAAATGAGAATAGAAAAATCCATTCGTAAAATATTTGCATTATTGTATTTCAATACTGGAGTGTTTATTAGAGGTCTGTATGCGTATGTTTTCCATTCAATATAATAAAAACAAATGAACGAAAACACAAACAATAGTATAACGAAAACAATCTGAACCGTAAGGCAACCATCTACTAAACCATTCAAGGAAGGTGATGAGTGTATAACGAAATAAATGTAGGAATATGTTAGGAATAATAAATTTGAATGTTTACTACATAGTCGAATTAATTATATACAACTCTTCTAGTCATAACTTTTTTTCTTCTTTTTATTATGTATTTCATAAATTATGTAATGGAATTTTGTAAAATATTAAATTTAGTTTAAAGCCTGGTACTCTGTTCGGTTTTTCATGCGGAATGCTGTCAAATTACATATGTACATATAAAATTGTATTAAAAAGGCATGAAAAAAATTTGCTGAAGTAGTACCATGTTTTTACTGTGGAAAAACAGAGTACTACTTCTCCAACATTTTTTTCATACAAGTTTTTTATGTATGTAGTTTGACAGCATTCCGCGTGAAAAACTGAACAGAGTACTAGGCTTAAAATAAAATTCATACATATTATGAGCAAACAATTAAACAGTATTTGTTGTATTTATAACCAAATAACTCAATTCATAAGCTTTTGTATTTTTTTTTTTGTAATTTTATTTCGCTTGCTCATATTATAATAACCGAAAAAATGTGTAAATGGAAGATTTTTACAAGTTTATATCGTTACCTTAATATAGAAAGGCCCTAACTCGATTTTTTCAAATCGAGTTTTTTTTTGTTGCATATTTGGATAGATGATCTTTTAATACATATGTATAAATAAAAAAATTTGTTACATTATTAAAACGCTAGGAGAATTTAATAGAAAAATTGCGTTCAAAAATAATTCCCGACTATAAAACTTTAATTTTTATTAAGTTTTTTCCTTCTCCTGTAAAGTAGGAAAAACATTAGTTAGGGCCTTTCTATATTAAGGTATCGATATGTAAATGTATATATTAGCTTTTCTAACAGTGTATTATGAATAATTAGGTTTGTGTCTGAAATAAGTTCTCTTGATGGACATGCAATAGCTGTGACCTTTTTTATATATCGAAAATAATTGCAAATCTTTTTTGATATTCTGACAACAAAACAAATATGTATGTATGAATGTATGTACATACATACATACATATTTCCTTAAAAGATATTTAAATGAAAATATAAAACTTAAAAAAGATTTAAATTCTTATAAAACAATGTCTTACCAATATTACATACAACAATTAATGGCCGTGGGCGCGTATAATGTACCTCTACATTACACAATGATGCCCTTAATGCCAGCCTTTTTACCAATACAGAACGTGCATCCTAAATCTCTGCCTTGGAGTGGGACCGTGATTGAAAGCGAAAGTGATGAAGAAGATGATGTTGACGAAAGAACATTATTTTGTGCAAATTTTGACGAAAACGTAACCGATGAGTTATTATATGAAATATTTATACAAGCTGGACCTATTCAAAAAATCCATATACCAAGAGACAATGAAGGCAAGAGGCGTTCATATGGATTTGTTACTTTTAAGTATCGTTCCACCTTACCTTATGCTATGCGTCTCTATCAAGGACTGGTATTATTTAATAAAAGACTAGACATCAAATTTCAAGGAAAATATAATTTTAACGGATATAACATGAGATAAAGAAATATGTACCTCTATTTTGTAAGGAGAATTTATTTATAAATTTTGAACTGGTTGGTTGGTATTTATTTACATATAATATTAAAAATCTTCCTTATAATTTAAAGAATAATAGACCGACTTAATTTGCTTGTATTTTCAGGGGGGTTACTGCGTAATTCAATTCGAAAGAAATCGTTTTCAAAACAAAATTATATAAAACTTGCTGTGTCTTGGGGGGCTACTGCGTAATTCAATTCGAAAGAAAACCTTTTCGAAACAATATACCTATATATAAACCATATAAATTCGTATGGTTTTGCTATCGAAATAGAGTTTAAAATATCCTGCTTTCAAAAATAAACGGCGTCGTCAAGGTTGCAGTACATTTAAATTGATAAAATTGCGTACTTTCACTACTTTTCGTCTATTTTTGGAAATAAGACATTTTTGCGGAAAAAAATGTATATTTGAATCAAGATACTAAGGTACCTCATGGAAAAATTTTATTAAAATTCATCCAGGAATTTTTAATTGATTTGAAGACAGACAAAAATTCTAAAATTGCTATTCTATTTCGAATACTAACTGCACCAGTATTTTCAATCCCAGAAATGGTATTTTTGTATAGGAACACTTAACCCCCGTCTTCATTAGCCATCAAAATTTCTTAACAAAAGTTAAACTTCATATAAAAAAGCTCTATTTTAAATACTGGTTTTTTTATATAAAGTTTGATTTTTGTTAAGACATGATAGTGACTAATGTAGACGGGGGTTAGTTTTTGACTTGTATGTACATACATATTTTAATTATCTGTTGTAGCAGCCATAAATATTAGAGATGAGATTCATGCACGAACTGAAACCCCCGTCTACATTAGTAATTAACATGTCTTAACAAAAGTCAAACTTCTTATAAAATAAAACATTAATACTGGTTTTTTAATATGAATTTTAACATTTGTTGAGGCTTGTTAATGACTATGGAGACGGGGATAACAATATTTTTTGGCTAACGTACTTACGATTACGTGAGCTCGTAAAAAATCTGTCACTATAGCGAAAACTCACGCTCACAAAAAAGCAAGAACAAATAAGAAAACATTTTTATTTTACAAAGTTAAATTTTATTTCAAAACTTTTTTAAAGTTTATAGACGATAATACATTCCTAGCTGAATTACACAACTTTTCTTTTGAATTTACAAATATATTTTAAAAATTCATTATAGTTGTTTAGGAACTAAGTATGCATTTACATAAAAACTCCTTTTTTATTAGGGTTCCGTACCCAAACGGTAAAATCGAAACCCTATTGTTTTCGCTACAATGTCTGTCCGTCTGTCAGCGCCTTTTATCTCTGGAACCGTAATAGGTAGACTCTTGAAATTTTCACAGAGGATGTATAGCTGTTGCCGCTATAGTAACAAATACTAAAACTTATAGGGTGTTCCGATAGAGAGGTCTTATTTACGAATGTGTTTATTTCTTGAACTGTAGGAGGAATACACTCAAGATTTAAAATCAATAATTAAAACTTAGTTCGCTATATAAACAAATATAAAAAATAAACCTAAAAATTAAAGGGTGTTCCGATAGTTTCGTGATTTGCATGTATAAAGCCAAGTTTTGAACCATAATAGGTATACTCTTGAAATTTTAACAAAAGGTGTATAACTGTGGCCACTATAGCAATAAATACTAAAACTTTTCGAGTGTTCTGAAAGGGAGGTGTTATTTGCCTTTATGACTTTATTTCTTGAGCTATAGGAGGCAACCACTTAAAATTTGCAGACAGTAATTAAAATTAAAGGGTGTTCCGAGAGTGATGTGCTTTGCGTGTATATGGACTAAGTTTTGAACGATAATAAGTATAGTCTTAAATTTTTTACAGGAGGTTTATTACTATGGAAACTATAACAAATAATAAAAATTAAAGGATGTTCCGACAGTGACGTGATTCTCATGTATAACCCCTTATTTCTTAAACCGTAAGAGGTAAACTCTTAAAATTTTGTACAGAAGATATGTTGCCACGGCCGATATGACAATTACTAAAAATTAAAGGGTGTTCCGACAATGACATGTTTTTCACGTATAGTGACTTATTTTTTTTATCGTAATAGGTAAACTCTTGATATATTCATAGAAAAAGAATTTCCATGGCCGTAATAACAAAATTAAAGGGTGTTCTGACAGAGACATGATTTTTACTTAAATTGCCTTATTTTTTGAACCGTGATAGGTAGACTCTTGAATTGTTTACAGTAGATGTTGTACTTCGGCCGCTGTAACAATTACTAAAGGGTGATCCATCAGTGACATGTTTTTCACGTATATTACCTTATTTTTTGAACCGGAATAGGTAGGCCTGATATTTTTATAGAAAGTGTATTACCATGGCCGTTATAAAACACAATTCCTAACATTTAAAGGGTGTTCCAATAGCGATGCAATTTTCGCGAATATGACTTTGATTTTAAAAATAAAGGGTGCCCCATAAGAGATGAAAAATTTAAGATCTTGATTTTTTAAAGACGTACTAAACATAGTACGGAACCCTCCGTGTGTGAGTCTAACTCGCACTTGACTGATTTATTTTATATAAATTCGCATAAATTATATAATTTATACACTTTCATTCATTTTTTTCTTAAAACTAAAAAAATAATTCCTTTTATCCCCATAATAATTGTCCCAACTAGTTGTCATTGTAAATTTGTAATTATTTTAAATAAATAGGACCGAGTTAAAATTTAGAACTGATTCCCATCAAGATGTTATGTGGTTTGTGTAAAAGTTATTTTCCAGTGGCTTCTATTTTTCATTTCATTTTTAGAAAATTTATTTCCATACATCATTAATACAGGACATTTTCGGATGTAAAGCATTACATGCTGAATTTTGTGCGGGAGCAACAAACTTAAACTTATTATTATCATTAAGAAAATATTGTATAAATTAAATTTTTATTTGACTAATTTTTAAATTAATTAATAATTATCCAGGCTTAAGTTCTTTATTATATAAAGATAAAGAAAAATTAGATACTAGTAGAATGTAATGCATTTTCTGGATCGTCTTTTGTATCTTGAATAATTAGCACCTTGTAAGGTAGATACGAAGAATAATGAAGCTTAATACTGAAGCGATACAGAAAATGCCTTACATTCTGCTAGTATCTAACTTTTCTTTATCTATTTTTAATAAAAAAACTTAAGCCTGAATAATTATTAATCCAATTAAGAAAGTATAAAATTGAATACAATAAAATCAGGAAATTCTGGTAATCATACAGTGAAGTTCTTAAATTGAAGGCTCTGAATCATCGTAGAAATCATTTTGAGTAACAGCACTGCTGGTTGAGATTTGCATAGAATTAACTAAAGAATAACTCAAATTTTCATTTTCGTGCATTTCCGTGCTAATATTGACACCAGAATCATTAATTCTACGCCTTGAGAATGGCCCAATTATTTCGAAAGTGCTATTAGATAACTCTGAAAAAGATTTGTCTAAATTATTCAAGCTAATAGTAGAAGGATGCGAAATATTGCCAGAAGTATTGTTAAATGATGAGTTCGGTGTTTCAATGCTCTTAATAAAACCGGAGTCATGAATTCTACGCTCTGAAAAAGGACCGATTATCTCAAAGGAAGAACTGCTAGTAGATATTTGCAAACTGTTTTCTAAATTATTTACGTTTGGTGTGGCATTATTAGCGTTTTCTTGTACAATGCTTTTTTCTGTATCAATATTATCCAAATTATTTACGTTTGCTATGGCTTTGTTAGAACTTCCCTCTGCAATATTTATTTCTGTATTAATATTACTAATAGTTGGTGTAGGAACACACATTTTATGAAGCCGTTTAGCTTCGGGCTCTGACGACTCATTAATAAGTTTAGCTTCTGCAGGAATAATTTCATTTTCAACTGCCATATTTGCGGAAGCAAATCGTTTGCGAGTTAGACTTTCATTAGGTGGACTCCAGTCCATTGCATGATGTACTTCAGCTTGTACTACAAATTTTTCTGTAGAATTATCTGGACTACTACAAGGCGAAACACTAGGATGAATGCTAAAATAAAATGAAATTATATTTAATTTCTTTCTACAATTAAATAAAAAATTTATACATCATTGTGGAATTAAGAACATGGCCATCTTGAGTCGGCATAAAATCCAATTCACTTTCCTTAACAATTAAAAAAACAAAACTTGAACATTTTTTAATATGAACCGCCTTATTAAACTCACTCTTAGAGCCTGTTGCATATCACAATCTAAAAAATTAGTTTCAGTCTCCGATGTGGACATTCGCAATGCATCAAGTATTTGGTGCATTTCCTGCAATTCCATGCCTTCTTCATGAAAACCCATACCTTTTTTAAGAAATTAATTTGAGATTGTTTTGGAAACAATAATTTTTTATAGCTTACCATTTAATAATGATTGTAGATTTTTATACTCGTCCTTACTGCGAGAGCTACGTAACTCCATTTGAAATAAATAATAAAAAAAAAACAAATAAATAATTTAAAAATAAGGTAGAACTGTCTCTTAACCAATGGCTACAAGTATGATGATTTTTAGTTTTTCTACTTTACCTTGTCTGTAATTCTTAAGCAACGGTTCTTTCAGAACACTCGAAGAAATTTTCAAGTTATTAATATTAAAATTAATTATTTTAATAGTATAATTGAAAATATTTCGATCTACATGTAAAACAAATAAGTTTAACAGATTAATGAAATAAAACTGATATAAAAAACTACTATTATTTGTACTTATTTATATTTAACTAGCGATTCCCAGTGTGCGTCGCTACCGCTAACGGCACAAACAAAAATAATTTGTAAGTAAAACTATGACCAAGCTTTAATTCATAAACGCATGTTATTCCCAAAGCAAACAATAATTACTTTTTCTGGGGAACGCAGTCCCCCACGGGTACTGTGCCCACTTCTCCAACACAACCAGTTACTAAAATATAATTCTAAAACTCTAGTATTATACATAGTACATATTATACTTTAGTATTATACATAGTTCTCAAGTTACATAGTGATAAAAACTTATTTTGTATGGGAGGTACCACAAATACTGTTAAAGTCCATTTTAATGATTGAATTTATTGTACAAAATTTGAAGGCTATGTTTATTACAGTTCCTTACGTATATAATAATTGCTTTCTTGTTGTGGGAGGTACCACGCCCACTGTTGCAATCCAGATAGTTTTTTGCTAGACTATGCACATTAATATAGGGATTTCTACTGTTCCAGTCCATCGAGTTTTTCTCACGACTATACACAATAATGAGGGGGTTGTACTCACTATAACTGTTTTTCCAAGTCAGCCTCTTTTTTGCTAGACTCTGCACATGAGTTACATACTCAAAATTTTAAGACTATATTTGTTATAGTGCTCACGGTACACTATAATAATTTTTCCTGTTAATTTTTTGTTAAACTATGCACATTATGCATATTCCCAATTAATACGATTACCACTAGCAATTGAAATATCAAAGAAAATGGATACTCTATTTTACCCACTGATAGATAGTAACGAACTGTGAAAGTTTCAGCTTTCCGACAAATAAACAACCGAATATATTTTTTATTTTATATATGTATACATTCATATGTACACCCCCTGAATTTTGTAAATCAAAAAAAAAAACAAAAATGCCCTCAAAGTTTGCCTTTTATATAGAACCCTACTATAAAACAAACCGTTTATATATCTGTGGCAATAAGGGAATAAGTGCTTAAGTCGACTTAAGCAAAAATTAAGTTAATGGCACCTTTGAAATCTCCGTACTTCAAAGTTTATGTACTATTTTCAAATATTATGTACTATTTTTCAGGAAGTTATTGCAAAAAAACTATCTGCTTACCTTTTTTCAATGCCGAATCGAATTTGGAAAAAAGCTTAACAAACTACAAGATATTTTTCAAAATTATAGAAACTCCTTTTACAACTTATTAATTGTAATGCCTGCGTACTTTTGGTAGATATAAGATATTTTTCAAAATCATACGTTTGACTCCCATAGGTAAACTTTAAAGATAAGTTATTTTTTTTTAAATTTATTTTAAAGTTTAAAATTGCTCTCCTACAAAACTTAAAAAACAGACTTAAGCACTTTTTCCATATTGCCACAGATATAGTTTGCAATAAACATTTTTCATTTTATTTACATTTTAAATAATGCCTAAAGAATCAATTTTTACAGATGGCTTCGTAATTTCGATTGGGAATAGAATCATATAATGATTTTTTTAATCGAGTAAAATGGTCGACCAAGCATATACTTTATGAGCGAGCCATCCCTAAACATTTTCAATGATGTCATCAAGGTCAGACGAGTAAATCCTCGTCTTCATTTGCTATCAACATGTCTCTTAACAAAAGTCAAACTTCATATAAAAAAAAACAGTATTAAAAATAATGTTTTTTTTTATATGAAGTGTGACTTTTGTTAAGACATGTTAATGTCTAATGGAGACGGGACATTTCCTGTCTCTCTGTCTGTCTTTCTTTTTTTTTGTTCGCATCACATAAAAACTACTAGATGGAGTTAAAAAAAAATTCGTGAGGTGGTACCTCAAAGGTACTGAAGGCAACTTTTATTTTAAACACCGTTACGCAACAGATGGTGCTGTTTTAAAATAATGAGTAACTCATTTCCTTTATGTCTTTTACAGATCTTAACAATAAGTTTTAGATTTTTATATAAATTTTAGAATTTTATCCAGCGAGGATATATATATATATATATATATATTTAAAAATTGCGTTGTATGCGTCCTGACAATATTTTGTTCGATTTTGCTATATATATATATACATACATATACATACATATATAACGCAATTTTAAATTATAATAAATTGGGATAAAGTGCGTAGAAATACAGATTGTAGCCATAAAGTCAGAGAAACTAAATTCACTATTGCGGTAAAATTAATCAATTTGTATCGAGTTACTTTATAATTTTCCGTATGTTTCAAATTCTATGTATTTGTTAGTCAGGAGCTCTTTATCCTTAATGATTAAAAAATTTTGGTTTTTTTATATATGACTATGTTGCATTATAAGTGCAATATGATTAATGCTGTATAGTATCAAAATCAATTTATAAGAAGTTTTAAATATTTAATATTTTCGTTTATTAAACAAACTTTTAAAGGCCCTTTAATTTCCGACGTATTTTTTTATACTACCTCTGTACAATAAAGAAAATAACTCTAAAACATCTGGAGAAAAACAGGATTTTTAATTATTTTTTTTTTAAAAACTTGTTTTTTTCTAATTAGCTTTTACTTTTGTTAGTCGCACAGCTCAACACGTTTTTAACAAGAAAAGTTTTTCCACTAACTTATTATGTGTTGCACTTACATGCCCTTTTCTTTTGTTTAGATTAATCTTCGTGTTGAGTACGAAAATGTAGAGAATCATGTGCTAACTACATACTCTACATACATATATATGTATGTATGTAAGTATTAATATATTCATTTAAATGGTAATCTTTCACTGTTGACATTCATTTGTAAAATAGTTAGATTAATGCAATCATTTTTTGCTAAATTTAAAACAGTTATGATAGGAAAATCTTATGCTTTTAGTTGTAAACAGTAGGTGTAAGTCTATGTTTACTATTTTTTGTAATTTGCATGATTTGTAATTCGATGTTAAAATTTAACCAATAAAATATTTGAAATCTTTAATTAAATAGCTCTTAATAAATACTAATGATTTTTAAAAATTATTTTGGGGTATGCCAACTATCATATGGTTGTTCGAAAACTATCGAAATATCGAAATTTATCATGGAACTATCGATGTGTATATTGTGATATTTGTAAAAGCGATATGTCGGTATATGGATATTTCTTCAGATTTTCAAAATCTGATATAATTTTAAACTATGATTTCGTATTTTGTGTTGCTAGTTTTAAAAAAATTACGACATTTTTAGTTTATATGTGATGATTTTGTGATGAAGAAAATTTAGTATTAATATTTTTTTTTTGTATTTTAAAAAAAATAAATAAGTAATGGCAAAGGTACAAAACCAAAACGCCAGGATATGATAAACTTCTCTTCCTCCAAAATCTGCAGCGCGGCCTATAGCATCGTATAGCAAGTGAGACTTCAAATTCAGCTAGGTAAATTTAAAATGAGTTTAATGGTGCTCCTCCAGAGAATACTTGAGTTTAATGGTTCTCCTCAAGTAAAAAAGTTGAGTTTTATGGTGTTTCTCCAGTGAAAAAAATGAGTTAAAAATGGTGCTCCACCACTGTACGACTTATTGAATAAAAATTACTAGGTTATACAGGGTAACCAAAACAATTACATGTGGCTGATTAAGGCAAATACCAATAACAGTACTGCAGTACAGCTATTCGAGGATAGAGACGCAAACCACTCCGATTGAGACGCAAACCATTCAAAGGTTGAGCAACAGGGACAGCCTGATTGACGAATATGACGCTACATTACGACCGCTAATATTATTTTTAAAGGTTGTAACAATCAGGTTACTCATAAAAATTTCAAAGCGAATTTTGCAAAAAAGAATTAAAAAGCATTTATTCGAATTTATTGACTAGGTTTTATTACTTTGCTTCATAGGAGTTTGAAAACATAATGTTACGTTTTACTTTTTCGTTGGGAAAAAATTAAAACACACCAATATTAATTTTACTGTAGGTCACTTTGAATAACTTCTAATGATACCACTGTTTAAAGTACGTTAACTGATGCCATATTCTGTAATTCTGGTAGCTAAAGCTATCGCTAAAATTAAAATTCTAAAGTTGCATACAAAATTCATGTTTATTATACATTTTGACATTTTTTTTATTTTTAAATAATCATTTAAGAACATAAAATCAGCACTTAAAACTAAAAATGTTTTTTATTTATTTTTAGAATTTTAGCTTTAGCTACAAGAATTACATAATATTGCACCTTATCTAGTAGACGTTTAAAATAATAAAATCCACAACCACTATTACAGGCTTATTCGGTATTCTTTGCTTTTTCTTTTTGAATGTTTTGTTGTTGTGTAAATGATTACTGCTCATTTATTTTCAGAGATTATGAAGAAAAATTTCTCTCGAAAAAATAGAATTTTTTTTTCGAAACTGGTTAAGTTGGGATAATTCTGCAGAGAGACCCGTTCCAATTCATGACCCAATTTTTCTTTTATTCGCACTGGCGATAGATCGCTTTAAAAAAGTTTAAAAAAAATTACTAGTACCGAAGCAATACTGTGGAAAATGTTTCTACTTTTTAAAACACAACTACCCTGAATTCTTCTTTTTTTATTTTTCAGCAAACAACAAATTTGTTTCATAGGAAGGCACCACTTTGTATAAATCAAGAAATAAAAATACTGTTAATCATACCTGATGGAGTATGGTCAGTACTACTGTATGGAATAGAGATATGTGCCATAATAGCGCCAGCTGTGAAAAAGCTAAGATCCTTTAAAATGTTAATGTAATAAATAAAAATAAATACTAAAAATGCATATCTACATATTATGATATAATGCCAGCACAACTTTTATAAAAAAGGCCTTCTGAAGAAAACAACAAAAAAAAAACAAATATTGTAATCAGGGACCGTAACAGTTACGACTTTTTTCAAAAATGTCAAAATATAATAGTTATTTTTTGACTTTTATTCTTTCGGTCAGAAATAAAAGTTAAAATTTGACTTTTATTTTTTCGGTCAAAAATAAAAGTTAAATTTTGACTTTTATTTTTTTAAGTCAAAAATAAAAGTTAAATTCTGACTTATATTTTTTCGGTCAAAAATAAAAGTTAAAATTTCACTTTTATTCTTTAAGTCAAAAATAAAAGTTAAAATCTGACCTTTATTTTTTCCGTCAAAAATAAAAGTTAAAATTCGACTTTTATTTTTTAAGTCAGAAAAAAAAAATTGACTATGCCATAGTAATAACAATGTAATGGAAATATAAGAAAAATAAGATCGATGACAATCAGTGTTGTTGGTTTGGTTATTTCTAACCAAAATTGGTTACATGGTTTCATTTTGGTTACATTTTTCTCCAAAGAGAAAAAAAAGATATTTCTTTCATTGGAATTCTAATAATTCCAATGAAAGAAAGAAATAATAATAATCTAAAAGCTTTTCAACAACATTTTTAATAGATGAATGAAGAAGTAAAACCATTGTTCATTGATTAGGCACAAAATGATACCCTTTTTGCAGTACTTCCTTTTTTACTAAAATTTGGCTACAAAAATTTTAAGGCCGCGACCCGTTAGTTATACTTTAAGTCCCAACTATAATATGCATAAGCTGGCTTCAGCTTATGTCAAAAAATGAACTAAAAGTCTGTGAAATGCTTAAGCCTCTTATTGAAGAATTTTAGGTGGCTACAATTTACTTAGATGAATCTAGAAACTATTATGCCACAGTTGCACATTTGTTTTATTCGTACTTTTGCAAAATAAATTTTTTTTTTTCTCAATAAATGAAATTTGTTAACAGAAAGGTGTTAAATAAACATATTAAATATTCTTAATACCATTCATATGAGCCCTTGATTATGATAGTGGTATAAGTCATATATTTTATGTTTCGAGATATTAAGAGGTTTGTATTTTAAAGGATTAAAAAATATTTTTCTATTATGGAATAAAATATTTTGACAATTAAATAGTGCCAACAAAAGAGTATTTATTATGATTGTGAAATTTATAACCATTTTTAAAAGGTAGTGTGGTTAACTTTTTTAACATCTGCTTTCAAGAAGAACAAAAATCAAATTTTCACTTTTATTTCTGACTTAAAAAATAAAAGTCAAATCTTAACTTTAATTTTTGACTTAAAAAATAAAAGTCAAATTTTAACTTATATTTTTTACTTAAAAAATAAGTCATATTTTAACTTTTATTTTTGACTTAAAAAATAAAAGTCAAATTTTAACTTTTATTTTTGACTTAAAAAATAAAAGTCAAATTTTAACTTTTATTTTTGACTTAAAAAATAAAAGTCAAATTTTAACTTTTATTTTTGACCAAAAAAATATCGTGACTTTTTGATAAAAGTCAAAACAATTAAAGTCTTTTAAGTTTATTATTCCTTAGCATAACAGCATCAATATGCTGTATTCAAATATGTGATAGTCAAGTTATATCCACCTGACTTTTTGATTTTAAATTTTAAAAATAACTGTTATTTTCGGTCCCTGATTGTAATAAAATCGTTCACTTTCAGAATATGAAGTTGATTAAATTTTTTAAAAATTTTTGGCGGTATATTTAAATTGACAGTAGTAGTAAATACTATAAATTAGGTTCAGGTATTTTAAACCTTTTAAATAATTTACTTACTAAATATTTATATTTTTGGCATTTTTTTCTCTTTTATAAAGTTTATTACAATGAACTTTCAAGTCACGTTAAAAACTTGCCAAAAATGAGCGCTTTGACATTTTTTTTACATTGCAGAATTGTGGGTATAAAAATATTTTGCGTTTAGTTGTCACAATGCTCGTGAAAACAATTTTAACAGGAAGTTAAGTGTTCAACGAACTGTTATCCCATTTCAACAACTATTTTTTGCAATGTAACTAACTGTATATGTCATATAAAAAAGTATGTAGTTTTTAAAAGTGTCTTTTGGTTTTTCCGCGTAATTATAAACTTTATTTAATTTAAAACAATTTAAAAACATAGAAAAACTAAACAAACTGTCCATAAGAGGAAAAACCAAGTTCAAGAGAACGGCATTGCCGAATCTTATATGCCCTTCAGCATAGTGAAATTAGATATTGTATTACGCAGTTATGTTTCCAATTGCTGTTTTCAATTTCATATGTATATAATTATAATATAAATAAATCTATCAAGGACGAGTCACACTTACACACATAAGGATCTATGTTCAATATAAGACTTGAAGGGCCTTATTCATAAAAAATATTTTTGATTTTTAAAAGCTTTTTTAAAATGTCATACAACATCTGTTTATTAAAACTTTTATAAACTGAAAATGTTTTTTTTATGAATTTGGCCCTAAAAGTACAAGATTTGAATTTTTTGAATTTTTGAATTTTTGTTGTTCTTATAAGTTGCTTTTAAAAATTTTAGGTGTCTGATTGTTACGTTTCAAAAGATAAGCACATATACGACACAATCACTTATGGCGACACCCTTATAGCGAGCATGAAGCTACATATCCGGTCTTAATTTCAACTGTCTGTCTATAACGATTACAAAGTAAGATCAAATTTGACAAAATTATGACTACTAGGTCATTATAATTAATCCTTTATTTAACTTGCAATGTTTACTTAAAGAAAAGAAAAAATATGTTTTTTAACTAAAACTTTTCAACTAAATTTAAATCAGTGCTCGTAGGCGGCAATTCGATATTCGGCATAACCTTATGACAATAAAATAATATGCTCAGCTGGATATGATGCTGCTGCTAGGGCCATGTGCAGCTCTATCAATTCCTGACTTGCTGAAATCAGCTATATCAGCTTTAGGCTCGTTAGATTTAGTTTATAAGTACTGCATATTTATTTAGGTGTCCTACCTATTTATATTTACAGGGTCCCTGTATATCTACAGAGTTCTTTAATGTAAGGACTCTTTTAAATAATGACAGTGTGCCTTGGTTATCTTTATATTATGGCTTGTACAGGTGACCAACCAGAATAACTTTGAAAACTGATCTTAAGCAATTTTAATCTTGAACAAAATGATTTATTGGAGATTGATCTTTATAAATTTTAACTTTTAAATTAAATATGATTATTTATGTTAAACAAATTTCTAAAATCTTTTTATACTTCTATGTACGAAGTATTAAATATTTAAAACCTTTTCTTGAAAATGCTTCCTTTTACATATAATTTATTTCAATTTAATGTTTAATTGTTTTTATTATAAATAATAATTAGTCATAGAAGTGTTTGCGAAAACAGCTCATGTTATTTATATTTTTCTTTATATTTTAGTAAAATATTTTGACACAGTCAGGCAAAAACAGGTTGCTCAGTTTTTTTGAATTCGCCTTGCATATACCTGTATTATTGTACCATGGTCACACCCTTTTATTTTTAAAACTTGTTATAATACTAGATATTGTAGGACATTCTTTGTATAAAGTTTCTGCCTATTACGGTTCAAAAAATAAGACCGTATCCTTACAAAATATGTCACTATTGTAATACCCTTTAATTTTTAGTTTTTGTTGCTATAGCGGCCATAGTAATACACCTTTGTGAAAATTTCAAAAGTCTACCTATTATGTTTAAAAAATAAAGACATATTCGTATACGTCACGTCGCTATCCTAAGATCCTTTAATTGTTATTGTAGCGGCCACAGTCGTATACCTTCTGTGAAAATTCCAATAGTCTACTTAATACGGTTCAAAAAATAAGCAAATATTCGTAAAACTCACTTAACCGTCAAAACACCCTTTAGTTTTTAGTATTTGTTGTTATAGCGGTCATAGTAATACAACTTTTGGGACAATAGACAGAGATAGATTTGAACAGCCATTGTCGTTAAACCAAAGGTCTATGTAATTACCCTTTGGGGATGGAAACCTAAAATTAACTCAATAAAATATTTTGTTTATAATTTTTTTTGCGAAACTTGGATCTTTTTATTTATTTTTTGTTTTTCGTATTTTCCGTTTTTAATGAAATTCGAATTTTTTTAATCGAAACTAAATTTTTGCTAAAATTATTCTTTTTTTTTTTAAATTGTGATATTTTTGTGAAATTTCAATTATTTAGTGAAATATCATTTTGCGATTTTTACAGATGTTCAATAGCGATTTTCTTAAAACTATAATATCAAATTGGCATTCCATGAATTTCCTTAAGTTACTTGCAGTCTTCGAAAAACACATTTTAGTTCAATTAAATACGGACAGAATATGTGAGTTTCTTTTTAGCGAAATTTTAATTTCTGGATAGTTTTAAGATTATTTTTTGCATTTTCGGGTTTTAAAGAAATTAAAATTTTTTCGAAAGTACAAATTTTGGATAAAATTAAAATTTTTTTGCTAACTTTTTTGTGAAATTTTCGTGAAATGTGGAGTGTTTAGTGAAATGGTGTTTTTTTGGAGTCTTTTTTTTCTGAATTTTTAAGTTTTAATACAACAACAACAAAAACAATAATAACATGAAAAACAACAAAATGAAAAACGTAATAAAAATAAAGGCGCTAGCCTTTTTTTTAACCATATCTCTACCATTTATGGCCGAATGTTGCAGAATGTCAACAGCAAATCTTTCGTAAACTATGGCTGACAGATTGGTGAACCTCACTTGATAGTATCAGAAATGAGTATCGTAGAAATTACAAACGGAATAAACAACTTATATATACCCTTTTAACCTGTAGTAAAGGGTATAAAAATAAATAAAGACAACACCTTTTATTAAAATTGTCAACGGAAAAAAATCAGCTTTTCAAGCAAAACTTAGTAGAAAGTAACGTTATAGCAGGTAAAAAAGTTGTATTCATAAACTGTCAACATTCTTTTTCTGGCCCAAGAGTAAACAAAAAACGCCAAAGAAGTGTTGACCTTTTTTTGTGTAAAAATGAAAACTAATTCTGTGAATAAATGTATTTGGTAAAGTTTTACTTCTCTACAGTATGGTTCTAAGACACTTGTTTGTTTTGCGTATTAGTTTTAAATGCAAGCAAAAAAATATATAAAATAAAGCACGTTTTTATATTTAACGTTCTTTAGTTTTTAATGAATTAGCTTAAACTTTTTGTTATTACTTGGAAATATTACAATTGTGACTGAAAGTATCTCTAGTGATGTAATGAACTTAATCGATTATTCGAATATTATATTACTTTATATTGTACATTAAAAAGGTTATTGAAAAATAAGTTTGGCAACCGAAATGAATAATGTAAACGGTATTTTATTATATTTGTATATACTAGGGGTTTTCGCGATGGTTATAGTCCAAATTTGCATATTGTAAATTTGTAGGTATATAATTCTCTTTACGTGAAGGAACACAACAGACGACGGTAACGGAACGTTTTGCCGTTATTGAGAATTAGTACACAAAACAACTACGACTTGCTGACGGCTTAGTCAATATTTATTTATATTTTCGTTATGTTTTTTTTTGCAAAAATATTTTGTTTAAAACTTATTTAAAACTTAAATTTATTTGTATTTTACGGTAGAAATCATTTACGATAGAAAATTTGGGAGTTTTTTCATGGGAATAATTATTCGCGATAGGGGTGAATTATATATTTCACTGCGTTACTATAAAAAACTGACACTGTTGTTCTATGGTATATTTTGAAGTTTAACTTCGTTTTTAACACTGCTCACAGTGGTATAAAAACTTTTTATTTTGGAAAAAAATAGGTAGATCATGAATCATTTCAAGCAAGCAAATATGTTTTAAAATGGAGACGGTCGAAAAATTTATTAACTAAAAATTTATTAACTATTTAACTAAGTATTTTTGATGAAGAAGATTATTAATCAAAGAGATCGGCTGCACTTTTCAGCAATTTTAGAAGTTTCTTCCTGATAGCTCGTTTCGTTAAAAACGCCTTTGAATTGCGAAAATGTAGAAACTGCTGTTACTACCCAAATCGATTATATAGCTTTTTTGCTTTTATAAATTATACTTATTTCGCTACTAGTACATTTTTTAAACTGAATTAAAAAAAAAAAAAAACATATAGCCAATCTGAATAAAAGAAAAAATTGGGTCTTTATTTATCTCCGTTATGCCTTCAGCCCTAGCGAAATATAGCCAATTTTGAAACATAATTTATGATTTGTTGTAAAATTTCTTCAGGTTGAGAAAAATAAATAGATTTTAAATGCATCATACCTTGGTTTCATAAAAAAAGGATTTGATATCCTTAAAGGCAGAACTAGTTTTAGAACAATACCAAATTCTTTGGTATATATGTATCTTTCCCGTTTTAATTAATTCTTAAAAAATTACATTATCTTCAATTATATAGTTTTAAAGTGAAATAACATTTGAAAAATTCAGGACGAAACATTTGTTAAGCGAAACAATAATCTAGAGGTCATAAACTCTTCTCTAATATCAATTACTTGCATGAAAAATATATATTTAAGCTGTAGGAGATCTGGCCTATTAATAAATTTTGTTATTTTCTATGTGAAATTGCACAATCACATTATGTGTGAATCTGTAAAAACAGAGAAAAAAAAGTAATTTTTAACTATTTGTATTTAAAATCGAAGAGATTTTTCCATTAGGAAAAATATTTTTGTTTGATTATTATTGATGAAAACCCCGATACCTAAGAACCACATGCACACTAGCCGACACATAGCAAGTTTTACGAATTTTCTGGATTGTGTCATCAATCAATAACCAAATTATTTTTTATAATTGTAATTCTAACCAACAAATCTTTTTGTTGACAAAATGGTTATTTAAAATCAACAAAAATTTTTTTTATAGCCAAAATAATAAATATGCGTAAACAATTGTTAAAAATTCGAAATAGTTTCTAATATAAAGAAAATCACTCAAAAAAAAAAAAAAAAAAAAAAAAAAAATACGGGTTATAAAAATGGTTCTCAATGATAAGAAAAAAATAAATCTAATTCGAATAAAAATTTGTTGGGTTTACTTAATTTAGTTATTTTTTCATTATGAAAGGTTATGGAAGATAAATAATAATTAGTTTGTGTGGAGTACCTGTTGGAAGTTATTTATTTATTATTTATTTATTGTCAATAACTAAAACTTTGACTTGAATAATTCTAATTTCAACAATACTCTTTTAGCTTCGAATTTTAGTTTTAAAATAAATAATTTCGAATTTTTGTGCCCTTTATATGAAGATTTATTTAACAGTCTAATCTTTAAAAATATTATACGTATTATACATGTATGAAGTAACATAATTCTTCCAAAAAAAAAAAAAAAAACAGACTTCAAAACAGATAGAAGTGCACCAATTCTAAACTAAAAATGTAAGAAGTAATCTGTAAGAATTAGATTTAAACCAAATAAAATATGCGCCAAAATTTCTCCCTATTACTGTTTAAAAGTTAAGCTATTTTCACCAGCATCCGTCAGTTATGGGGACACCATTCAAGCCTCTGTGTATTATGGTTTAAAAGATAGGGTCACATAGAATAAATAACATATCCTATTGGGACACCCTTTAATTTACAATTTTAAATTAAAGACCTGTTGTTATAAAGGACGTGGTCACAAAGATTCTTTGTAAATTTCAACTGTCTGTCTATTACGGTTCAAAAGTTTGGCCATATATGTATGTCAAATTACATGAACTATTGGGACACATTATAATTCCAAATATTTATACTTGTTATTATACCAGAGAAAGTAGTGGACATTCTGCCTAATTTTCAAGTGTTTGTGTTTTACGGTTCAAGCGATAGGACCATAAAGTTCAAATTACATAATTTATGGGGACACCCTTTAATTTCTGAATGCAAATTGTATATTTGCTATAGTGGACTTTGGAACACAGGTTTCTTGAAAATTTCAGCTGTCTGTCTATAACAGTTCAAAAGTTTGCCCACATACATAAAATTACATTAACTATTGGGACACCCTTTTATTTCCAAATTCAAATTTTATACTTTCTGTTATAGCTGACTTAGCAATACAGGCTCTTTGTAAATTTCAGCGGTCTGTGTACAACTGTTCAAAAGTATGGCCATATAAATCAAATTAAATGAACTATTGGAGCACCCTTTAATTTAAAAATTTGAATATTTATACATTTTATTATAACGGTCATAGTAATCGACATTCTGTAAAATTTTCAAGGTTTTGTCTATAACGGTTCAAAAGATAGGCATATATAGTTCAAATTACGGCACCTATGAAGAAGACACCCTTTAAATTTTAAATTTATAATTTTTATTAATTTCTGCCGTTGGGAGCTATAGCGACACGCAACTTTTTAAAATTTTAATTTGGTCCCCTTTACGGTTCTTAATACACGTAAAAAACATGTATGTTGCAGACATGGGGGGATTCAATTACAATTACTTGTAATTAGTAATTGGGAATTTTCAATTACTAATTACATGTAATTGTAATTGAAAAAGTTCAATTACAAATTGCAAGTAATTGTAATTGTAATTAGGCAGTAATAATTATCCAATCAAATCCAATTGAACGAAATTCAATTATATCTCTAAAAATTTCAAGCTTATCTTGCGTTGCATGATCAACTGTATTATTCAAACGAGCAATACGAAAACTGCATCCATGTTCAATTACGGTGAACACCTTCATAAAGGTAATTATCGCTTACAAAATTTTGAAAATTTTGCGGTCAAATATACATTTTTTCATTTAATATTCCGTAGACATTGACATTGTGAAAAAGAAAATAGTTTGAAATTTGCACTTCAGATTTACTTGCGTGGTCTAAATTCGTTTCTAAATTACCTCAAAAACTATCCTACAATACTAAAGGCTTTTTTACGGTATGATTCTCCCTTAACATCTTCAGCAACAGTTGTTCGCTAGTATTATTTTAACACTAAGGCGCCAAATTTATTTATTCAAATAGGATTGTTATTAATTTTTATAATTTATATGTAATTGAACATTTTTGTAATTAAATATTTTTTGCCAATAATTTTCAATTTTTTCAATTACAATTACCTGTAATTATTAATTTAAAATTTCCAATTACTAATTACATGTAATTGTAATTGAAATTTTTCAATTACAAATTACAAGTAATTGTAATTGATTTTAGTCCCTATTTTAATTACAATTACTTTTAATTAGTAATTGAAAATTTTCAATTACATGTAATTAGTAGTTGCATGTGTAATTAATTACAAAATGTATTTGATATACCCCAAGTCTGGTATGTTGTATGGGGACACCCTTAAATTTTTAATATAATGAACTGTTTTTAAAACGGGACCAACCTGAAAGCATAACCTTTCAAATAAAGAAAAAAATTTTAAAATCGGTTCAGAAATGGTTGAGTTCTGCGGTTACATACATAAAAAAGCAACATTCAGACGACATTCTTTTTTGAAGTCGGTTAAAAATATATGAAATTTTTTCTTGTTCATGCCCAATAATTATTTTTAATTGTGCATAAACCTCAAATTTTAATTTAACAAACGAATATTTGGATGTAAATTTTATTATAATCGAGTTAAGAGCTTTAGTGCATCACTATACATTTTTTTTTGATTTTTTTTGATGCTGTGCAGACAGTACAAACTCCAGCGAATAATTTTAAATACTAAATGCAAGGACTAAATATCTCTGAAAAGAAAAAGTTTCTTCTTACATGATGATAGCAAAAGAAATTTCTGCTTTTTTTAAACAAGTACATGTTTTACATAGTTGACATTTGACCTGATTTTTTTGTTGAATTTTAGATCTTTTTTGAAGCCAAAATTATTTTTGAGCTTATCTTGTCTTTGTACTAACTTTTTTCCCTACACATACATACATACATACATAGTTTAGAGACTTATAAATGAGCAGGATTTTACAGAGGGCGTTTACAAGTTTTTTTTTGCAAATATTTGGATGTGTGTTGATATCACTTTGAAGTTCTACATTTTATCATTTTAGGATGGTGACAACAAAAATGTGTAGCCCCTTAGCCTTTTTGCCTTTGAGTAATTTCGTAAGCAAAAAATACTGCTTATGTACGGAAATGTTAAGTTAACATTTAACCTACATACATATATTTTTATATTAATTTAAAGTGTTTACTTAAATGTTATTTGAGTTTTTGTAGTTGAAGTAAAATATTTTAACATTTTTAAATCATAATGTTAATAATGTTACAACGTGGTGTACTTTTGGACAAAAAAAGTAAACGTGGTGCGATGTGAACCAAATTTTGCATCATCATTACAAAAAAAAAAAAAAAAAAGTGTTTACGCCTACTACCACGCCTCCGACCCATATTTGGATTTCTTAAATTGGTCCAACTGATTTTGGAAGGTGATGATATTATAATGAGCAAAATCCCCACAACAAAGGGGTTATAAAAGTAACTGTTTGGTCCGAATGGGTTAGAAGTTTTTTTTCTTCATTTTCCTATATATATGTATTTATATACAAATATAACTGTTTTGAAAAAATCATTTGTATATACCAATATCATAATGCCGCTATTCACACTATAAATGCAGTAAAAAAGTGTATTAACTAGAGAGTTGTTGCATTAGTCAATATGAATTCAAACTCCCCAAACCTGAATATAATAGAAACCGTTTGGGTTGGTTACCCCAAAAAGTGTGTGAATATAAGGAAACAATATGAAGCCAAACCTAAGTTAACTGAAGCCATTCAGAAATCTTGGAACACAATAAACAAGTAAATTTTATATTAATCAATTGACCACTAACGGTGCGAAATATTTATGTAGCGGCAAAGTGTTAGTAATTCTAGGGTGGGCCACAGCTACTCTAGGCTGAGCATTGTTTTCTCTGGTTTAAATTAATATTCAAAGCTTATCAACAATTAAATGAATTTGTTCACAACAGATTATTCCAATGCAATATATTGTTACGTTTTTACTTTTCGTTGGGTTCTTTTAATTGCAAAATAAATACACACTGTTATTATATTTACTGTAAGTCACTTTATTTATTAATACCACTGTTCAGAAATACAGCAAACTGTTAAACACTCTTAAAATTTTACAACTTAACTCTTTGACTTTTAAATTAATACTATATAGGTGATTTAAAAGCACCAGAATGTTCTATTCCAGACAGGTCTGGCAGGTTCGATTGTTATTGCTCTTGTTTTATGTTTGTGTGGTTGGTTGTTTATTTCTTTATACCTGTATGTGAGGCTATTTATTTCTTTATACCTGTATGTGTGGCTGTTTATTTGTTTATGCTTGTATTTATGTATGTGGCTGTGTATTTAACAGAAGAGTATTTATTTAATCTGTGTGTGTATATGCGTAAATGCGAATGTTTGTATGAGGCGTTTCTTTCTTCCATCATTGTAAGAGAATAAACCATTAAGGTTGTTGTTGTTGTTCGAGATTATTGTTGTTCAGAGCTTATAATGAATAAATTCTTCTTTTGTAACAATATGATATCAAATTAAAGATTATTAAATCCTCTTTCAAATGAGCTTCTATTTAACTCCCTACGTCTTATAGAACTGGAATTTGAATGTATTTCAGGTCCTAGCACATACATATGGAAAAGAGCAATATTTTTATGTTTTTTTTAAATATATTTGAATTCAAGGGGTAAAGGAATATATATAACTACAAAAAGTTTCATTTCAGCTCCTAGCACATACATATGCAAAAGAGCAATATTTTTTATTTTTATAAATTTATAGCTAAACAACTCTAAGAGATAACATTTTTTCAAAAATATATTTGGATTCAAGGAGTAAAGGAATGTAAATACAAAAAGTTTCAAAAAAATCTGAAATGGTGAATTAAAAAAGTTTTTTTTTTGGGTTGATTTGACATGGAATGGTCCATTACTAAAATCATCATTTTTTAAAAAGGAGCAGAACTTTTTTCTTATTATATTAGTAGAAACTATGTTTTTACTTTTTGCAAGCGACCTTATCCGGCCTTTTTGAGAAAACGGAATGTAGAAAATAGGAATCAAGTTGACTTTTATTTTCTTATAATATTCAATTCTTAAAAATAACAAATTGTGCGATGTTGTATTTAAAGTAAAAGCTTGTCAAATTTCACCTGCAAATACGGATTATTGTATGAAAACTTTGATTTTTCGATTTGCGTCACCCTGTGTCAAAGTTAGAAGGAATTAAAAAATATGTTGTAGTATATTTCTTATTTAGACTATTTATTACCAAAATATAAACAAATTATTTGAATGACGTGTCATTTATTTTTATGATTTTGTCCATTTTTTCCATTTTCAGCCCAAACGATTGAAAAAGCGGGATTATGAAAAAAAGTTTTTTAAACAAATAATGAGAAAAAATAATTCGTTTTAATAACAACACAGGCAATAACGTCTTTAAAAAATCTGTTAGTTTACATTCGACTAAGGCAGGTGATATTGCTTCTACAGCAAAAATGTATCATACATTTTTTTAGCTCTTGCTGGTAATCTACATACATATGTATGTATATACATATACAGGGCCTTCCTGTACATGAAATATTTGATTTGTTATAATATATGTACATATGTATAATATATATTTTGAAAATTTTGTTGCAGTAAGTAATCGAAATGGAATACAAAACAGCAATTTTTAGAATTTTTGTCTGTGTGTATTCGCATGACGAAAAAACTACTGCTTATTGGAAGTTTTTGCCAATATTTTGTTAAGTGACTTCTTATTGAAATAACTTTTAAGTTCGATGGAATATTAAAAAAAATAGAAAAATATGATCTAATAATTTGTTGTGTTTTCTGACAGTATGGTAAAAAAAATTATGAAAAATTATTCCGGAACTTTGAAAAAATTAAATTTTTACTTAAAGTCCTTTCTTTTATTTTGGATCGAATTGTCTATTTTTTTTAAGGTTTCTCATAAACAAAACTACAAACGTCACAAAATATAAGTTGAATTTTACTCCTTTCCATAAAATTTACAATCGGAAAAATGCTGAAGGAAAAAAATACTGAAATTATCTCCTCTTTTTACTGCAAGGGGGCGCTGAATCCACAAAGTAAGTAGTTTGTTATTCGGGTATGTTCTGTAATCCGAAACCGAGTGAAATTGAAATCAAATAAATTTTTAGAGAAAAATATAACTTAGGTGCGCCTATTGTTTTATAACATTAGCAATCAAGGAAGTTATGTGAATGGTCTTTAATCAAATGTATAAAAAATAAAAAAAAAAAAAATAAAATTTCATTCAGATTCAATTTCAGATTCAATTTCACTCGGTTTCGGATTACAAAACATACCCGATTGTTTCACTTGTATAATAGCTTAGTGTATTTTTTTTAATTCTTCTTTTTTACATTTTTATAAAGATCGCTTTTATTTTAATTGAAGCTTAAAAATTGCTAAACTTCATACCGAAACTTAGAAAAAGAATCAAATAAAAAAACATATTTTTTCTTTTTTTGTGATTATATTCAATAGTATTTTTAGTCAATTATAAAAATAATTTTCTGTATATAAAATACTTAAATTAAACAGAATGATTTAAAAATTGCATTAGAATTCCGAAAATGTTTCGAGTGGACACACGTAAGGATTTGATAGCTCATTTGTTAATCCACTAATATTTTCAAATGGGAATATTAAGATTGAAAATAATATCGATTTTGAAGATATTTATAAATATATACAAAAAAAGTGTCCTTAATGATGAAGAGAGCATTTCAAGTAGTTGCGATGAGCTTTGAAATGATTATTTTAAATTAATTGCGCGTGATAGTATGTGAGTAAAATTTGACTCATCGTAAGTATGTGTGGCCGTGAGTCAAAAACAGTCATGTGCACTTCTGTACTAATAGGGATTCATAAGTTTCATGATATTCGCATAATTTTTGTTAGACTTATTGCATTTTTGATATAAAGGACATTTGACAGGATCAAGAGTCCTTTTTTCAAGAGCGATTATTAAGGATTTAACAAACCTATGATTTGACATTTTTTTTTGAATAACATAGCCAATATAAGAACATTTCTTTTTTGGAACATGGGTGGTAGGCGTGTCCTTGTAAGGTTTTTTCAGCAACTAAAATTTTTCTTAATTAGGCTAAATATGTGTATAGCTGCCCTGCAAAGTTTTAAAAGTCTGTGTCAACTCCATCTATTTTTGTCCCATCGTTATATGGGCACAAAGCACTGTGCGACGTGGGGGGCACAGCTAGTAAAATTTTTTTGTCTAGACTTATGATGAGTGCTTATTGTTAGTTATAATTTATTGAGGATACAATAAATAATATTAAAAAAATTAAAATTTTAGTCACCGCAAAATTTTGTGAGTGTAGTTAATATATTTTGTGTTTTATTTCTCATTTGTACAGTTATTTTTGGCATTTGTCCCTTAAAACAAAGCCACCTGCCTACCTTAAAGAAATTCAAGCAGGAAATAAAAACCAGCTTATTTGCTGCCAGTTGCCGCGTGTCGCGTACTATAACCTTTCACTATAATTGTTAAAATTAACAAATTTTAAAAGCTGCTAATGAATATTGTAAAAAAATGAAAACTTTTTTTGACTTTTTTGACAACTGTTAAAATTCTTAAAATAAAACTTTAGCGACATTTTCCTTTTATCAAAATTTGGGCTGTCATTTTTGTTCGAGACAATAGAGTAACGAAAAAAAGAAATTGTTTTGTATATAAAACTATGAAACTTTTATTTATATTTTATTCAAGACTTACAATACAATGCAAAATAAAACAAAACAAAAAGAGCTCAAGTACATGTTGTAAAATTTAAACTTCAAACTATTAGACTGACAGACACTCATTCTCTTTCTTTGCAGTCCATTGCATAAAACTTGACTTGTTATAGTCCTAAAAAAAGAAAAATAAAAACAAAGAAATTTATAAATTGTTACTGAAATTTCGAGTACAAAAAAAAATATAAATATTTTTTGTTGTTGTTGTTGTACTTTAGTTATAAAAAAAATGATGTGATACAAAAAGAGTAGATTCAACGCAAAAAAGCTGTCTTCCACTGTGCACTCTCGACATTATTGTTGATATACTTTTCCATGCCACACAAAACACACCATATTCTAAGGCGTTAAAAAACTTGGTAGTTTATAAATTTTTTATTTTCCTTTTTTTTGCTATTCCTGTTTTCTGAACAATTTGTGTTTATGTTAGAGAACTAACAAACAAAACAATTTTCTAAGTGAATATAAATTAAAAAAGAGTTTGTGTGACAAAATGCCAAGATCGTTACGTAGATAAACTACTCGAAAAATAATTATTATTTTTTTTTTTAAAGACTGAATACATATGCAGCTTGTTTCTCCAAGATAATTTCAACAACACTACCGTCCACATGATCGTTAACAACAGTCTTCCCTTTGGTTTGAACTATCACCAATGTATGGTGTAGGATATACTTCGTGTCTTGTACGTTAGACTTCCAGGATGTCTTGAAGACATAGCTAACTGGGACTATAAGTAGTTTATAGTCTTAAGAAGTTGATAGAGACTATTATGATGCAAATGACAATATTTATAATGAACATATATAACTTCTGCGTGCTTGTGTATGGGTTTCCTTGTTAATCTTTCTAAATCAAAATACACAACAGTTTCTTGTTAAAGAGAAAAATTTTTGTTTTCATTTCCTAAAGTGTTGATAATATCTAAGTGAAGATGTCGGAAGCACTTTTACCATAAAAAGTCATTGTGTTATTCTGAGTACATTATACACACATACATTTTCCTTTTATTTCAAAACCAATTGGTTTAGGGCTTTAGGATGATGATTGAAATCGAATAGATGTTTTATATTTTCAGAAATTTCTTAACTTAATTTTTTAGGAAGTGATCAATTTCTGTCTTTAGCATTAAAATAAATGTGTATCCTATTATTTTTCAATTTGAGGTTGTGGTAGCCTAGGTAGTAAGTATGTCGGCATGTTGACTAAGCCTGTATGTTATCTTCGTATCCTAGCCGCACCGAACCGCTAAGATTAATTTTTTTTCTGATATGTATAGTTTTTTCTACTCTTAGTAGTATACATATATCACAGCAGCCTCCTTCGCCGGTATTAGTATATAGTACTAAAATCGTCGTCGTGGTAAAATAATAATAAAGGGTGGTTCACACGGATCGAATTTACCTACGTAAATTCCAAGGGAAAATAATATCTAAATTGATCCGTGGTTAAGAAGTGAGAGTAAAAATTTAACGACTGATATTTTTTGCGTTTACACCATTGTAGAGTAAAAATAAAGTAAAATAAAAACAGCTGTTTTGAGTATTTTGCATTGTTAACAAAAATATCAGTGATGACCACTGAGCTTTTTTCGCTTTATTCAGATATTTTTTGGTAATTTTATCTTTGGAGAGTTGCCATCATTAGAGAAATGCATCTCTGATCTGATCTGATAAGATGCGATGTTTTTTTTTTTTTATTTACAAAAAATAAAGAGAGCCATATGACTTAAGATTTTTTTTCTCCCAATGTCTCACAGATTTATAACATATCTGTGGCAATAAGGAAAAAGTGCTTAAGTCTGATTTTTAAGTTTTGTAGCAGAGCAATTTTAAACTTTAAAATTAATTTCTTTTTTAAATAGCTTATCTTAAAACTTTACATAAGAGAGTCTAACGTATGTTTTGGAAAAAAATCTTATATGTACCAAAAGTACGCAGGTGTTGCAATAAATAAGTTGTGAAAGAAGTTTTTATGCTTTAAAAAGATAACTTAGTAGTTTCTTAAGCTTTTTTCCAAATGCAATTAGACATTGAAAAAAGATAAGCAGAAAGTAATTTCGCTATAACTTCCTGAAAAATGGTACAAAATAATTGAAAATTTGCACATCCAAAGTACCGGATTACGGAGATTACAAAGCACTTATTCCTTATTGCCACAGATATTATGTTTACATGATACCGTTCGAGCTCTTTTTTCACACAAATTTGACATGTAAGACTTCTGTGATCATGTAAAATAGCTATACTAGCTTCAAAACTAATGTGTCTACTTGACACCAGAGGCGCTGCAAAACTGTTCTAAAAATAAATATTACGTGCAATTACAGCGTTGCCAAAACTGAAGGTTTTTTTATTCATTTATTTCACCACCTGTCTTACCTCTAATCTCTCCGTATCCCAAAGAAAGTAACACAATTAATTGGTCGGCATAATTAGTATAAATAATTTCTCTTAAAATTTTTCTTTTTTGAAAGTGGTCTAAGTCATGAGGTACTAAGGTACCTCTACACAAAATTTTATTAAAATTTATCAAGTAGTTTTTTTGTGATGGGAACAAAGACGGAGAGACATACAGATGGAGATACGGACGGTCAGTCAGACGGACGGAGAGTCAGTCAGAAAGACAGGCAGGCAGATAGACAGATAAATAACAATTGGTATTTGGTATTCCATTTCGATTATTATCTCCACAATCAATGACATTTTTTAAAAACTATTTTATGTTTATTTACAGTCCTATTACAGTTTTAATAATGTTTTGGGTGTAAAATTTTTATAATTCTCTTTCCCAAATGTTGTTTCTAGAACCTTATTGTATTATATACACGAATCGTAATTGTTTGATAACACATTTTGTTTCGAGAAACGTACTACTCATCGTACGCATAAAAATAGAGCTGTATAAGCCCAAATAAATACTTTTTCGCTTACAATGTTTCAAAATTTGGAAAATTCTGGAGCATAGTAAAAATAAGTGTGGAGGGGAAATTTGCCCCCGAATGTCTTAACTCTCCTTTAATAAATGTATTACTAATTTTTGTACGCACAACACTTTTAACTTTTAAAAAAATTTTTGATACCATTAATTGTGTCCAAAAGTCCCTCTACTGTAACCTGAAATTTTCAAAGCTAAAACTAAGATTGAATACTATATATTATATTATACTGTCCCTTTTTATTAGTGTTCCGTACCCAAAGGGTAAAAACAAAACCCTATTGTTTTCGCTACAATGTCTGTCCGTCTGTCAGCGCCTTTTAATTCTGGAACCGTAATAGGTAAACTCTTGAAATTTACACAGATGATGTATAACTGTTGCCGCTATAGCAAAAAATACTAAAATTTATAGGGTGTTCCGATAGAGAGGTGTTATTCACGAATATATGTTTATTTCTTGAACTGTAGGAGGCATAGACTCAAGATTAAAACTCAGTTCGCTATATAAACAAGTATAAAAAAATAAACCTAAAAATTAAAGGGTGTTCTGAAAGTGGTGTGATTTGCATATAAATATAAGGCCTAAGTTTTGAACCATAATAGGTAGACTCTTGAAATTTTCACAGAAGGTGTATAACTGTGGTCGCTATAGTAGCAAATTCTAGAACTTATAGGGTGTTCCGATAGAGATGTGTTATTCACGAATATGTTTTTATTTCTTGAACTGTAAGAGGAATACACTAAAGCAAGCAGTAATTAAAACTTAGTTTGCTATATAAACAAGTCTAAAAAATAAACCTAAAAATTAAAGAGTGTTCCGATAGGTGTATAACTGTGGCCACTATAGCAATAACTACTAAAACTTATCGGGTGTTGCGAAAGTGAGGTGTTATTATATAAATTTGCAGATAGTAATTAACACTAAGCTCGCTTTCTAAGCAAGTATATAAAATTAAACCTTAAAATTAAACGGTATTTTGAGAGTGACGTACCTTGCATGTATATGGCCTAAGTTTTGAACGATTATAAGTAGACTCTTGAAGTTTTTACAGGAGGTTTATTACTATGGCCACTATAATAAATAGCAAAAAAAAAGTTTGTTCCGACAGTGACGTTATTCTCATGCATAACGCCTTATTTCTTGGAACGTAATAGGTAGACTCTTAAAATTTTGTACAGGACATACGTTGCCACGGCCGATATGACAATTACTAAAAATTAAAGGGTGTTCCGACAATGACATGTTTTTCACGTATAGTGACTTATTTTTTTAATCGGAATCGGAGGTAAACTCTTGATATACTCATAGAAAAAGAATTTCCATGGCCGCTATAACAAATAACAAAATTAAAGGGTGTTCCGACAGAGACATGATTTTTACTTAAATAGCCTTATTTTTTGAATCGTAATAGGCTTGAATTGTTTACAGTAGATGTTGTACTAATTACTAAAGGGTGATCCATCAGTGACATGTTTTTCACGTATATTACCGTACCGCAATAGGTAGGCCTGATATTTTTATAGAAAGTGTATTACCATGGCCGTTATAACAACAATTCCTAAAATTTAAAGGGTGTTCCAATAGCGATGCAATTTTCGCGAATATGACTTTGATTTTAAAAATAAAGGGTGCCCCATAAGACATGAAAAAATTAACAACTTGAATTTTTAAAGGCCTACTAAACATAGTACGGAACCCTACGTATGTGAGACTAACTCGCACTTGGCTGATTTATTATTATTTAATACTGTTCCTTTCAGTTTTGTAACAATTCTATACCGTTAAAAAGCTTATTACCATCGTTGATGCAATAAAGTCAGCTCCCTAGGCCAGTTTGAAGTGATCCACGATGTGTACTTCAAATACTTGTCTGCACTGAGAATCAGAGCTTAAGATGGATTAAGGCATAATCGTGTTGAACGCGGCACCATTCTACGTCAGATATGTGGGAATATTTTGGAGAAAAGACAGTTTATATTACTCCCGCAATGAACATCGACAGATCTTTCATTGTAAGAATACCTAGCAGGGATGACTGGAAGAAGAACTCCATAATCTAGCACACTACTGTCTCAGCTTTAAAACGGACTTTGAGACTGGATAGTGGATCTTCTCTAATAATCTTGACTTTTATGCTCTCTCAGGCTACGCGAAACTATATTCAATGCGAAGGTATATGCTATAGGTGTAGCTGAAAGGAAAATTTTGCAATTTATCTCGGAGGCGATGGCTGCTGACATATTTGTGTATACTCTTCTCACTATTAAGGCCCTAGGCTAGAAGGTGGTGAAATCAACATGTGTATTGGAGTGCATTTAATCTCAGGTCCTACTTAGACGACACGACGTTAGGATTGTTTGGGTTCCGAGCAATGAATGCGCTAATAAGTTTCGGACGTGGATATAGTTGGCGCACATAGACACATTAATATTCTTCTTGCTAAAATATTGAATTCACGGTTAGTCTCCGATTACTACTTGCAGATTATATAGAATTCTTGAGTTCTCACTAAATAGATGATTGACGATAAAGCTTCTAGTGCCTATCAATACGGGCATGGGAATCTATGTAAAATATGGTAAAATAGGGTACTTATTTTTTTGATTTTCGACGTGGACTTGGTACCTCCCATAGAAATTAAATATTTATCATCGTGTAGCTTGGTAACAGTAATAGGTAGGGCCTTGACATTTTGCATCTATAATCTCTATATTAACATACATAGTTAAAAAAAAGATAGACTGGATTGGAATAGTGGCCGTGGTACCTCCCATACAGAGTCAAAAATTATTATCCTATATCTAGGGAACTGCAATAGGCAGCGCCTTCGAATTTCGCACCAGTAACCCCCATATTAGCGTACATAGTCAAGCTAAACACAGGCTGAATTGGAATAGTGGGCCTGGTACCTTATATACGAAGTGAAAAATTATTATCTTGTTCTTGGCGAACTACAATAGATAAAGCCTTAAACCTTTGCGCGAGTAACCCCAACGCTAATACGCATAGTCTACCAAAATAAAAAGTGGATTGGGGCAGGGGATGTGGTACCTCCTATACAAAGTGAAAAATTATTATTATGTACCTAGAGAACTACAATAGGTAGAGTCTTGAAACTTTTTACAGGTAACCCTCAGAGTAATGTGCATAGTCTAGCAAAATACAGAATGTAATAGGCCAGTGGGCGTGGTACCTGCCATATTAAGTGAAAAATTATTATCATGTACTTGGAGAACTACAATAGGTAAAGTCTTAAAACTTTGCACAAATAACCCTCAGAGTAAAGTGCAAAATACAGGCAGTATTAGGATAGTAAGAGTGCTACCTCCCATAAAAGGTCTAAAATTATTATCGTGTTAATCTGTATAGTCCAGCAAAAAACAGATTGGATGAACACAGTAGGCATTTTTCAAGTTAAAGGTTGGCTATACTTTTCTTCCAAGTGTTTGTTGTATTTTTTGTGCACGGGTGTAGCGAAGCGCACCGGGGATAGCTAGTATACAATAGAACCTAAATTATTAGAACTTTTTCAATTTTATTTGTTAAAATCACTTTTAACTTACCCTTGCGAATCAATGAATATCTTGTGTGCACCTGAAGAAAATGGCAAAGAATCCTAAATACAAATCATTTTACAGAACTTTGTCTTCAATGAAGTTAATTAATTTGGCTACAATAGAATGTACAAACTCATTTAACTTTGTATTAGTACTGAACTTAAGTGTAGGGTATAAACAACAATGTTGACATTATACCATTGTTCAGATTCTTCGTAAGATTTTTACCAAAGAACAATATAGGCTGTCAGCAAATTGTATTTTCTACAATATGCTTGCATAAGTGTGAGTGTGGGAGAGAATGAATGTCAAACAACTCAAACCACACTGTAATCAACTAAGAGTATCAAGGCAACTTCATATATCATTCGCCTTTTATAGTCAAGCCATCTTGACTGTAACAATGTGGCTAGTATATATTTAAGGAGCTTCCCTTGTCTTTAAAATTTTGGAAGGATGTATATGTTGGTTAGTTTTGGCTTTTTATTCTTATGTCTAAAATAAAGAAGGGTGTGCCATGTCAAAAGTGGTTACATTAACTTAAATCTGATGTCAATCAAAAATTTAAAATGCAAAGTATAAAGGCAATTTTGTACTTTTTTTCTCCATGCTCTATCCAAAGCACTGTTAGTTAAGTAACTCTTTTCTACATCTTGACTTTTTTGTTTCTTCCATTTTTTTTGCACATCAACAGCATTAGAATAATTTTACTATATTTTTTCTTAGTTTTTCCTTCAACAGGATGTTGAAAATTCATTTAAAATTTGTATAAAAAAAAAATCTTACCAACAACATGTTTCTAAGTCCTATGTACTCGTGCAGTGCAGTACCAGCGTATGTCTTCAAAAACTTTGTATAACAAAAGCAAAAGCAACAAGAAATAATAGGAGAGTAACTAAAAATACAAGCTTATCTGTATATCCTTCATATTGTACAACACCATAAGTAAACGCCCTCATAGTGTTTCTAACTAAAATTGCATTAGTTTTTTTCTTTTTAGAAAAAAACTCCGCATACGAGTGTGTTTAAGTAACATAGCTTAAGAAACGTAAAAAAACTTAATATTCTTTACCAAAAAAAAAAAAAAGAAAAATTTAAAACGAACTACAAAAATGAAAGAAAAACTTATGTAAAAATATCTATCAACAACAAAAAAGTATTGTGGAAAAAAAAACCATTAAAAAAGTGCTGACCTATGCGTGTTAGAAAATCCACAAACAGCTCCATCAGTTTAAACTCGAATTTTATTCTTGTTACTGAAACGAATTCTCGTGCTTAAACAAGTGTTCATACTATGATACAGAGTATAGTTACATATGTACAAGTTTTGGCTCAGTATTCGCAAAATTGATTTCTTACATATTTTATTTCAAGGTGTTTTTGTAGTGCACGTCAATAGTTAGTGATTAAAATAATGTACACAGAAATACATAAAATAACGACGATAAATTAAATTGTATAACCCAACTTAAAAAAAATGTGGTATTTTTAATATATTATGTAGCTTGTAATACACAGAGCCAAAAATGCCTAATGGAATCAAAAATATTTTCTCTATGAAATGTTTTTTTGGCCAAGGGGTATTCAAGCAGAAAGAAGGGAAGTTTATTTCGAAGAGATTCCGTATTATTTTCATGTGGTAAAACTTTTTAATTTTATTAAAAAGGGAATCCCATTAAATCAATAAGAAAACTTGTTATTCACAATTTTTTTTTACTAATTTTTGACACAAAAAAAAAAAACAATTCATAGAGAACAATTTTTTGATTCTATTAGGCTTTCTTCTGAATTGTATAAAAATGGATTTCTTATTGATTTCATTCGCCCACCTAATTAATTTTTCAAAAAGGTTTTCCTGCTTGATTGAAAATCGAATTTTCATTCAAATTCGTGGTTTCACTTCAAAAAATTTGATTTCACAAAAAATTGAAATTAAAAAAAAAAAAAAAAATACTTTCACCTTAATTTTAAATGAGTCATATTAGGCCCATTATTATAACTTGCAAAAGTTGGGATTTTGTCGGAGTGATAATTAGTTTTTCGTATAACCTTTAACTCTCATGTACTTTAAAGGCAAGTAAATACTAACGAGCGTTTTATAACAAAAAACTAGTTATAGGCTTTTAACTTCAAATTCAATTTTATAAACTTCAAATTCAATTTTATAAACTTTAAATTCAATTTTATTAATTTCAAATTCAATTAAGTTCTATACAGCATACTTGGGATTTTTTCATTGGCATTGAATTTTCATTGGCATTATTTGAAATAGTTACAATGAAAAAAAATTTAACTACCATTTAATGCTACTGATTTATTTTTAATTACAATTGTTTTTTTTACCAATGGTAATGGAAATGTAATGAAATCGTATAATTACTAATTATAATTGATCAAAAAATCATTGTTTATATAAAAGACAAATTTATGATCGCAGTAGGTTTTAATAACTACAAATAAAGTAAACAAACATTAACCCATTTCTAGTCGGATGAAGTTACAAAACTCATAAAAAATGGTGTAGATAATGCAATAATCAACTAATATTTTTACTGAAAAATCAAAGAAGTTAAAAATTTGCAATGAAATAAACTCAATACAAGTGGCAGTTAGTCCATTAGAAAACATTATGTTTCATCTGTTGCGAAAATTTGCAGATACACTGACAAAACACATGTTTAATACAACACTGCTTATTAATACATTTTTCACTATGATCATATTTGCATAGATTTTTTTTATAATTCTGTGGTAACTAATCTAGTAGTTGTTTGAAGAATAAACTAAACATATATAATATTTTAAATTGTAAGTCAAAACACATCTTTGTATAACAAGTTGACCAAATATCATCTATAGAAATTGAGGTAAAACGGCATGCATGAACAACATAATACTATAATAGCATTGTAAATTTAGTCAATATTTTACCATTTATTTATGAACGAGTAAGACGAAAAACTCTAGGATGCCAATAAGTTATCAAGGATTTCGTTGTTCTCCGCAGATAGTGACTTTACTACTTTTATATGATTTTTTTATTAAATACACAATTAATTCCATGTAGGCCTTTACTACTATTGCATTCACGATAGTTTTTAAAATTTATACTACAATTTGGTCTTATCGAAGGGAAACAAATAAATAAAAAATTATTCTCCAACGTGTTAAAAATTTGTCATTGAAATTTAATTTTCAGAAATTATTTTTATTTTTTTCTGATTTTTATTTTTTTTTATAGGAAAAAATTCATATAATTTGGAAATGAAGGTGAGACTTCTTTAAAAACGTCAAATAAATATAAAACTTTCCGCATTTTTTTACTAAAAAAAATTGATTACAAACGTGACCAATAATGATAATGCTTTTTTATAATTTAATCATTGGTTAATGGTAATGATTTTGCGTTTTAAATAATTACTAATGAGACCTTTTCATTAAAAAGCATTACCATTAGTGAAAACAATGGTAATGAAAAAAATTTTGTTAGCAATTCTTACAATTCAATGCTAATGAAATTGCCAATTAATTACTCAATATAATTAATAAGTCCCATGTATGATATACAGTCAATTCAAGGTTTTTACGTCTGATCAGTCTGACTGTATAGAATTTAAGGAATTGAAATTGAATTTGATAAATAAATAATTGAATTTGATGTTTATAAAATTGAATTTAAAGTTTACAAATTTTTTTTTCGCAATTTTTATTTATTGTATCATCAATATAATTGAACTATCAATAATAATTACTCATATCTAAAGTCTAACCAGTGCTGGACAAAAAAAAAATGTATATTTCACGGTTACTGTAATTTGCGGGTTATCCCTCTTATGTACGGATGAGAGAAGCAGTGTCCCTCCTTCTTAGTCGAATGTAACCAGGTTATTAATAAAATTTTTTGGGAATTTAAATATTAATTATTTAATATTATGCTAATTACCCATAACGTTTTATAATAAAAATGCAATTTATTTGTTGGGGGAAAAGAGGTTAATTTAGTATGTTACGGGCCAGTAGATTCGGATGAGTTTCAAGCTTCCTTAAATACCTTATAGCAAGTTTCGCTATTTTTGCTTTAACTGATGGCACGTTTAGATCTAATTATACGCAGAATCTTATTTTGGCGAGTTTGAATTTTTTCTACGTTGCTAGCTGAGACAGTGCCCCATAATTGAATGCCATAACACCGTATTGCTTTTAGAATTGACTTGTATAATAAAAGTTTGCAATCTAAAGCTAGAGTAGAGTTTCTGCCAATAAGCAAGTTTAGTTGGACTGCTTTCAACTTCATTTGTGTTAACTTTGTTTCTATGTGGCGTTTCCATGTAAGGTGCCGGTCAAGATGTATGCCGAGATATTTGACGTCTGAAAGCTGAGGTATTGTTTGGTTAATTATCCGAATAGGGGGCAAGATTCTCTACGCAGTGTGAAAGTTATGTGAGTACATTTTCTTTCATTAACTTTTATTCTCCATTTCTTCAACCATTTTTCTAAATTGGATATGTGGTCTTGTAAATATCGTGATGCTACTTCGGGTCTTTCATGAATGCTCAAAAAAGCTGTGTCGTCAGTAAATGTCGATGTGTGGACTCGGTTACTAGTTGGCATGTCTGAAGTATACAATAAGTATAAAAATGGCCCCGATATACTACCTTGGGGAACTCCGGCTTCGATTGGCTGGGGTGAGCTCAAAAAATCTCCTTCTTTCGCAATAAATTTTCGTTCGGTTAAATAACTATCTAGCAGCTTATTAGGTTTACGGGTTTTAGCTTATATATTAGGCCTTCATGCCATACCTTATCGAATGCTTGAGAAACGTCGATAAAAAGCGCAGAGCAGTATTTTCTCTCTTCAAAAGTCTTCTTAATAACATTGACTAACCATTGAGTTTGTTCGATCATACTATGTTTTTTCCTGAATCCGAATTGATGGTTTGGAATACATCCTTTGTCGCTTAGAATAGGGTTAAGCTTAGTTATTAGTTAACAAAATTGAATTAAAGTAGTTTCAATTGTACAATTTCGTCTATTTAAACAGCTTTTATAGAGAAATAAAATACGAGAAATCTTTTGTAATGTTTTAAAAATAACATTTCATTAAATAGAAAATGCTCGCAAATAAAACTATCTTGTGGATAACCACGAAAAATACTAAAAAATGATGTAGCGATCCAGAAAATTAGTTAACAAAATTGAATTAAAGTAGTTTCAATTGTACAATTTCGTCTATTTAAACAGCTTTTATAGAGAAATAAAATACGAGAAATCTTTTGTAATGTTTTAAAAATAACATTTCATTAAATAGAAAATGCTCGCAAATAAAACTATCTTGTGGATAAACACGAAAAATACTAAAAAATGATGTAGCGATCCAGAATTTGTAGAATTATTTTTTGGAGACATTTCAATAGTTCATGCGAAATCTCTTGCTTTAAATGTTAAAATAATTTTCTTTTTTATTAAAATTGCACAATTAACAAATTGCCAGAATAATCATCATATGACAAAAAGTACGGGACTGACGTGTGATTGAAGTAAAAGTTGTGCGATTTCAAAGGTATTAAATTTATACAAAACAAAACTTCCATTTATCTGACCCCGCACAATACTGATGTGTAGTAGTTTTTCGGTGAGGTAGAACTTCGAAAGTAGTTATATTAAGTTTTCTTAATGCTCTTACATACATATATACCTTCACATGTATGTATTTCAACGATTAAAAGTGGCCACCACCTAAGTTTTGCGTGCAACATCAGATGCAACGCCCAAAGGTTAAGCATTTGCAAAAACAACAGGAACAAAAGTTTTAAAAACTAATTTTTCTTACTTGTAAATGCAATAATAAAAACGCTAACAGTAAAATAATTGAGAAAAAGTTATTTCCTTTAACATGATAACAATGAAATGCAAGGGGATATTTAACAATAAAACTAGTTTCCACTGTTTTGTCCACTATCATTGTGTTGTAGTTCAAAGAACAGAAAATGAAAAATGTGTAAAGTGTAAAAGAGTATGGAGTATAATTGCTTAAAACGGAAATTGCATTATGCGAAGGAGTATACCTAGCCTTTGTCTGTGCCCTTTTTTCTTTCTCAAAAAAAAAAAAGGAATAAATAAAAATAAAAAAATTAAAGAAGGATTAAGTAGAAATTTTTCATTATTAGAAAAATATGTTGCAATATATTTTCCTTGTTTTTTTTACATTCTGTTTGGTGCAAGTAATTAAGATTTTTTCATTTAATTACATTTTTAACGTGAATTTTTTTACAAGTTCTTTAGAGTTCATTTTAATTAGAATTCCATAACTTATGGTTAAACATTTTTAGAATTAAATATTTCATATAATTTTAAATGGTAAGGAAAATGCAAACAAAGAATTTAATTGTGTAAACTTTACGACAACAAATTAAAGTTATAAAATAACGACAATTGAGGGGTTGAAAACCAAGGGGTAATAAGTGCAAAATAGAAAATTCTGAGTAATTAAACTTTAAAGTTTTTTTATTGTAATTCTAGTTAGTAGTAACATTTTGGGCAACAGAGGGCAGTTTGAGAATATCACACAGGTCTAAATTTTGGCAGAGTGATATATAATAGGTGTTGATTGCTGCATTTATTTTTTTTAGTTTTGAATTTGTTCCCCTTGGGTTTTCAACCTTTCAATTATTAAGGAATTAATTTACTAAAGGTTGTGGTTTAGAACTTTAAGCAGAATTATTTGCTTCATATGAACGTTAGTTATGAAAATGATTTATGAATAAATTAAAAATGAAATAATACACATATTTTCAGATAAGCTTAATAATTTAAAAAAACTTAAAGTAATTTAAAAAAATCAGTCCAGTCAGTCTCACACACGTGGGGTTCCGTTCTACGTTCAGTATAACTTTAAAAGTACAAGTTGTTATTTTATTCACGTCTTATGAGGCACTATTTAATTTGTTAATTATTTTTTTTATGTTAGAGCATCGTACTTGGATACCCTGTGTAAATATCAAATGTCTGCCTATTACGTGTAGAAGAGGAGGCCTAATTTCCTTAATTCGCATTGTTATAGAATATATTGTTAAATACAACTTTTTTATATTTAAAGATCAGAGAAAGATTGTCTCTCTATCGAACCACTCTTTAATTTTTGGATTCATTTTTTGTACTTCTCATTCCCGTTCAAAAATAAGGATACAAACATATGTAAATTTGTGTCACTGTCGCAAAACCCTTTAGTGTTTATTTATTGCTATAGCGGACATAATTTTGCACACTACGTACGTATTAGGTTTAAAAAATTAAAGTCTTATTCGCAAAAATCGCATCACAATCGAAACACCCTTTCATTTCTAGTAATTTTATTTTTATGTTATGGCGGCCATGGTAATATAAAGGTGGTTAAATTTTAATTGAATATCACACAAATTATTTAGGAAATTATTGTCATTTCTTTTTATCATGATGATATTGGTATGTTTCAATTATGTATGAAACAAGATACCGCCCAAATGGCCGCCGCGACTTCGGCGGCACATCTCCATCCGATGCTCCAAATTTACGATGACGCTGAGGCATAATTGAGGTTCTATGCCGTTAATGTGGGAATTATATCATCCTTTAGCTCTTGAATTATTGCTGGCTGTTATCGACGTACACCTTCTCTTTCAAATAACAACAAAGAAAGAAGTCCAACGTTGTCAAAACACTTGATCTTGGCGGCCAATTGACATCGCCACCACGTGAGATAACACGGCCATTTAATTTTTAGTAATTGCTATAGCGGCCTTGGCATACCTGACAGTATCTTTAGCATTATTATTGGTTAAAACCACTCCGCTTTTATTTTTCACTACATGTAATTTTACTATATAAATATCGAATTTTTCTGGATCAGATATTTGTAGCCGATTGTCCGTTTGGAGATATTTTCGGCCGATGTTTTATGCAAATAATTATTAAAGCCAGGATTCACTATTCTACACAATCAAACACAATCTGGCATAATTCTGTACGAATCAAAAAGTCATTTCAAAATGTCCTTGTAAGTGCCACACTATTATAAAAAAAAGATTTTCCAAAAGATTATCAAATCGTACAGATCTTTTTGCAAAAGATTATCAAATCATATAGACCTGTCAAAAAGTCTGTCGCACACATACACTTTTAGTCTACACTATCATCAACTGAGTATGAGAGTAAATCATTGCCTTAATATCCCTAAAACGCCGACTGCTATTGCAAACATTGCAAATGATGCAAACCTAGCATTTATGCTATGGTTTGCAATACCACAAAAACATAATAAATACATCAGAGATTGGCTACACCCTAACATATTTGCAACGGTAAAAACTATTGCAGATTTCTAAAGACTTTGTGTGTTTCTTCAGACAATTAAAAAACTTTGCAGGTAGTGTTATCATACTTTTTTCAATCTACTGGTCTAACGTGTTAAATATTATTGTAACTACTTCCCAGAATGCGTGCACTTCATCTTTGGATCGCTTATGGTATCAATATCAATATCATCCATCATACACATTAAATTCGCCATACTGCTCAAATGTTATTTTACGACCTGCAATAAACACAGTATAACATTTTTCAGTTAATTGATTGCCAACTCAATTCTGTGAACTGTATGTGAAATTAGACCCAAAAAGAAGAATTTCTGCATCATTCGTTTTGTCTTCTTACCTGCGATTTGAAGTTAGTATCGATTTGAAGTTAGTACTATCGTATAGGGGAATTTATCACGTTTTAGGCCCTGTTGTTTGACATAGCTCGACAACCACTAGCCCAATTTAGTTGAAATAAATTTTAAAAAATTAAGAATTACAATTCCCTTAATCTGTTCATATATTGTTTTCCTATACAAGTAACACTTTCGAAGTTAAAAATGAATGTATGAAGGGAAAAAATTATTTTTTGCCTAAAAATTTAAATTTTTTTTTTAAAAATACATAAAAAATTCAAAATGGAAAAAAGTTTCAAGTCTAGTTATTTTTTCGCAAAGTCACATAACCTATGAGCAAAATGAGACAAAGATCATAAAAATCGATGCACGCGTTTGTTGTAAATGTATGAATTTCAAAACTTTGCTCGAGATATGCACAACATTATTTGGAGAAAACATTGACACCTTTTTCATGATTCTGAGAATTAAAAAACAAGGAATAAACAAAAGGTTATTTGATTTAATAGAAGGCGTTCTAGGAAAGAACCGTGTCCAGCGAGAAGAGATACAGCAAAGAGTGGACAGGTTGCTGTTTTATTTCGAAAAAATCGGTGCATCCATGACGCTGAAATTGCATTTCTTGCACCACCACCTCGATACTTTTTTGGCACAATCACCTCAGGAATAAGACGAACAAGGAGAGAGGTTCCACAAGGTGACCATGCCATTTGAAAAGCGGTTCAAAAGCAAAAAATTGGATGCATTGCTTGCGGAGGTTTGTTGGTGGAGTTCCACAATTATGCAGTTTGAAGAAAGCACCGAAGATGAAGACATTGAAATTGGTGGACACAGTGAAAGAAACACGCCCTTGAATAGTATGTGTATCTCGGATGACGATACAGACTCAGACCATGAATATGAACAACCTACGAAGAAAACAAGATCATCAGAACCACAAGCGTCAACTTCTACAAGGATGGATATTGCCAATAATTGAAAAAATGTTCTAAATTTTGTTTTTATGCATATTATAATTGCGTATTAATTGCATATTATTTTATTTTCATTAAGTTTTTATAAATAAAGTTTTTTTTTGCATGATAATTTTTTAATTTATATTTTTATTCTAAGGGTGGTGGCTATAACTGATTTTTGAAATTCATACCTTTACTCAATTGCGAATAAAAGCGAAACGCGTGCATCGATTTTTATGATCTTTGTCTCATTTTGCTCATAGGTTATGTGACTTTGCGAAAAAATAACTAGACTTGAAACTTTTTTCCATTTTGGATTTTTTATGTATTTTTGAAAAAAAAATTTAAATTTTTAGGCAAAAAATAACTTTTTCCCTTCATACATTCATTTTTAACTTCGAAAGTGTTACTTGTATGGGAAAACAATATATGAACAGATTAAGGGAATTGTAATTCTTAATTTTTTAAAATTTATTTCAACTAAATTGGGCTAGTGGTTGTCGAGCTATGTCAAACAACAGGGCCTAAAACGTGATAAATTCCCCTATACGATAGTACTAACTTCAAATCGACACTAACTTCAAATCGCAGGTAAGAAGACAAAACGAATGATGCAGAAATTCTTCTTTTCGGGTCTAATTTCACATACAGTTCACAGAATTGAGTTGGCAAATCATGTGTTGTACTGTGAAATTAAATAAAACTATTGCATTTCAGTACAAAAAAAAAAAAATTTTAAAAATAAACTAAACAAAGTATATTGAAATCATTAACAAAACATTCTTCTATTGACAAAACCTTTTATATTTATATTCTTTTAACTTGGTACTTTAAGCTCTGCTAATTACAAGTCAATCCACAAGTAAACAAATATGCCACATATGTAATGAACAACCTTAAATTAGACTCTAATTTTTTATTGCAACTACGTTGTTTGTAACGCAAGGACTTTACGTTAAATGTTAAATATGGCTTTATTTTTCATATTTTTTATTCAAAGAAAACTTGAAATGTCAACAAAACATAAAATAAAACAAAAATTAGAAAAAACTAACGACAGGATTGTTGATGAAAATCTCTCACATCCATTTAAAGGCAACAAATATTTACACGCCCGTACACGGCAACTACTGATGACTTTGTACTCGAACACTAGAAAATGTAATCACTTTTGCACCAAAAAAAAAAAAGGGACAAAAATAACGCAAATACCAAACATTTGAATGTCTGCCTAAATGTCTGATTTCGTTTTTTATGTTTGTACGACTCCATATATGTATATTTAAAAGTGTCATGTTGTTCTCTGGGTATATACTTCAGGATACCAAAATACAAAACTGCATTTTTTAATTCGTTATATTTTTCATTGTTTATGTATGTATTTTATGTGTGTGAGTATATATTTAAACATACATATATACATACATACATACATACATACATACATACATACATACATATACTTGTATATTTGTCTTCATCTAGTTTATGCATTGAACGAATGGCAAAAACAGCGACCATTGAGGTTTCTGCTCGCCTTTAAACTCAGTATAAATAGTAGGAGTAAAAAAGGCTGGATGTCAATTGAGAATACTCACTGTCAAATTTGCTTTTGACTATACGTACAATATGTACATGGATAACATTTACGCGCTTTTTTGTTTCACTCTACATTGAGGTCTGTGACCCAAGTACAAATAAACAAACAAAACCCTTTATTGTTGAAAGTTTTTTAGTACAGTGCTTCTGAAAAGAGTTAATTGATTCAAAGAGCTTTAAGGTTGCTTAAGCCAGAAAACTCTGTTGAATGACGAGACAAAGGTGACTACAGGCAGTAAAAAAATTGTATCACTTTTTAATTTGGAATCAATGTTATATACGATTGGCGAATACTTTATTTATAAAGTACTTGCCAATGATATAGAAAAAAAAATATTTTATCTTTTCAAAGTTAAATTTGTGTAAAAATTATTTAAACTTATTTAAGGTTCAACAGTTTGTAAATAATATAATTTTTGCATAAAACACCGACTTCTAACCAGACAGTGGGGCATCAAATGTAAACTAAAAATGTTAAAGGTATTAAATAATAGGCATTAAATAAAAGATATATAATATACGTAAAAATCAAGTCTTGCATGAAAACACCCTTTATTTAATTATCTAACCTGCTCTAATATGTATAGTTTAATTGTTAATTTTATTTTCTTTCTTCTTTTTATTATAGCGGCCATAGAATTTTATATCATGTATAACCTTTAAGCGACTGAATATTACGGCTGCCTGCAAAATGACCCTTTGAAAAATCTCCCAAAACCATAAAAAATAGCCCATGAAATCTTTATATATAATTGGACATTATTTCACATAAAAACTAAACTAGCAAATTTGGGTGCTTTTTCGTCGTTTATGGAGATTAATTAATTTTTATATTTTTTCTTTATTAAAAATTGCCCAAATGTTTTAATGAAAGATCACCCATTTTTCAGCGATTTTATATTATAACGAAATTTTAATTTTAATTTTAATAAGAGTGTTAAAAATAATAAAAATTATCACTAACAATAAGTATCTATGAAGTTTAACTTAAACCGCATAAGTGTTAACATTAACAATTTATCACAATTTAAATTGGAAAAATTAGTTTCTGTATTTGTTACAATAAATGCTATATTTACGAAAATATATTGACATCACATTTAAAGTTGTACCAGTGGCAGTCTTCAAAAAGCTTCTGATTATTTACGTAAAAGTAAAAATATTCAACAAGAGGGAAGCTTAAGGTAGTGGTAGACTTCGTTCTCACCAACTGACGATTGATAATTGAATACAAGTTTTCTCGTATTCCATTATCTGGGTTTGGTTGGTTAAATAGATGATGCTTACAGCTAAACACTACCCTAAGTAGATTAGATACAAGAGTGCTGATGACGGACGTGGCTGTCTAGAAAATGTGCATTCCGCTTCTGCTGGTGTCTAAAAATTAAATTTTCCCAATTTTTCTTTAATATTATCACCTAATTTGTAATTTAATTTATTGATTATAAATTTCATTGTATGTAATACATAAACAGTTCGACTAATAATAATTACAAATTTTCAAAAGTAAATAGTTTTTGTGAAAAAGTAGAAGCTGTTTTGTTTCTTTTATACAAGTAAATATTTTTAGTTATGTTTTTATATATATAATTATTGTTATATTATAACTTGCCTTTGAAGTACTTTTTAGTTAAATTTCACTTCTAATTAAGTGAGCGATAAAGTGAACAATAACTATTTTTCGTTATTACAACTTCCTTGTAAAATAAAATTAATCTTTTTGAAAATATGGCAGCATAATAATAAACACCGACTACTTTTGACAAAATAAATTGGTTCTAAAAACGAAGTGGCAACGCCATGCCTTCCATTTATTTGTTTACTATAAACAAACCACAAATTAGTTATCTGCGCAACAAAAAACCGACAAGATTTTATATACAACAAAGGAGATCTGTTTTCCATTTTTATTTTTCAAATGCAAAATTAAATTAAAATTAATTTATTTTTCTTCATAGATTAGAAAATACGGCAACTTTATAGATGACGAAACATGGCAACTTCAAACTCTTATATCTAATGTTAAACGTTAAAGGCAAGATGTTCTTCCCTTTAGTTTATCAGTCACTTCTAGCTTAATGTATATTTATAATAACGAAAAACTACTTATCACCCTGATAAAATCCTAACTTTAGCTAATGGCAAGTTATAATAATGGGCCTAATGTGTTTATTGTTAAATTTATCGAATTAGGCAGGCAAAAAATTTTACAATAAACAATAATTAAATATTTTAACTCATATTAGCAAACTATTTGTGCCTTTATTATTTTTTATTTATTTTCATATATTTCATATTTTAATGAACGCATACATACATTAATAACAATATTAACTTGGTAGCAAAAAAAGCTTCCAACAGACTGTGATCACAAATTATATACAACTTCTTCTCAAAGCTTGCTCGATGAATTAAATCAACGGTTTAATTAATTTAAATCAACGTTTTAATTTAGTAACGGATGAAGCGACCATAACTACGATTACGCAGAGTTCCTTTGGCAGCACCACCACGAACACACAGAAGTTGCAAGCTCAAAATTTGCTCGATGAATTTAACTATTATCAATGCCCGTACTAAAACTATTGATATTTTTATATTTTTTTATTTAATAATAAAACTATAAATAAATTTGGGCGATAATTCAATTATGCCTCAGCGTCATCGAAAATGTGGAGCATCGGATGGAGGTGTGCCGCCGAGGTCACGGCAGCCATTTGGCCGATATTTTGTTCCATACATAATTGAACCATACCAATATTATCAAAATAAAAAGAAATGACAATAATTTCCTAAATAATTTGGGTTTTATTCAAAATCAACATCGGCCCTTACAAATTTAATCACCCTTTATTACCTCTGGGAAGTTGATACTATTCTGAAAAAAATTTTTTAAATTTAAATTTTCTTCATTTTTAATGAAAAAAAGAAATAGCAACTTGTGTCTTAGGTAAGATATTTTCAGTAATAAATAAATAAATCAAGCGCGAGTGCACACGTAAAGTTCCGTACTATGCTTAGTACGACTTTAAAAATTCAAGTTGTTAATTTTTTATGTCTCATGGGGCACCTTTTAATTTTAAAATTTATGTCATATTTGCGACAATTGCATTATTATTGGAACATCCGGCCATGATAATACACTTTCTATAAAAATATCAATAGCCTACCCATTGCGGTTTAAAAAATAAGGTAATAGTTGTGAAAAACATGTCAATAATGGACACCCTTAAATTTTTCGATATTGTTATAGAGGCCTAAGTAACACATCTACTGTAAACATTCCAAGGATCAACGGTTTATAAAATAAGGCTATTTAGATAAAAAACATATCACTGTCGGAACACCCTTTAATTATGTTATTTGTTATAGCGAACATGGCACTTCCCTTTTTATAAATATATATCAAAAGTCTATATATTACGATTTAAAAAATAAGTCAATATACGTGAAAAACATGTCACTGTCAAAACACCCTTTAATTTTTAGTAATTGTCACATCGGCCGTAGCAACACATTTTCTGTACAAAATTTTGAGAGTCTACCTTTAACGGTTCAAGAAATAAGATACATGAAAATCACGTCACTGCCGGAAAACCCTTTAATTTTTATTATTTTTTGTAGAGGTCATAGTAATACCCATCTGTGAAAATTTTCAGAGTCTACCTATTATGGTTAAAAAATTACGCCATAGCCATGTAAATCACGTCACTGTCGGAACACCCTTTAATTTTTACTATTTGTTATAGTGTTGATAGTAATACACCTCCTGTAAAAATTTTAAGATTCTACCTATTATCGCTCAAAACTTAGGCCATATACAAGCAAATCACATCACTATCGGAACACCCTTTAATATTTAGGTTAAATTTTGTATACTTGTTTATATAGGGATCATAGTTTTAATTACTGTCTGCAAATTTTAAGTGTTTGCCTCCTACAGCTCAAGAAATAAAGACATAAAGGCAAATAACACGTCACTTTCGGAACATCCTATAAGTTTTAGTATTTGTTGCTATAGTGGCCACAGTTATATACCTTCTGTGAAAATTTCAAGAGTCTACCTAATATGGTTCAAAACTTAGGCCTTATACATGCAAATCACACCACAATCGGAACACCCTTTAATTTTTAGGTTTATTTTTTTAGACTTGTTTATAAAGCGAACTAAGTTTTAATTACTGTTTATAAATTTTTAGTGTATGCCTCCTACTGTTCAAGAAATAAGCATATATTCGTGAATAAGACATCTCTATCTAAAAACCCTATATGTTTTAATATTTGTTGCTATAGCGGCCACAGTTATATACCTTCTGTGAAAATTTCAAGAACCTACCTATTACAGTTCCCGTGATAAAAGGCGCTGACAGAGGGACAGACGGACAGACATTGTAGCTAAAAAAATGTAAGAGATAGAATTTTTTAAATAAAAAGTTGCAATAAAATCTGAAATGGTAAATGTGAAAACAATTTTTTTTTTGGTGAATTGACATAGAAAGAGTCTTGGGTAAAATCAACAAATGTTACAACTGCAACCAAATTTAATTTTATTTGGTTCGTTTATTAACTATATTGGTGTATTAACCGTAACATGATGTTGCATTGAAAACAAAAACAGTATTAGCAGTAAAGAAATCAGAAAATGTTTGAATATTTGAATGCTAAAAAAGTATTTATTCACCACCAAAGTATTGCGGTCAGCTAACTGTGGTCACAAGTTGTATTTTTTTTTGTATTTTACAAAGAGAGCCGAAACAAGCAAACAAGTGCAAATAACAAATCTCTTATATTTAAATGTATACTGTTCGGTTTAATTGTAACAAGTTAAAAATATAAAATTTATTTCAATAGAAAGCCACAACTGTCCAAACAAATTGCTGCAAAATTTCATATCGTAACTAAACTTAAATGAGATCAGATTTTTATAAATTTAAATAAATGTTTTTGGAAATACGTTTATAACATTCTTTTTTATTATTTTAACTTAACACTTTAAATTGCATCGATTATATTTTGCACAAAAAAAAAAATCTGGAAAAGAAAAATAATTTTACCAGCTGTATATCCCATTAAATTGTAATTTTATTAAAAAAAAGTTAATAAAAGTGCAAGAAAAAACTTATGAAAACTTAATAGTTTAAAAATGTTTAAGTTCCATAACTACAAATTTAATCGCCCAACAGTACAGTCAAATCAAAATAATTAAAAAACAAACTCAATGTTGTTTAAAAATATTGCCAGTACTTTTTTCACAAGAAATAAATCCAAATAAAAAACAAAGCTTTAAAAGAAATGAAAAAAAAAAAAAATAAAAATTCAAATCAAAAATGGCTTAAGGAAAACTGAAACATTTTTACAATATTTGCACATCTAAATGTTGCAAACGTTACATTGAAAACAGTTATTTGGTGCAACAAGGCAATATCAAAATACCGTAAGCAAACATTATTCCAGCCATAAAAAACGAGGGAGTAAAAATCTACAAAAATAACTATTAATGTCAAAATGGTTGAAAGAAGCTATGAGAAGGCGGTTGGCGGGCGTTGCGCAGTGTTTGAAATCTCTAGTTGGATTATATCTTTAGGAAATAAACAAGTGACAAAAAACATTTTTTTATAATTTTTGTTTTCTTCGTTGTAGCAAACGAACATTTCTTTATTCAATGTTAAATCATTTTGCTTAAAGGCTTTTCTTTCGCTTCCATTATTGACGTTTTTATGTTTTTTTTTATAGATTTTGACAGTAGTATCGATAGATTGCTTTAAATGTACGCTATACAATATTTATAAAAAACTATATATTGAATAATAACCTTCATCGACACTTCCCTGTTAACATGCTCTTGTCTTTTTGACTCTATTTTTAACTCTACTAAAAAATAATACTTTAAGTAAAAGAAAAATATCCATATACAATTTACCGATATGTTTTAATAGTATGGATACATATCTGCGAAAAATACCGATAAGGAAATTTCGATATCTTTGTCTAGAATGATAATTTATACGTAAGTTAAGTTAAAGGTCTTAAAATAAGTACTTTTAGGGTTCCGTACCCAAAGGGTGAATACGTTACTCAATTTATTTCGCTTCGAAGTCTGTCCATATGTCTGTGCGCACATTTCTAGCACGGTTATAAAGGGTGATTAAATTTGTAAGGGCCGATGTTGATTTTGAATAAAATATAAATTATTTAGGAAATTATTGTAATTTCTTTTTATTTTGATAATATTGCTATGGTTTAATTATGTATGGAATAAAATATCGGCCAAATGGCCGCCGCGACCTTGGCGGCACACCTCCATCCGATGCTCCAAATTTTCGACGACGCTGAGGCATAATTGAAGTTCTATGCAGTTAATGTGCCGAATTATCTCATCCTTTAGCTCTTGAATTGTTGCTGGTTTATCGACGTACAACTTTTCTTTCAAATAACCGTAAAGAAAGAGGTCCAACGGTGTCAAATGGCCATGATCTTGGTGGCCAATTGACATCGCCACCACGTAAGATAAGACGGCCGTTGAATTTGTTGCGCAAAAGCACATTGGTTTGTTAGCTGTGTGGCAAGTGGCACCGTCCTGTTGAAACCACATATCGTCCATATCCATATCTTTCAATTCGGACCATAAAAAGTTCGTTATCATTTCACTATAGCGAACATCATTTATAGTAACTGCCTGTCCGGCATCATTTTGGAAAAAATACGGCCCGATGATGCCGCCAGCCCATAAACCGCACCAAACATTCACTCTTTGTGGTACATAGAGTTAGTCTGAAATTGAGAAATGTCAAATTAAATGCAGAAAAAAACTTGACGTTTAGGTGTGGTTTACATTCAACATCGGCCCTTAAAATAATCCACCCGGTATCCCTTAAACTAACATCGCTACAACACATCATATAGGACTTTTTCATTGGCATTGAATTTTCATTGGCATTATGTGAAACAATTACAATGAAAGAAAACTTAACTACCATTTAATGATACTGATTTTTTTAATTACAATTGGTTTTACTGATGGTAATACAATAACGAATTTGTATAATTAAGTGATGAAAAAATCATTCTTTATATTAAACGAAAATATAAGATCGCAGTTGATTTTAATAACTTCTTTTAATAATTCCGCAAAAAAACATTCCCCCATTTGTAGTCAGATGAATTTATAAATTTTACAAAAAATGCTTTTAAATGAGACTTGAAGTACAGCAAAATTGTGCACGAAAAATATGTCAACTACACGCAAAGAAAAACCATGGTTATGGTATGGTCACAGGAACCACATTATGTTCTCTGTAACAATATATGGTTGGAATGAACACATTTTAGTTGTTTGTAACATTACTTTGGTCCCAGTAAAAAAGTTTTGTTTAAAATTTTATAATTAAATGGTTACTATGTACAAAAAAATCAACATGGTTGGGATTAACTATTTAATGTTTAATCCACAACCAAAGTTTTTTCGTATTTGTTTGTTTATGTCATCGGAGTTTATTGGTTTGTGCTTTAAAAAATTATAAAAAAATGTATAAACAATTGTTTCGGGAATTCAATTTAAAATTAAATATTTAATTATTTCTTTTTCTCTGTTGAACTGAGCGTGTGGCAACCATCTTCTCTGGATACCCGCAATTCGAGTCCTCTCGGTGTGAGACTGTAATTTATTTTAAATTTTTATTCAGTTGGTTTTAATTTCAACTAATAATTAATATTTTGTGATTATTTTAAAACAGCGCCATCTATTGTGCAACCGTGTTTAAAATACCTCGCTTTCAATTCATTTTGTCATTATTTTAAAAAAAGCGTCATCTGTTGCGCAACCGTGTCTAAAATATACCTCTTTTAAAAATAAAAGATGCCTTAAAGTATGCAGTAATTTTAAACCGGTAAAAATCGGGGTACTGCTTTGTCTCCACTTTCTCTTGGAAATAAGCTATTTTTGCAAAAAATAGTATCCTATGTTAAAATCAGGATACTAAGGTACCTCCTCACAAAATTTTATTTAAATCTATCCAGTAGTTTTTACGTGATGCGAACACAAAGAGAAATGCAGACAGACAGCTAGGAAATGAGTAACTATTTTATATTATATGTATAGATTTTACCAAATCCATCTTCCAAAAGTGCGGTTAAATTCATATTATTAACAATAGAATACAATAGATTCTATTGTCGATATTTAGTCGATATTTAACTATTTATTAATGTAGGAGAAACGAGAAACTCTGCGTTACCAACAAAAATAAGTAAGGACTTGTTCTTTAGAGAAAGTCACATTAATACTTTTATATGAATTTTGATATTAATATACGCTTGTTCATGTCAATCTATCGGCTGTGCCTTTACTGAATGTACCCTTAGAAATGTCAATTATTTGCAGAAAAACTAATTGATGTAAATGGTTTCAACTTTGTAGATTTTTCGAAATCTATAAATTTTTTTATGCTCTATAGTGAGGCACTACACTATTACATACATACTAGTTTTTAAAATCTATATTGATATGGGGCCACGCATACTATTTGGAAATGAATAAATTAAAAAGCTTACTTCAATGGGTTAAAAATTTGTAGCAAATATTTTTTTCAGGCGTGGTTTGATAAATAGCAGCAGAGAACTAAGTAGTTAGAAGGCAAAATCTAACCTTCCCATTTAATAATACCAGAGACAGTAAAAATATGCTTTAGTACGTAGATTATTGTCGGTAGAGCCTAAAATAACCAATAGCCTAGCCTACCTAGCATAGTGTAATCGTTTTCTTCCCTGACATTTTCCAAATAAACCGATCACATTTTTTTAAATTAGATGCTTAAATTATTTTTAGCGATTGAAAATAAGAGGCAGTTTGGGGCAACAGTGTTAATATGTAGCAAATAGTATAGAGAGTGTGTCAGTTCTACTGAAAAAGCAGATATTAGAAGGCAAATAATAAAATTGCTAGTGCTGAAGACATGTTTAAAATTATGGTTTTATATCTCAAAACGTTCAAACTCGTATAATGTCCTTAATAGCCGACTACAGTGCTCTACAAAAGTTTGTGTAAATTTCTGAAACTGAAATGAATAACCTTAAACCAGAATTGTACATTTGTTACAATAGCAAAACAGCTGTTCCAATGCTGGCATGACATCCTGAAGCTATAAGCATGAATTTAGTTTTCTACAAAAGCGCACATTTCCACAATCAATTTTATACAAACACACACTCACACACAAAATCGTTCACGTTTGCAATTTTATATAGAAATACCAATTGCCCATGTGTTTGGAGATGTACTCGTGTGTGCGTACATGTACATTGAATATTTTGTATTATTTTTTTCTTCAAATAAAATGCAATAAATTTTATGGAATTGTAAAATTGAAAAAAATTACCAAAAAAATTTAGACAATTTATGAAACTCTATGTTAACATTTTTATATGCCATGTGAAATCAAATCACTTTATTTTTTATCATTTGTGTATGTTTAAAATTGGGCTACAAAAATCTTTTGAATTTTCCACACTATTAGTTGCTGAAAACGTATACTCATATTCATATATGTACATATGACATACTTTGTATTAAATCTGAAATAAAAGAGAAGAGTTTTGTAATATATGCCGTCAAAGAAAAGTGGGTCAAATCGAAATCATATGTCTGCTCATAAATAAAGTATAAAAAAAAGAATAAATTGAAGATATATTTATTAAAAAATCATTTATTTTTATTTGCAAAGCATATTTTAAATGAAGAGAAAAAAAATTATATGGAATTATTTATTAACTTATTGATTGCTTGTACTAGGGGAAACAATTTTAAATATTATTTTTAAAATTATTATATTGTGAAAAATAAATGTAAATTTCTATGTATAAATTAATGAGTTAAATTTTTAATATTCTATAAGAGCTATATTTATAATACGCAGTACAGTCGTATAGTATGTTTTACTTTTTGGACAATAATGCAGACCTCTAACTTCGTGGGTCCCTTTTTGACCCCCTTCGTTCCACAATGATTTCTGGTATCTGAATGGAAATTTACGAATACCTTACTTTCATTGAGTTTCGTGCCGTGACTAGCCTTTTTACCCTCGACTGTACTGATTTCAGACCGGCGATTAATGCATGTCGACATTATTCCTCATCACAGAGTCTATGGTAATTGCTAGCCATTTGCTTAAGGTTAGGTAACCACAGCATCTCCATAAAATATGTGCCTGTCTGTGGTCCAAAGCCTTTTTAAGTTAGCTTTTTTCCAAGCACAGTCTGCAAGTATCGTCTCAACGCGTTTTTTAACTTGGCCAGATAATACTTGAGAGTCCGTGACATGTACTAAAGCAGTCAACAATTTCTAGGTGGGAAACGAACTCACAATCCCGGACTAATAGACTAGCACACTACATACTAGTCCACTGAGGCAGGTCTAACAAGGTGGTATCATACAGAATTGATGTTTTCTCTATCTCAAGTTGGAAGCATATGTATATTACTTTAAAAAAATTGACCAAGTACACTGTAGGCGTCACACAATGTAAAATATGCGGACTTAATCAAGAAGTAAAATAAAATTTTGCCACTATTATAAACTTGAATATCTTAAAACTTAAGGGTACTGAAAACAGTTAGCAAAGCTTTCTTTCAATAATTTATATTTTGGGTATTAAAACTTTTATAATTTTAATTTAATTTAATTTAATTTATTAATTTTTCGTGCTATTAACGAAACTATATAGCCTCGATAGCCGTTTCACTAAGTGCTCAATTCAGTATCATCAGAAAAGGTTAGGTTAAGCAGACAACCTTAATGCAGATCACTTGGGTGCAAGTGTTGGTCTCTTTGTGTTCCCTGCAAAAAGAAGAAAGGAAAAGGAAAAAGGAGAGAAAGAGGTAGAAAACAAAGAAAGCGTTTAGAAAATAGGATAAATATAAAAAAGATTTAGACAGATATAGATTACAGATGAAGAAGAAGAAACTGTTGCCATGGAGGGCAGGTTGGTCGAGACAGATTGTCAACGAGAATAACTATGCCCCGCCAAGTTGGAGCGGGTTGGAAAGCCATCCCCAGAAAGAAGTTGATCCTGCTCGGCTCCAACAGTGAAACACAAGAGAGGTTCACAAAGCACCGTTGTCCAAGGTGCTGAACGCGTTGGTATTCTAACGCAGGACAATGGCAAAGGAGGTGTTCGACAGTCTCCTTCTCTTCCTCATCTTGGCAACTTCTGCAAAAGTCATTATAATGGAGACCCATTCTTCTTGCATTAGTTCTAAGTAGGCAGTGCCCAGTAACCGTTGATATGAAGTAACGTAGCTACATTTTCGGCAGCCGAAAAGGGGAACTCTGCCCTTTTTCGCCAGTAACACAGTTACCTACGATAGTCCTATGTTCCCGCACCCATTTAAGAGTGACTGTTGAATTTTCCGCCATCGCATTTTAGGATGTTCGACATTCCAGGACTAGATTTGATATGGTTAACATACCTATTAGGGCCAGAATAGCAGCTTTACTGTCGCCACAGAAACAGATATCCCTAAGAGATATTTTGTGGTATCTTAGTCAGTTTGCAGCTCTTTTGATAGCAGCTACTTCCGATTGTAGGACGTAACAGTCATCTGGGAGTCTGAAACACATCTTGATTACAAACTCTTCTCTGTGAACTGCGCCCCTAACCCTATCACCTCACAGAGTGGATCTGGTAAAGGTGCAGGACTCTCCGTCAGGTCAAAGTCATAGCTTCTTGTGAAGAAGGGTGTTGCGTTTAAATCACTAAAATTAAATTTATTTGAGAAAGTAAGCTGCATTAGTTTTTCAATATGTTCAATTGTGGTTTATTGCGTTCCAGCAATTTTGGACTACTTTGACTTTTTCTTTACTTTCAATACTGCGAACTGTTTTGTTATGCACCTGGAACAGACCTATTAATAGCTTAATAGTTATTTAAAGATTAAGGAAAAATCAGTTTGCCAATTAAAATTGTTATGAATACTTCAAACATAAAAAACTTTTTAATTGTAACATTAAAAACATTCTAATATTAAAATTTAAGTAAATAAATATTGTTATTAGTCTTTATTAAAAATGATTAACTGTAACAAAAAACATTAATAAATAAAATTTATGTTTGCATTTTATCAATACAACATTTCATAATTTCACCGACATTTTTATTGTTGATATAAATTGTAGGCTTACTCAACCATATTTTGAACGTAAATGGTAATAAAAAGCAGACATTGTAATTTATTCATCTAAAAAATATATACATATTTACATTGGTAAATTCAATAAAGCTTAACTAGAATAGACTTTTTATGATTTTGCAAATATTTTATGTAAATAAAAAATATTTAATTCAATTTAGTATTGTTTTTTTCTAAATTGCAACAATTAATTAAGCAGACTAACTCTTAATATGCAAAACATTTAAACATTTAAAAATAATAAAAAAGTTTTGATAAAAAAAAAACTCTACAGAAAATATTAAATTAACCTGGTGATTAAAGCTTAAACTCAAATAAAAATAAAAATAATAATAAAAATAAAATCGCTCCTTTAATTTAACTAGCCATTTTGTAAAGAAATCAACATTTATGGAGTTGTAATGATATCGTGTCATAATAATTTAATTTTATAAAAATCATTAAATGGCTTACGTACTTACTAACGGAAACATACGTTATTGTTGACATGAAACGTTTTCAGTTTAACGCCAAAAATAATAAAAAAGTATGACAAATGCTGTAGCAAAAACAACAAAGCGGAAACAAATTGCAAAAGATACTTACAGTTTTCTTTATAAATGATATAACTGGGTGTAATTTTTCCTTATATAGGGTGATTTGTTTTAAATCGTGGAATGCAACAAATTGATACCAGCTTAGATAGATTTTTTATTTCATCGAACGTATTGAACACACAATTTAAGCAAAAGTAACCAAATTCCAATCGTCGTTATCAATGCACATACTTACAAGAACTAATTACAATATGATCTCTGTAATAATGAATGGTTTTTATGAAAAAAGTTGTTTTCAATATTACTTTAGTCATAGTGCAACAAGTTTTGGATAAAAATTTTATTTATTTAATGGTTACCATGTCCAAAAAGTTCAATATATTTGGTTTAAACTATACAATTTTCGCTAATCTTCAAATAAAAAAAAAAAATTATAAGCATTGCAAAATAATATATTAATTTTAACCATAATATGCTAAGAGTAACCAAAATATTTTGGGTATTAAAACTTTTATAATTTTATTTTTTTATTAATATCGTGCTATTAACCTAAATTATAAATTACTACGGGGTAAGCTTTGTTACGATTATTCATTTTAACCAACTGTATTTTACTCAAATGTACATTTTTAAAAAAATTTTAAACATTTTTTATTTCGTAGGCCTTTAATTGTAGCTCATTTTTAACATGTGCACTAGCTTTACACATTGCAATTCGGTCCTCCATATATCAAGTCATTTCTGCCACCGTCATTTTTTTACTACCAATATCATCGTAACGTGTAATGGTCCGACTTTAAAACATTTTGTTTACACATAAATGTCGAAGCTCTGTAACATTGGTTACAGATCTGGTTTCCCAACGAAATATGAAAAAATGACAATGCTACCTTTATAATATATATTTTTAAATTTCTAAACACAGCTCGTTGTCATTAGTCGTTAAGTTGCTACCGGACCGTAAAGATAATAATACTTCAAGCCCCAACTCCTTTATTTATCTGAAAAGATTCAGCCCAATTCTGAATATAAATTCCCTGGCAATTTTCTCCCTATTCCCTGTTCCCCTATTCTAAATGAACTTCGAAAATGGAAATTTAGATTTTACGAATGAAAATTTAAGGATAAATAAAATTTAAGAATATGATGAAAATTTTTGGGAATAATTCCACCACAAAATTCAAAAATATCAGCCCAATTATGATTAACATTTCCTCGGGAAAATTTTTCCCTTCTCCCATTTCTGCTATTTTAAATTAAAATTTCCCGGGAATTTTGTCCCTTTTCTCTACCGAGGGAAAAAAGTATGTATTATAAATATTAGAAAGAGGAAAATAAATGACTCCTTTTGGGAATTTTTCATCATATATTTGAAAGTTAGTTAGCGCGGAAATGTAAGTATTAAATTTATAAATATAAAATATTTTAATATAATTATTTAAAATTTGTTTTTAAGACCAAAAATTACAAATAGACAACAGGTGCTTCATTCGATGACCGTAATGTAGAAGCATCCAGGTATAGCAAGTGGATTTGTTCAAGGCTGAGAAGTCCTAACTTTTACAACAAATTTTCTGTAAAATTTTTGCAAGAAACTTTTGATAATATTTTCACACAAAATTTTTGATAACATTTTTACACAAAATTTTCGATAAAATTTTTGTGTAAAAATTTTCGATAAGATTAAAAAAAGGTGTCTATATCTTTATATTATATTTGTAATAATGAAGTTTAAATCATAAAAGTAAAAACCGAATATATATTATTGTGAAATTGGTAAATATACCAGAATATTTAACATTACTATAGTGAAGGGTATATACGATTCTGCATGGCCTAATATAGCACTCTTACTTGTTTTTTTATTACTAAACATGAAATAAAATGTCAAAAGCAAAACAACTGTTTTCGACTTTCTCACTCCCTTTTTTTGGTACTCCCAGGGTGCTTAGTATAAGGGAGATTTTTCGCGGGAACAAAACATTGGAAAGGAAAAAATTTCCCCAGGAATATTCATAATTGGGCTGTATGTTTTTGATTTCTTTTTAAGAAAAATGTGATAAATATCGTAATTTATTCATACTTTTAGGTCAAAAACAACAAACACTTTTAAAATATATGTTTTTTAAATCTCCTTTTAATTTTTTTTGTATTCTTTCAACAAAATGTGATAAAGTTATCGAACTTAACTATACCTGTTTTCTCTTATTTATAAAGTTTAATTAGGGCAGAATTTAATAAGAGATTAATGCCGATAATCTTCCTAATATTTTGGAAGCAGGACAAATATTGCGATGACGCTAAGGACACCACATCACTATATTGGACTCTTGAACTATTTAAATTGACTATAACAGCATTGGATTTAAAATTAATGCTGATATTAGAGAACGCACAGCAACATTTGTTATTTTGGCTGTTTTTCTGGGACGAAGTGCGGCAAATTAGCAACAAGAATGCATCTCCATGTATTTTTCCGGAAGCTTTTGGTTTGTTCAACCACCATGTGTCGCAACATGGAGTGAATTTTATATAGACGGACTCATCCTGTGGGTTAGAAACTACGGTCAAGGGTAAAGTCGTTTAGTAAAACATTAATTTACGAAAACATTTTGTTGTCATTCAAATCGAGGTGAGCTCGCAATTCGCTAAAATTCTGAAAAAAATATTTGTCACACGCACTGAAATGATAGCAGACGCTTTCCAAAAACATTCTATTAAGTTATTTAAAGTTTTTTGGTTAATATTCAAGTTTTATTTTTGATATTTCTAAAAACAATTTGCAAATTAGTAGTAAAAACAAAACAGCTGATTTCGAATATTTAAAATTCTCCCTCCCTTGTTATTCCCTTCCCCACTGTTTAGAATAGAAGGATTTTATTCCCGGGAAAAATGAATTCCCCTCCAAGTATTGGCAAAGTACTAACGCTATGCTAGAATATTTTTAATTTTTTTGCGAATAAAAAGGAACTCTGTAATTTTAAATAAGAAAATAAAGGCATGTTTTTGTTGACGCTGTCAAACTGATGATGAAAATTATACAGTATTTTTTATGCATATAAGTTCTCTTAAATTTGTAATAATAAGTATCCATCTGTTTTCATTGTATTAAATGAATATAAAGATTATAAAACTATTATATGATGGTTTTACACAAATAAATTGCTCGATATTAACATACTGGCATACAGACATAAATATAAAATTTTATATGTCGATATAATGCGATAAGGCAGTAGCAACAAGAAAACATAGTTTTCAGTTAAAAAGTTTTGTAATGTTATTGTAAAAATCGTTGAATTTTTTATAAGAGTGTATTTTTGATTGATAAGTTTTTCTTTAATAATTTCATTTCATTTTCAATCAATGATGACGATAAACGTTTTTACACTTAAATATACTTCATATTTACACAGTGTAACAAAACAAAACTTTTCGAAAAATACGGTCTTGATAGTATAGGTTCGATTATACTGCTAAAGGACAGTAATACCCTATACTCGGTTTGGCGAAATTGGTGACTTTCAAAGATTCTCAAAATCAGTGGGTCATTAAAAAAGGTGTCATCAGTTTATGTCTAATATCTTCATACTAAGTGATATCGCTTAACTTTGTGTAGCAATAATGTAGCTAAGGATTCGCCAAATAAATACTATTAACATTTTATGCCAAAAAAATAAATTACTCCTGCATTTTTTAAACACAAAATTAAAAGCCACTGTAAAACTGAAGAACTTCTGTGAACATACCAATACAATTTGAACTTGTCTAGGCACTTTGTTAGGTATATAAATATTTAAAAAATTAAGTCATGAAAAGGCTCATTTATGTTAAAAAACGAAATATAAATATTCTTTAAGCCGGTGTTAATATCTCGTGTAAAATTATATGTTCCGAATGTGGTTGTAAATAAGTGGGACTGAAAAGAGTATGTTATGTCATACACAGTACAGGGGTTAATGTTGAAACAAAATAAAGTAAGCTAATGTTTAGTATTAAAGAAATATGTACTTTTTTATAATATACGTAATAAGTTTCGTGTAGACATGCAAATTTATTATTTTCAGCGAATTCGATATTAAGTACACGTAAGTAATGGTAGTAAAAAATTACTTAGCTCGTGGGGCGAATAAGTAATAAATATTAATGTCCATATTCATCTATACATATAATATTCATCTATACATATAATAAAACAGTAACTCATTTCCTGTCTGTCTGTCTTTTTCTTTGTGATCGCATCACTTAAAAACTACTGGATGGATTTAAAAAAAACATTTTTAAGAGGTACCTTAGTATCCTGATTCCATTATTGGATACTTTTTTCCGCAAAAATATATTATTTCCAAGAGAAAGTGGAGAAAAAGCAGTGAAAGTACGCAGTTATTTAAGTAAGGATGAGACCCTTTATATAAATATAAAATAAATACTTGAACCATAACTGAAGCACTAACCGATATCCATAGTTTAAGGAGCCCGTTATTTTAGTAAGGATGACAACATTTATATAAAGTGAAGTCTTTGGTGTGCATTGCTTTCAAACCAAAATCGAAGAAAACTTTGCAAGGACACTGATGAATTGGCGAGCACAGCTAGTAAATAATAAACCTGACTTGAATTTTATTTAAAAACAAAGTTTGTATGGAAAATTTATTCTGTAATATATTTAAAGGTATAGATATAGACATATACTTATTATGACACAAATTAGTTTTACTTAATACACATGCATGTTTACCTAAACTGTTTAACTAAACTAAGAGTACCCATCAAATCAAAAAAATAAATGACACACGATTTAAATAATTTGTTTGTATTTTGGTAATAAATAGTCTAAGGCCCATTATTATAACTTGCCTTTAGCTAAAGTTAGGATTTTGTTGGAGCGATAAATAGTTTTTCGTTATTAAAAGTAAGCTAAAAACCACTTTTAACTATCACGTACTATAAGGACAAGTTATAGCAATGAGCATTATCTTCGTTATTATAGCGAAAAACTACTTATTGCTCCAACAAAATCCTAACTTTAGCTAAAGGCAAGTTATAATAATGGGCCTAAATAAGAAATCTACAAAATATTTTTTTTAATTCCATATAACTTTGACACAGGGTGCTCTCAAATCGAAGAATGAAAAACAAAAATTCATAGTTTCAAGTGAAATTCTAGAAGTTTTTATTCTAATAATACAAATTTGGTGTTTTTTTTAAGAATGGAATATTATAAGAAAACAAATGTCAATTTTAGTTTGTTCTGGTGACATATTCTGTAATTCTCGTAGCTAAAGCTATCGCTAAAATTCTAAAAATTCATACAAAAATTACGTGTATTTTCACATATTTTGACAATTTTAGTTTTAAATGTTCGAAACGTTTAAGAATACACTGAATTATTTTATTCATTTTTAGAATTTTAGTCATAGATTTAGCTACGAGAATTACAGAATATGGCACCTGATTTCTATTTCAGATATTCCGTTGACTTAAAACAAGTGCCTTTCTCAAAAAGGATTTTTCGTGGTTCTCAAAATAAAAAGTGAATAAAACAGAACACCCGGTGAAGACAGGCCTGTACGTTTGCAAAATGTTAGAATATACGGTCTATTAATATAATAAGAAAGAAATTCTTCGCATACTTGCGATCTTTTTTAAAAATTTTAATTTTAGTAATGGTAATTGTATGTCAAATAGAATATATATTTTTCAATTTACCATTTCAGGTTTCATTAAAACTTTTTTTATTTATACTCCTTGGCTCCCTGAATCAAACTATATTTAAAAAAAATTCTCTTTTAAGCTTTTAAACCAAAAATTTTTTAAAAATAAAAAATTCCGCTTTTGCATATCCTCTCTAGGCTAAAACATATTCTAATTTCAGTTTTATAAGACCTAGGAAGTTGAATAAAAGCTAATTTTAAAGAGGACTTAGTAAGCTTTAATTTGATATCATATATTTGAATTGGAATTATCTATTCGGAAGTATAACGCTCTGCTTCTGATTGAAAATAAATTAATGTTAATTGTTAATGACCTATGAATAAATTTAAACCTGCACAGAGGAAATAATATCCACCTATAATTAAAAACAATTTGTAGGTATATACAAATTTTGCTTCTTTAGTGGTCAGTTGATTAATATAAAATTTACTTATTTATTGCGTCTCAGGATTTCTGAATTGCTTTAATTAACTTGGGTTTCGCTTCATATTGAGTCCCGTATTCACATTCTTTTTGGGCTAACCATTCCAAACGTAACAGAATCCAATGAAAAAGTAAAAGGTAACAATATTTTGTTTTTGTAATTTTTATTGTAAATTTGATTATTTAAGAAACCAATACAAAGTAACAACTAAGGGCTGACGTAAAAACTACGTAATTAATTTTAACAAAGTTTGGAGGTACCATAGTATCCTGATTCAAATATGGAATACTTTATCTCCGCAAAAATATCTTATTTTCAAGATAAAGTGGAGCAAAAGTAGTGAAAGTACGCATATTTTAGTAGGGATAAAAGCCTTTATACACAGTAAATACATAAACCATAACTGACCTGACTAAAAAAGTAAAGGTCTTTGGTCTGGATTACTTTCAATGCAAAATCGAACAAAATATTGTAAGGACGCTGACGAAGTGGCGGGTACAGCTAGTATAAAATACCAAAATAAAAACTATCCATGCATCTGCTAGAAATTAAATTTGGGTTTTGTGTGGATATAATTTGGAGTAGTTTGAAAACGTAAATATTAAACAGTAGCGTTTATGTTAAAATAGTTTGTGACAAGTGTGTACCTTATATTTAACTGCCTCTTTTTTGCTTGAATCGCAAAATCTATGAAAAATTAAAAATAAATTTAAAAAAACTATTTCCTATAAAACTCTGGATTTACTGCTTTTAAAATAATATAAGCACCACTGTGTCTGACTGTCATTATTTTCCACAGTGTTATGTTGTCTTGTTATTTGTTGTGACAAATAAAATTCATTGCAAAGAAATACTTAACTGCAACACCAAAAAAAAAAAATGAATAAAATAAAACAGAAATTGGAAAGTTATGTAAAGTTATACATTGTTACACATATTTGAATATTTTTTAGTAGGGTGGCTTTGGAATTTTAAAAACACACCTATTGCAGTCAGAAATGAGTTTAAGATAAATAAAATAGATTGGAATTATTACCGTAACCAGTTTGAGGTCGGAACTACGAATGTTTTAAACTTTGGACTTGCCTCATAAAAGTTGAACAGAATTGGGTAAAGGTGTATTATTTGAATACCAATTTTCTATGTTATGATGGACCATTTGAGATGGCTTCATTTGTGTATGGATTTAATAGTCAATTTTTTCAATCAAAAAAGCCATTTACAACATATAAACATGTAAACCAGACTAAAATAGCAGACTACAACAACTAGGCGGTTCTCAAGCCCAAAATATTTATTATAACAATCATACAAAAAATTAAAATCAATTTTCTTTTCTCCACTGTAGGGCAAATACCAAGGTGAATTTATACTATGGCCTCACTACGAAGGGGAAATATTAAGGCGAAATTTAAAATTTTTTTTTTTATAGACTTTGACATTTAAGCTTACAATTTTTTTCTCTTAAATGGAAGTTAATTTTTTTTATATGGAGTTTGATAGCCATATAAAAAACTTAGAAATTTTCGCCTTAGTATTTCTCCTTCGTAGTGAGCAAGGCGAATCCATAACAGGTGATTGCAGTGGCGAAAAAGCTCATCATATGTATGAAATCGAAAAGTCAAACTCCATATAAAAAAAATTATAAACAAATTTTTTCTATATGAAATCTGACAACTGCAAAGGGGGCGAAAAAGCATGAATTCGTCCGTGCCATCACCTAGTATTAATTCGCCTGGGTAGTGAGGCTACCTGATAAATGTAAAATACCTTCAATTGATATCCTATTAATTTCATTTTACCCTATCTCCTTAATTCGGAATTTTTCTCTCCATCAGTTTTATTTTTAAAACACAAGGCAATGAATAGTATCATTGTCTTCTTATCTGAAAAAAGGTGTGGGGAAAATTACAACATTTTAACTTAATTATATTTAGAATACAATTCCTAAAAACTGAAGAGAGTTATTTTAAAATTTGTTTTTAATTTATGTATGTGTGCCACAATATCAAATATCTGTTAAATGTTTTCAATTATTGAAAACATACATCCTTAATGAAAATAATAATATTATTTTTTATATGCAAATAATTAAAGATTGTTAATTTTCATTGATATTCGCGTTCGTGTTGAAATGTGAAAACAGAAATGATTTTTTAATTTGTTTGTTTTTGGTAAAAAACATTGCATTCCCTTACGGTTTCTGCGCCAGCATATTTATTGTGTTTATTCGATTTAATCTTTTATATATATTTATATGCATGTATACAGCAATTTCTGTTTTTCATCATTTTATTGAACTGATTTTCTCAATTCATGTTATTTTTATGCATTTTTGTTATTGATTGTTAACAATTAAGTTGACATATTGTTAAAAAAAAATTATTCCGATTTACATATGTAATACAATGTGTGTAATCTGAGTAACACTATAAACTGTTATACTCAGATTTGTTTGTTAAAAAATAACCATTTTATTTCAAAGATTATTTTTGCCATAATAAACTTTATAATTTAAGAAAAAAGAGTGTTTCCCAATGAATTCAGGTATCAAAAGCTGTTGTCCAGTGGAAGTTTATTTTATATTTAATATCGTTATTAAAAAATTAAGATTTGCATACATATGTGACGTAAGCTGACAAAAGGAACCTTATCTTGCCAGGGTTTAATTTTCACTACGGGATGTAAAAAATTCTAGGGTTTCTGTTGCACCAAACCATAACAAGATAAATTTTATTTCATATTTAATTAGACACTCTAAAGAACTGAAACTTGCACAAATTACTTGTCCAACTTTAACCTCGATTATCACAAAACTATACTTTTGAATACAAACTTCAAAACATCACAACTGCGTCAATTTTGAAATACCGATAATCTATACATATAATAAAATAGTAAATCATTTCCGTCCGTCCGTCTGGCTGTCTACTTTTCTTTTGTGTTCGCATCACGTAAAAACTACTAGATGGATTTAAACAATATTTTGTGAGGAAGTACCTTAGCATCCTGATTCCAATATAGAATACTTTTTTTCTGCAAAAAATATCTCATTTCCAAGAGGAAGTGGAGAAAAAGCAGTGAAAGTACGCAATATCCGGTTTAAAGATACTGAAATTTTAGGTTTAAGACTTGGATATTTTAAGCATGATTGCGCACCTTTTCTTTTAGAAAGTGGGATATTTTAAACACTACTGCACGACAGATGGCACCAATTGAATACAATTTATATTTGCTTTGTATTTTTACTTTGTAGAATTACATTGTTTAAAAAAAAAAAAAACAAAATCTCCAAATATCAAAATTTTTATACAGGTTATCCATAAAAATTGCAAAATGTCAAAAGAAATCAACCTAAAAATATTATCTTCTCAGCTGAATATAATCCAAAGGCAATAAACCGCATGATGTTGGTGGTCGCTACAATCGTCGTATGATGGGTTCCAGTGATACCAGCTAACATAAACAGCGCTAATCTCTGCTTCAAGTTCCCTGCGTTGATCGGCGCAGCGACCGCAGTTGAAAAAAGGATGTTCTGCATCATCAAACACTTCTTCCTCTTCTTATATGCTATAAGGTGAACTAGATTTCTCCATGAGGTATAGATACTTCCGGAAGTACCCATGTCCGGATAGAATATTTGTTACATAATAGTTAACCTCGCCTTGCTTTCTGTTTTTTCACATTTGTATATCAGTCCACCTGGACTGTTTTTCATTTTGACACCGGAGTTGCCATTTTTCTAAGATTTACTCTTGTATAATAGCTATATGCAGTGGTTGAGCCCTATTACACTGCTTGCCAATGAGAATTTTTCTCCTACTTGGCAGAGGACCGCCGACGTTCGCCAGTAGCCTTCTCAGTTGAGATGTTATCTTTACTGCTTTATTCGTTGCGTATACAATCTGCTCAACCTAATCGTGATGGCTTACCCGGAATTAGCTAATTCGCCAATAAACATTTCGATATCGGTTGAAATATGTTTCTTATAACACTTTGAGAAATAACGTGTTTGCTAAATGTTTCCTTATGTAAGACGATTGCTTGATGTGCCGTATGAAATATGCCGCAGCCCAGTGGACCATTTCAGGAGAAGGCAGAATAAAATCCATAATTCTTGATTGGATTGGAATTTTCATACGCGTTTTTTTCTGTTTTAGGTCTTTAATTTTTGCTAAAAAATGTAAAAATTAACCGATAAGAAAGAAAGTTATGGAGGGTTTAAAATACATTTTAATTTTTTTTGAATTCTATTACGAAAGTGATAAAGCGTGCTAAAAAGTTTTTTTTTATGTCTTAAATATTCAATTACACTTATAACTAAATCTTAGTAATAAGTTTTTAACTTAAATTTTGTCTGAAAGTGCTAAACTTTGACCCCCGCACTGTGGTACGTATTTTTAGAAGGGGGTTAAAATCCAATTTTTTATGGTTACCGATTTCAAAGTGTTTTACTAATTGGAAAGTAAATGCCAGAGTACCCCGGAAGCCAAAATATTACTGCTCTATTTCAGCATTATCACAGAGAACAGGGTGGTCAAAACTGGACTTTATCTGTGTTTTGACAATTTTAAAAAATTTTTAGAAAATTTATTTTGTAACATTTAAAAATTAAATTTTTTTTTAAATTTTTTTAATATTAACAAAATACAGAGAAAGTCCATTCATTATTTATCATTCATCATCTTTTTGTGTGCAGTCAGTAGGACCAAGTACACTGAGCTGATTTGAAATAACAGTTTTAATAAATAGCGTTGAAATCAATACTTGAAATTCAACTATACTTGTTATATGAGTATGAGTGCTCTTAGCAAAACTGGAGATTTGATTAGAAATGCTTTAATTTGTCCCTAGAGTATAGCACCTGATAAAAGTTCTACTCTAAGGACGTGTTCTCTGAACTTTAAATTTCACTTAAGTACTTAAATTTTAATTTAAAAATTTTAATAACTAAAATAATTATAAATGCTTGTGCTTACTGAAACTTAACTTAATATGATAAGCTTTATTACTAGTGATTAAATATAATAACTTATAAATACAGCTTTTAGTAAAATAAATATTAACGTTTATTATTATTACAACTACTGCAACTCTGAACAAAAGTTTTGCTATGACAATTATTTCAATTTTTACTTGACATTAATTATCTTTCAGCATTGTTGCAAAAAGTTATACAATTTAATATTTATTTGTTTCTTCTTAATTTTTATTTTGGTATTTATCAAGTTCTTGATTTTTCTGCTTATCTTGTTCTTCGTAGCATTTGTTTGCTTTATTAAGAGAATAAATTACTTAAGAAACAAAATACTGAAGACAAGAGAATCCTTCTTTATTTTTGTCTTAAACTGTAAAGTCGCTTGTAAAGATGATAATTAAGATAAGACAAATATAAAATAAAAATTGCAAGAACATATACTTTTTATATGTGTGTGTACATATTTATATTTTTCTTTTAAAAAGTAACAAATCCAAACCTAAATTTAAAATAAAATTGGATGAATGAACCTGGAGCAATGAAGAAAAATATTTTACAATGAAATGGTCATAATATTTTTTCTTTATGGTAGAGGAAGGATGAGGTTTTTCATATAAACTTGTTTGACCAGTGATTGTCTTTTATTATTCATTTTTATTTAAGTTGTGGGATGTTGAATTAAATTTTCTGGTTTAATTATAGAATAAAAAATATATATGTTAATACACTGAAAAAAAAACTTTAAAAATTAAAATAGCTATTTGCTAATGCCGCTTCATATTAATTTAAAGAATTAAAATATAAATAGATAATATTCAAAAAGTACGTAAATATCAAGGTGTACATACTGTAAAACTTTTCAGGTTTAAAATTAAAGAAAGAGCTGCTCTTGAACCTGGTCTTTCTAGCGGCGCATATATGAATATTTCACATAAAACACCGTACAAAATTATTTCATATTTTATTTTGCTATTTTATAAAATAAAAGAAAATAATATATCATATTTAGGAATTTATTAAAAAAAAGAAGTTATAAATCTAAGAGAGTATTTTTACTTATTTAGAAGACCGAATCAACAGGAGACGGAATCAACAGGCGATTTGGTCCTCATCGTCTTCGCCGCACAGTGGCTGAAAATCGTTTTTCGTTGGCCAAAATTCTGTAACTTTTGAACCGATCAAAATATTGAAATAATTTTTTTTTAATGGATAGATATTTAGCTCAGCTTGATTCAGTTTTAATTATATTAAAATTGATTGAGGACTTTTTAAGGAATTCGAGGTCAAAGTTGAACATTTTAATTTTTTTAACTTTCAGAGTGAAATATGGGTTTATTCTGTGTGTAACATAGTAAAATATCCCTCTAAGATCCAAAAAAGTATTTATATTCTTGATCAGTGATGCAATCTAAGACGATATAGCTATGTCCGTCTGTCCATACGTCCGTCTGTCCATCCGGCCGTCCGTCCATTCGCCTGTCTGTATGAACACGATTCAGTCTAAACGAAAAGAGCTAGACCCTTGAAATTTGGTACATATATATCTTGAAGGATAGGGCAGGCTAAGTTCGTAAATGGGCCAAATCGGACCAGGGGGAAAAAATCCCCTAAAAAGAACTAAACCAACCCCTGAAAAACTACACATTTTTACAAGTTTTTTTTGTAAATTTGTTAAGCAAATGAAACATTTTTATACAAAGAAGGTTCAAGGTCTTTACCCTGGAGCCAGAAAATCATAAAAATTTATTTTTGGACGTTTATATAGCATATTATATGAAAAATAGTGTCAATAATTAACAAATTGTATTACCTAAGCCTAGATTGCATAAAAAATTAATTTTTAAGCTTTCATGACGAATGGAAAATGTACTCGGATCTTCTGCGCTACCTTCATTTTTCCAAATATCCATTGTTTGCGTTGTACTAGTCGAAGGCTCTGAATCTTCCAAAATCTTTTTCAATCGCAATGGTACAAATGATACCATGAACATATCTGAGTCAGAAATATTTTCACATACAGCTTGTTTATATTGTTTTTGTCCCAAAGAACCATCACATCCCCATTTACAAAAAAGAATTAACTTTGTGTTTCCGTATTTCTTCAACTCATTTCCTGTTATTGATTGCAGCAAGCGTGCGGCTGTGTGATCAAGTAGAGATTGTAGTTGTACCTCTGCCGAAATTGGTGTGATTGTAATAGTGTCCTTTGATGGCAAACAGTCCATTTTAGCAGCGGTTATGTGATGATATGCTGGATATATATTTGAGTCTTTTTCAATCGCACGCTGTCTGAGTTTAATATATTGCTGTTTTGTTAATTTCAAATCCAGAAATAATGCTAATGCCTCCTCATTTGTGTACTGTATTGCATCATTCGGAGTTGGTATACTTTTAAGAATCCGTTTTGTTCTCGGTCGACTAGCTTTAACAACTTTTTCAATGATATCCACTTTTGTAAATTGGTTCTGTGATCGTAATTGATGTAGGAAAGATTATTTTATATTTGTAGAACCAAAGGCATCGTTAATATCTTTAAGCTTCCGCCTCTTAGATCTATCGCTGCAATTGTCCACTAATGATTTGCGTGGTCTTCCAGCCTTATCTTGCTTTGCTGTTTCTGCAGCGACAGTAAGTTGACCTTCTAACCACTTATAAACTTTTAGGCAAAAAAGTGAAAATTTAATACACCATTGTATATGAATTTTTTTCGAGTAATTTCATTAAAATGAAAAAAGTGTTCTACAGGGTGCAAAAGTATATATAGCCTTAAAGAGGACACTTTCACCTTTCTCGTGGTTGTATACGTTTCTTGTTCCCTTTTGTTCCCTAGAAGTTCTATTCCACTAAAGTTTAAATTTGAGGAAAATATAGTAGTTTCATAAATATTTCATAACGCCCCTAATATTAAGAGCTGTGTCTACTTACAACGACTAAAGACAATAATCCTACCAACATTATAAAAAAAACCGCAGACAATTATCGATGATAGCTTGCGAGTAGTAACCATTTAATTTTGATAAAAAACCAAAGAAAAACACCTTTTTCAGAAATTAAAAAAAAAGTTGAGTTTTACAGCATGCCACGCCCACAATTATCAATATTTTAACATAATTTTTTGGCTACCTTAATTTGGATATATTAACTACAAAATGACGTAAAAATCGGTGACAAAAAAAAATTTACTTTTGGCCAACGAAAAACGATTTTCAGCCACTGTGCACCGTCGAAGTGTCACAACTCAGTGTTTTCGCGAACTAATAGCTTCCTGGGAGAAAGACTTTCTTCTTCCGTTTTATTCTGTTGCAGCTGATGAAAGGATCAGACGTCAGCAATAAACTATTTAAAATGTATCTATTGCAGTTAAATCCTCAAAATTTTTTTGCAAAGTCTACGCGATATTTACAGAAATGTTTGTTCCGATAGGTACAATATGACTATATGTATTATATTATTTTAGCGTCATGCATCAGAATCTTGTCAACTGTAGGTGACATGGGATGTCAACCATACAATTCCACTTACAGTTTGGCAGTTGTGTGATGAAAGTCATCGCATTTCGCAGGATCAATATAATATCCGCTTGGTCTAGAATGATTTGAAACCTTTTCATCAAATTTATATTTTTTCCAGTTCAGAATATCCGAGCCAACGTAGACTTTACAGTTTAATACGTTTAACTATATTAATTTCCACGTACAGGATCATACGAAAATATCAAATACCTTAACAATAGCTTTAACTGCTTTCGGAAGAACCCATGCTTTAACTCCATATAAGAGCAAGGGCAATATAAACGTCTTGTAGATTGTAAGAGAGATGGCCTTATTTTTTAACTGCTTGGGTAGGCTGAAGTAATAACTGTTAGCAAGTATTCTTCTTTTGTTTAGAGATGTTCTTATTTCAACTGATGATTTTGTTCGAGTTAAGTACATCTTGCTTAGTCTTATAATTTTTCCAGGGATCCGGCTCCGGGATACGGCGTTTTGATCGACAAATATATGTCGATTAGCTTTTTCGCGTCTTTACCAGAATTTAGCGAATAGTAATACCTAATGATGGTAAATCTACCAGGTCCCAAGGAATTGGAAGGATACTAATGCCTCTATAACTTGCGCATAGGGTTTTATCTTGTGTACGGTGCATGCGCTCTATGAAATCATTGCGTCCGCAGATTTGTTCTTTTATTAAATGATTACCATGATGATTTCATCTTGGTTGGGTGGTGTACATACAACATCATGGTCAATTATTATGTCATCTTCGCCGCTTACATCTGATACCTGCAAATTATAAAAGTGCTATTTCTGCAACCGTCACCAGATTTCCGTCCGTGCTATTACATTTCGTCTTATGCCTATCTATTTATTTCTGCTTACGTCGGAATAGGCGCTATTAATTTCTCCTTTCCTTTCCTTCCGTACCTTTACCGCGCACTTCGCATAACTGCTGTATTGCTAAGATTCACTATTCATCGTGCTGGCGTTGCGGCACTCTTTATCGTGCCATGAGTTTTTTAGGATAGAAGTTTGAAACTCAAGTCTGTCAGCAGACTTAATGTATGACCAATATGTTATGATTGTGCGCAAATGAAATCGGGACAAAGATTTCTCTCTCTCTCTTTTAAGAAATTGGGCTGTTTGTGTGAAAAAAGCGGTGGTTATCTATTGTGTCCACAGCTTATTTCTCCATGTGTCGATTTATACCTTACAATATATAGTTTTAATTATTCTTACCTTGGCTGCGACAAGTTAATAGTCGGGGTCGGGCGAAGGCTCTTTCAGGACTCTGGATCACATGAATCCATGCACCTTCTCTATATAGAGTCCGTTCATTGCAGGTGCAGATCTGTAATTCATGGTTCTTTACAAGTTTTTCTCTTTTTTCATTGAAGAGAAGTACCACTCAGGCAATTATACCTAAGACTGTGTTACTGTGTTTGGGAAAGGGAGATTAGAGATAAGGCAGTTGCAGCAACTCTGCAAAGTTGCAGCACCTCTGTTGTCGTGAAGGCATATTAATTTTATTAATATTTTACTTAGCCGACAATTTAGTGCTATAGAGTAATGCGGAGAAGCAGGGCGCTATGATATATACTAGTAAGAATAGAAAAACTAAATTTTGTGGTAATCGTCAACATTTGTGGACGTTTTTATTATTTTTGCTTCTCCACAAAAAGAATTTTTTTACAAGTGTGGATTTCTAATCCGACTACTTAACCAAGTTTTTTACGTTCGTTGGTAATTGCGTCACATGTTTGCTCATCAGGCGATACCACGTGAAGGGTCGTATCCACTTATGATAATTAAAGAACCAATATACGTAATTAGTTTCGTCTGATTGAAACCGATCAGAACGTTGCTTGTAATCCAACTTAACCTTCACACCACCTGTAGAGGATTAACAGCTATTAAGTTATTTCGAAAAAGAGAAGTTTTTTTTATTGTGAGTTTGTCAGCAGATTCATTCAATATTTAATCAATGGAATAAAGTCTTACAGTTCAGGATGCTTTAAAACTATTGAAACTATTGAAATCGAAAAATAATGATTGCTGACAGTAACTACAATAACTATAAATAAAAAAAACGTAAAAAGGTGATATTTGCAATACCAAAAATTAAAATATGGAAAAATGAGTTCGTCAAGGAGAAAATTTTCATAATTTAAATTTTAAATAAAATTTATGATTTTGAAGATATGAAATCCGATTGAATTAAACCACATCGATTGTATTAAACATTTTCTAGAGAAGTAAATATACGCTGCAATTTTATTGTCATATTGCTCTTAATATGGAAATTGCTTTGAAGCATTCTAACCGAAAATCATATTAATTTTTTGCAACATAGCCATAAGTGTATTTGAAGCTTTTGTTCTAAAATTTTCTTTAAGTGTTTATTTTTTTTATCGTTAATGAGCTTTAGGCAAATAAGATTATATTGTCTCAAAATTATATGGCAATAAAGAAAGAAAAAAATTCAAGGAATAGAAAACGGCAATCTTTTTAACCCACAAATACTTGTGTAAGTAAAAAAAGAAAATGTATATTTCGTTTAAAATAAAAAAGGATACTTGAAGCCATAACATTACCCGCATAAAAAAAATAAAAAATTCAAATACGCGCTAAAAAAAGAGTGATATTGTAAACCTTTCTACTTCAACCTCTTTTGCATTGTTATTTACTGAGCGTTTCACAAGTTAAGCAAGGGAAAATTAAAAAAAAATATTTCTTAAATTTTCACAATAGCTGTAGAAAAACGTTCACAAAAAGTAATATAATTTAATTTTTTTTGGTTTGTGTAGTGTTTAAAAAAAAAAAATATGATATCAGATTTTTAACAATTCCTTTGGTTTTCTTTTATGCCAAGTGCCTTATTAAACCAAAAAACAAAAGAAACACAATTTTTAAAGTCGTTTAAAATATTACCATTTTTAGAAAAGGGTACAACAATCTTAAGCCTTAATATTACAAACATAAAATGACAACAATAATATATATTTAATGATTATTTATTTATACGAGTAATAATATTAAGTACAAACTTTTTGGTGAAAACAAAAACAAGGTACAAAAAATTCAAATGGGTTTATGAAATCCTAAAATAACGATAAGAGGACTAATATATGCAAGAAGTAATATGTTGGAATTAACAGAACTTAAGACTATAATTATATTCCTGTTTCATACAGTCAGTATAGCGACTTTTACAAGTATACTAAAAATAAACTTTAACCATCACGTACTAAACCGGCAGCTTATAGTAACGAGCCTTATCCTCGTTGTTGTAACAAAAAACTACTTATCTCCTAAAAAAATCCTAACTTTAGCTATTAGCAAATTGTAATAATGGGCCTTAATGTAATTTCGATTGGATCAACCTATTGGCCTACGAATCGTCAAAAATACGTGTTGTTATTGACTTCATCATGATTAAGAGTATTTCAGAAGAAATTGTTAAAATTATCAGATCCTCGTCACCAACGACAAGCACATGTATAAATGGGTTGAAATATAGAATATAAATGCAGTCAAATTTATTCTGTTAATGTCGGTCGAATGGTTTTGAATAAAAGAAACAATTCAAAGAGAGAGGCAATCACAACGCTCAGCTCAACTTAAAAACGAACTAAAAGAATGCACGAAACGGCTTAAACGGAGGTATTAGAATGCTGAAAAATGGCATCAATGAAAAATTACCTGTAAGACCTCGACCCATCACCACAATCAGATTATTCATTATGGCATGCATGTAGAAACATTAAAAGACCAGTTATAATAAACCTCTCTTGCGAACTTCGTGTGGAGGTTGGGCAGGAAATGATATCGAAAAAGGCAATTTATTTGTTGGGAATTTGAAAAAAAGTTATCAACTGATGTAGCTCTGATGCCACCTGTCGATGTTAGTGAGGAACTCTTTCCCTAAGAATTCCATTTTGTAATATTGAAAGGGCAGTAACTGGCTTTCATAAAACCAATAACAAGATGTTATATGAGTTGCCCCGTATAGATTCTAATGCCATAATTTTACGGTTAAGTAACGGATGTCCGCCGGGAAAGAATAGTAGTTTTGCCGCCATTTTGATAAACATTAGTCTTGACAGTTCAAATTTATTATGGAAAATATTTGATAAACCAATATGTTTATCAAAATCAATCATCGATTACTGTGACGACGAGAAAGTTAGTGAAATTTTTTGGAGATACAACGTGCCAACAAAACGCACTATTTATCGTGTAGTGAATGATTGCGAAGAAAGAGGGTCTGTAGGTGAAAGACCCATGTATGGACCACAACGTACTGCAAGATCGACTAAAAACATTACTGCTGCTGCAGAATTTGGTCAGAAGGAATTATTGGACCTTATTTCTTTGAAAATGAAAACAGCGTAACGGTAACTGTGAGTGGGGAGCGATATCGTGATATGATTGAAAACTTTTTAACGCCACACCTGCATGCTTTGGGCTTGATTAACATGTGGTATCAACAAGATGGTGCCACATCGCATACAGCCAGGATTACAATGGAATAACTACATATCCATTTGCTTACGACACAGCTTTTTTAATAATTTACGAAAGTCCGCAAGTAGCATCACGATATTTATAAGATCACATCCTTAATTTAGAGAAATGGTTGACGAAATAGAGAATATATATAAATGAACAAAAATATTCTTACCTTACTTTTACACTGCCTACGGATTCATGCCACCCTATTCGCATAAATAATCATCTAATACCTTAGCTTTTAGACGTCAAATACCTCGGCATAATTCTTGACCGGCGCCATACTTGGAAAAGCCATATAGAATCATAATTACACCAAATGGCAACTAAAAAAATTTAGAGGTCCCAAATAAGATTCTAGGACTGATCACAGTTGCTACCTGGCATGTAAAAAAATCGAACATTCAAAAAGAACACGCTGGCCCGTAAATAAACGCGGCTACATACGACTAAAAGGAAGGGATATTGCTTCTCTTTGGCCATACATCAGAGGAATGACAAAATATTATAGCAACCGCGAAACATAGAATGGACTTGTTAAGTTTTTTTCTCTTTATTTTAGTATATTTATTTTTTTAATTTAAACTTAAGATATGAGAACTCATTGTTAGTTCAAATACAGAAGATGCATTAGATAAATATGAAAAAAATATGCTTTCTGAAGAGGTACATTTCCATCTTGACGGCTTTATCAACAAATAATATTGATGCATCTGGGAAAAACCCGCGGAGAAAGAGAGATGGAGTTTGGTGTGGTGACATCTTTTGCCCTTTTTGTTCGAAAATGCTGCGCCATTTTGGTCGACGTTAAAGCCGTTAAAGACCGTGGTTAGGCGAATATTCTAGAAAAATCTACACCCTAAAGGCATATATCGACTGAGCCATCCGTGAGAAGCCTTCAACAAAGCCTTGGAAAATTGAACTGAGAGTATAAGTTGCATTATGTCCAAAGTGGCAGTGACGTGAATGTTATCGTGTTCCATAAATACTTTAAATATTTGTTAATATATATGTTGCTATAATATACTAAAAGAAATGAAGTTGAGTTCATTTTATATAATTTTTGAATAATATTCTTGTTTTTGGATCACCTGTTGTATCCCTTTTTTATAAACATTTTTATAATTTAATATTTTATATAGCATTAATTTCTTATTTGTTTCCCAAAAATTATTAATATAATAATCATAAAAAAGCTGAATTTGTTTAAGACGGTTTTAAATTGCAATCAGTATTGTCACAATCAATATTTATTTATTCAATATTTATTTATAACATTTTTAATACTTTAAAATAATAAAAGCAATATTTTGGCAAAATTGTAATTTATTTTGTTTTTTATATAACAAAAAAATGTTGTCATCTCTACTTTCCCCCTAAGTGGTGAAGCAAATAAAAACACATCGCGTAAGAGATTTCTATTGCATAAACAAAATAACCCAAAGCATGATTTTTTAATTAAAAACGATGAAATTAAATATTGATTGGAAAAATACTATTAATTGTATGGGTATTTGTTTTTAATTTTATAGATTTTGAAAACTCTGCTTATTGGTTTTGATGACACATTAGTGGTAAAGATGGCTGATATAAACAAAAAAATAACAAAGCTTTACCATTCATGCTTTTTTAAGTATTATGATTTTAAACAATGAGTAATTTGATTTTCAATTTGTTTTTATTTTTAATTTTTCAGCTAAAATGAGTTTCAACTTTTTATTTTATAATTTGTACAATTATTTTTTGGGAATTGCCGTTTGCATTATACGCCATTCATTATCCATACCATCACCTAACATTATCCATACATATGCTATAAATATGCTTTTATTTTGCGTTTGCATCACGTAAAAACTACTGGATGGATTTTAACAAGATTTTGTGAGGAGGTACCTTAGCATCTTGGTTCCATTTGGAGAAAAAGCAGAGAAAGTACGCAATTTTCGGTTTAAAAGTACTGAATTTCCGGTTTAAAGGTTCTGACATTTTCGATTTAAAACTGGGATATTTTGAACATGATTCCGCACTTTTTTTTGAAAGTGGGATATTTTATTGCGCATTAGATGACGCCAATTGAATAAAATTTGTAGTTTTACTTTGTGGAATTACATTGCTATTAAAATATTTTAAACACCTCTTTTAAAATTTTATAATTTTTTATAAATTTTAGAATTTATAAAAATTAAATACATAAACCATAACTGAAGCACGCCCACGACCTGGAGGGCACAGCTACTACATAATAAAAATTCAATTTTGTTGTTTTAAGATAATCTAGTTCTTATACGCACTTCTCTGGTTATGGCTGCAGTCAAATATGTATTAGGAAAATTTTACTCATATTTAAAAAAAGCAAAAAATATTTATATTTTTAAAGCTTCTCATTTAAAGTTTTGTAATAAAACTAAACATCTGAAACCCACATTTTTATTAAAAGTAAATAAATATTATACATATACATATACATATGTACATTTGTGCAAATAATTTTAATATGGATGTTATTTTTTAATATGGCTGTTATAAATTTACTTTAGCATAAATTCAAAATTTCATAAAAAACCTTCCTGTTTGGTTTTGAAAATATAAAATCTATGAGTCGCAAACAGGTTATGTGATATATTGAGGTTTTTTTTTGCAAACTTTGTATTACAATAGCGATTTTCAGTGTTTAATGGAAATAGTCTTGTGAAAATGCAAGTACGTTATATCACTCAAATTAAAAAAAGTGCAGGGCAGTCGTTGGGACTGCCAATAGAAGTGAAAACTAAGTAATTTGTGATTACTTTTTCCCACTAAGCAAAAGGATCATTTAAGATTTCACAGAATAATTAAATACAAATATTGATAATAATATTTTGATTATTGCAGTTAACAGTTTCACTACAGTTGAGTTGAGTGAATCAGCACAAAATATGTATCAGAGAGAATCAAATCATGTCTCGTTTAGTTTTTTTTTTCAAACTAAAACCTTACAATGTTGCTAACAGTTGTGTGTTCAAATTATCATTGTGCCAATAGAATGAATGAAATTTCAGCTTTCATTTGTTTGCATAAAGACAAACTGAATGGCATGAATACCGATGGACAGAACAGTCAGACATGCAGTCAGCCAAGCTAGCAGACTGTCAGTGAGACCATCAGACAGGTCGTCAGACCGTCAGATCGTCTGACAGTCCTTCAGACAGTCAGTCAGCCAAACAATCAGTCATACCGTCAGTTGTCAGACCTTTAGTATGTTAGACAGTCAGACCGTCAGATAGTGAGTAAGACCGTCAGATCGTTAAACTGTCAGGCAGTCATACACTCAGATCGTCGGACAATCAGACCGTCAAACCGTCTAACAATGTGTTAGACGGTCAGTTTGTCAAACAGTCAGACCGTCAAACAATCAGTCTGACCGTCATACAGTGAGTCAGACCGACAAACAGTCAGACCGTTAGTCAGTCAGACAATCAACCACACAGTCACTCTATCTATCTATCTATAGAAACCAGCAGAACTATCTATAAAAACCAACGTTATGTTGACCATGGTGACGATGATGCGAGTTCATTATTTTTAACCAAATCGTGCAAAATGGGACGACGTTTTTTGAGGTGACGACGATTTTTGAGTTCAATTTTTTCAACAAAAAAGTGCTCAATAAACAATATGTATTTTGTTGTTGAATTTCACAAAAAAACTAAGATATTTCGCATTTGGGCCGTTGTAAGACCATTTGCATCGAATACTAAAGTATTTAGTACATTTGATAATTTAAGAAAGGTATATTATATACGTATGTAATATTTATATTAATTATTAAGCTTCAATAATATTTTTAAAAAACTCTTAAGATTAATTAAATTTTTTATTTTCTATATGGGAGATCTAATGTAACCAATAATGTAGCCAATTTTATTCTTAGGGTTCCGTACCCAAAGTATTAAAGTATTGTCGCTCCAATATCTGTCTGTCACCGTAATAGGCAGACACTTGAAATTTTCATAGAGGGCTTATTACTATGGCCACTACAACAATATAAGTACTTCCCCTTACTACAAGGGTTCCATATACAACTGTATGTACATATATATATGTATGTGTTGAAAATGCACTTCATAAAAATGTTATTTGTGTTACTTACATTTTTGCATAAAGACGTAATCTTATATAAAGAAAAATTTTAAATATTTCATTTATTTTTCCTTTGTGAAAAATATTTCAATAATTTTTTTTTACAATTTTCTTCAAATCATACTATTTCTGAATTAATACATACGTTGTATTACTAAAAAGTTATGAAATCAATTCATACTCTTTATGTTTAGAAAATTTTCCGTGTATATACATATAAATATAATTTTATAAAAAATTTCAAATTACTTTCATAATTAGTTGGAAAATATAGAAAAAAGTTTTACTTTAAATATATTTTCCTTAAATTCACACATATGTAGTATGTATATATTTTTTCCTATTGCCTTAAAAACGGAATAAAATATGTCGTTTTTTTTAAGTTTAGGAAAAATTGTTGTGTCATAACTAGAGGAATATTTCACGCCAAAATAAGTGATAAATAATAGTAGAGAAAGTCTACCAAACTTAATACAAAAGTTCGTTTAATATTACGAATCACAGGTAACTTTATTATATGGTTTTGGTTAATCCCTTAATGCATTCATTTTTATAAATCAACAAACATTTGACTTATTTATAACAACATAACAAATACTTGCACACACATGTACTTACATATGTTTCCCTGATTACAAATGCGCCTTGAGCCATTCATACCAAACCAAAGACATCCTGTATTTATGAGTAAGTATGTAGAAACTTATAGGAGGGTATTAGAGAGTTTTTTTTTTTCTGTTTTAGCAAATATTTACCAAAAATTATAAAACTCAAAGTATGTAATACCAACATACAATATTTACGAACTACAACTTCGTTAATAATTTCAAGTTTTTTTCTTTTATTTTTGTTTATAATTTTTATTTATCATTCTCTATTCTCCCCTGTATTTATACGTTGTGGAAAAACTGTATTTCGAAAAAGTAAATGATGTCCTTTCACATCATAACAACACGAGGGCAATTTAAAAAGTTTTGAGAGAGTATTTCGATATTATCGTTTTGTTGTTTTATCTTTTAAGAGAAGTAAAGTTTATGCATTTTTAAACATAAATTAGTTTTTCTAATTTTACTACTGTGTTTGTTGCATCGTTGGTAGTGGAAAGAAAAACAAGTTTTAACTAAATTTTAAACACTGTTTTTTTTTTTTTAATTTGAAAACTGGAAAATGTTATATTATTTACTCGCTATAAAACAAAGTTGTTTGTTTTAGTATATAGCGAAGGCTAGGATGATTATTGGATATTGATACAAAAAATTATCAAATTAAAAAGATGTGTTAATGCCTGACTGAGCCGGTAGATCGGCGTAAGGTTCGCCATCACGCAGTCCACTAGTCGATGTACTAGAAAAAAAGTAATTAATTAATAAAAAAATAATTGCTCAACAAAGTTTTTAATTATAATTTTTGTTATTTTTTCAAATTAAAAGGATTTGCCTCGCTTGACTTCCCTGATCTGACCACCACCATGGAAAATGTGTTATTTGCCCTACTTCTACTCCTACATGATTAACACCTAATTAACTTATATGTTATTTTTAATTTGTCATTTCCTTCAAGGGTCTACTGTATAATTTTGCCATCCTGTTGTTTTCTTTAGTGGTTTCTGTATATGTAATTTTATATTTTAAAATTTCTTAATTTTTTCTTTGAATAATTATTTTTTTTGTTACTGCAAATTTACCTTACCAAATCTATTCTTTTACAACAATCTTAAAAAACTTTCTTTCTTTTCTTTCCAATTCGCCATATTGTTCCATCTTGTTTTGACAGTTAGCATTTTTTTTCAATTAGTACCTCTTGAACAGCTTTTTTAGAGTTGCATTCTAATGTAATTATTGATATTCCTATACAATAGAGTGGAACCCATTTTTAACCCTTTTTATCTTGTTTACCAGCATAAGTATGTTTTAGCCAACTCCACGTGTTTACCTTTTAAACCTATCTTCGCATCAAAAGTTTAAACATAATCAACATCATCGTCAGCATAATAAAAAATAAACTTATAGTATAGAAAAGAACTAAAACAACCACATAAGATTGTGCTTTTTTATTTTAATTTTTTTGGTAAATTTTTTGAAAAACATTTTCTTCTGGATATGTTTTTTCATCCTTTACCTCAGCTATTTAGTTTTGTAATTTTTGACTTCTTTATTGATTGAGCGTTTGTGTGAATGTTTCTTACAAAGGAAAATTTATGCTTATTCAACTGTACGCGAATATAGATAATGGTCGAAATAGAATACCCGTTCAAGTCGTTTTAAAGATGTTTTCCCGATGTGTAAATCATAATAATAATAATATTCATAATACCAGTGATTTATCTATAAATTTAATAAAACTGTAATTCATTTCCTGCCTGTCTGTATGTTGACGTTTGCATTACGTAAAAGCTACGGGATGGATTTTAACAAAATTTTCAAATATAGGTTACTTTTTTTTCCGCAAAACTATCTTATTTCCCAGAGAAAATGGAGAAAAGTCGGTGAAGTACGCAATTTTACCGATTAAAAGGTAATGCATAGTTTAATGAACCTTTTGTTTCTGTTTTAAAATAATGGCAAAATATGAATTAAATGCGGAATTGAACAAAATATTGTCCTGCTAGCTTACTAGCTATGCTAGTCTATATATATACATATAATAAAATAGTAACTCACTTTCGTCTGTCTGTCTGCTTTTCAATGACGTTCGCATCACGTACAAACTATTTAACAAAATTTTGTGAGAAGGTACCTAAGTATCCTGGTCCCAATATAAGATTCTTTTTTTTCCGCAAAAATATCTTAGAAAAAGCAGTGAAACTACGCAGTTGAACTAACCGGATAGGAATAATTTTTATAAAATAAAAAAATACATAAATTGATACGTAGCATATCTTAAGGCGAAACTAAGAACGCCGGTATTACCACATAGCACTAAATCGCCGGCGAAGTAAAATAATTATAAATTGGCTATGTTAGCTTCAAACTAATTCGCCTAGAGAACACCAGGAGCGCTTGCGAAGCTTTACTATCGCACTAAACATTTGTCTTATCTACTACTATCCCTTTCCGAAGGAAGTAGGCATTAATTGCCTGAGTGTTACTTCTCTTAAAATAAAAACTAAAATCGTAAGGGTCTTTGGTGTGGATTGCTTTCAAAGCAAAATCGAACAAATTATTGAAGGACGCTGACAAAGTGGCGGGCATAAAACTAGCTGTGCTAGTTTACAATTACAATTTTACTCAATTACGCATCAATCAGGTACTAACGTCAATTATAACTACTTGTAATTCAACATTTTCAATTACACATTACATGTAAATGTAATTGGAAATTTTTAATAACAAATTACAAGAAATTGTAATTGTAATTATGCAATAGTCATTACTTGAAATTGAACAAAATTCAATTATATCCTGAACAATTTTGTATTACATGTAATTATAATTAAATTTTTTCAATTACAATTATTTGCAATGATCATCAATTGGCAAAAGTAGGCGAACAAATTTTTCACAGAGTAGGACTTTAAACAATAAAATTTTTTAATTCATAACCGTTTTTTGTTGTAAGGGAAATTCCAAATCAGCAGGCTACACGTTGATATATCTCACTAACATTTGCTAATTCGACTACTGACATACAAAGGGCAATAAATCAGCCTTTTATACAAATGCTGTATATTGTTTAACAGCCGTAGTTGCTCAAATTAACTTTCTTTCGTGTTTTATGGTTATTTCTGTTGTTGTGTCTGTGTATATGTTTTCACGGGTATGTTAAGTTACATATTTGAAATATTTGTTTTTATCATTGTGATTATTGTTGTTATTTTTCTTTTGGCATTGTTTTACTGTTATTTGTTATAAGTTTTTTTATTTTCTTAAGATCTGCTTTAGGCATCACGTTATCCGTTTGTTTCTTCTTACAAATACCTAGAAAAGTGCATTACATAAGTAGACATACATTCATTTATACATATGTATGTAATCATATTCTAGCTTCTGTAACTGTTTGTAGTTCTGTTATCGTAAAGTTCATATTGTTTGCCGCAAGTTATGAAAATATTATAATGACAAATGAAATAATAACCTTTTATTTGAAACTCTAGCACGATTTTATTTTAATGAGTAAATTAAAAAAATTACGATGAGTTCATTGGGCAATGTCAGTTTCAAGAGGGGTTAATGTTATATATAATTTACACACTATTTGTTACAAAACTATAGAAATTATATTTTTTGTTGCCTTTAAGAAGAAACTTAAAAAAAAAACAATTTTTTATTTTAAATAATTTTATTTTTAAAAATAAAATTTTATGTCATAATTTATTAATTTATTTAATCAATAGATACAATATCCTTACTTTCCACAGTGGGGCGGAATTAAAATATTTTGGAAATAACCTAGTAATTTATAAACGGCTTGGCCGATTGATCCAAAATTTGACACGAACATAGCAGAGGAGTATCTAAATTTAAGTTTTAAAGGTGGGTACCATACACCCTCCAATGGTGGTGCTAAGTGGTCTCAAAGTTGGGAACCTCGCACCTGGAAATTCTTTTACAGCTTGCCATTTCTTTAGTTTTATTCTGATTTATACATGGTCTTAAAGGTCTTGTTAATACCTACAAAATTGTATCTAAATTTCCAAATAATAATTTAAAATGATTCAGTTATAAGCATTTTAAGAAATAGAATTTGTGACTTTTCGCTACCCTGGTTCAGTTTTTTCAAAATATTGGGTACAATTTTTACCAAATGTTTTTAAATTTTTTACCGTAGTTAGCGAGCTAAATTCTAAATATTTTTAATAAATTTGAAGATTGTATCTTTACTGAGTTAAAAACTAGACGATTTTCAATTTAAAAAAATCCAAAATTATTGCATTTTTGTGTACTTTTGCCCAAAAAAGGCCGTTAACGTATTTTTTTCATAGAAAATTTTTTAAGTTTTACATTTTTGTGTAAGCTAGCTATATGTGTGTACGCTTAAACAAATTTCATATAATATTGATTATCCTTGTAGAAGATGGAGGTCCCACAATATGACCTATTTTACATCGAAATTTTGACTTTAGCCTAAATATTATAAAATGCCAAAGCTGGGATCGAAAAAAGAAGACTGCAGCAATAAAGCTATATATGCCTTAAATATTTAATGAGCCCTAGTCCGTATGTAGACTTTGTGGGCAAAAGAGTAAAAATCCCAATTTTGGGTTTTTTGGCCTTTATTTTGGGAATTGTGGAACTTCCTTTTTCTTAATATTGCAGATTTTTTGCCATTTCATTTTACTTGATCAACAACACATACACAGAAAATTTTATTTGATTTGCTTAATTAATAAAAATTTTATTGCATATTTAAAATGTTTCCTTCCCTCAAATTTGCTTGTTTTTACCATAATTTTTCAAAATTTTCAGATATCAGCAAAAATTTTAAAAAATTTATTTTAATATTTTTTTTATATATATGAATATAAATGATGCAATTTCCTACCAAACAAAAAAAGATTCACCTAGATATCATTTTTACGTTCAAAACTATGTGCTTTTAAATATGATTTATTCCCATATTTATAACGCTTTTATCAGTTTATGTTACTGATTTATGTTATGTTATGGTACTGTTATGGTAACGTAAACTGATAAAAGCGTGATAAATATGGGAATAATCATATTTAAAAGCACATAGATTTGAACGTAAAAATGATATTGAGGTGAATCTTTTTTTTTTGTCAAATTTTGGATTGATCGGCCAAGCCGTTTGTAAATTACTAGGTTATTTCCAAAATATTTTGATTCTGCCCACTGTGCATTCTAGCAAACTTAAAACTGTGGTGCTATAATAAGTTATGTAACTATTAAATAACTTCATTGATTTGTTTGTTGGTTCATTAATTGAATAATCCATTCTCTGAAAATTAATATGAAAAAAGTTATATTTCCTACAAAAATCTATGAGGAACGGATATTTTTATCAGGCCTAGTAGGTCAACAACATATTACCATTGACTATTCCATGAAGAAATAAAAGAGCAGAGATATTTTTTCGGACTTCTAAGGTTTTCATTGAAATCCATATACATCTATATTCATAACAGGTTAAAGAAGTTGAAAAATACAAAGATGAAAACACATACTTAAGAAACTTTATGTGTACTTTTTCCAGGCGGTTAATGTGTATTCTAAAATTAGAACTCCATATTAAAGATGCATATTCCAATTTGGAACTATTTGACATTAAGTAATGTATATTTTGAGATTATTTTGAAACAACGCCATCTATTGCGCAACTGTGTTTAAAATATCCTGCTTTCATTTCATTTTGTGATTATTTTAAAACAGCGTCATCTGTTGCGCAACAGTGTTTAAAATAAACCTCTTTCAAAAATAAATGATGATAAATCCGTAAAAAATCGTCGTACTTTCACTGTCTTTTCACGGAAAAAAGTATCCAATATTGGAATCAGGATACTAAGGTACCTCCTCACAAAATTTTGTTAAAATCCATCTAGTAGTTTTTTTTCTTTCTATCTACGTAATGCGAACGTAAATAGAAAGAAAGACAGACTGACAAACAGACAGACATACAGACAGGAAATGAGTTACTGCTTTATTATACGTATAGATTATTAAAGTTAATACAAATGTACATGGTTGAAAGAAGTGCAAGAGTAATCTGGATTTTTGGCAGAAAATGTATCATTAGTTCAAATTGTAAACTTCTACTATATAATTATTTTATTTAAATTTTTACAATTTACAATTTTTTTACATTTAAAATTCTATTTTTTGCAAAAAGGAAAAAAATAATTTCTATTGCTTTTAATGTTATAAAATATTTTTATTATTTAAAATTTCTAATGAGAATTTATTTTATTGAACTATAAATTAAGAAATTTATTTAAAAAATACGGCTTCAATAAGATTTTGCTGATGGATTTACGATATGAAAGACAGCTTTGCGAAAAAAATGGCTTAATTACATTTTTTTCCAAATACCGCATTCTGTAGTTTAAGAACAACATAAAAACTCTGCGTTAGTTTGCTTATACTGTTCAGATACTAATAATTTAAGAAAAGTTCTACATTGCTCTCATTTTAGATTCATTTTCACTTGAATTTTTTAAGATTTTTCATAATATTTAATTCCAAATGACTGAGAGCTATTCATCATTACAACTAATTTTTAATTAAAAGCAAAAAAGAATGAGCTAAGATTTTACCAATATTTGGATTTGAAATTAAAGGTACACATTCATTCATTCATTCATTCGCAAATTAGAATTTCTGATTGTTCAGACCGAAACAACGTAGCGGTTTCAAATAACGAAATTCTAATTTTATGATTATAAATTTTTGGTAAAATTACACGTTTCTCATGTAAGCAGATTCCATCTATGGTATATACAATGTACACGTGTATATTTAGACAAACATTTACTTAACAAAACAACGAAAAATAAAACAAATGAAGGCACAAAATCAATGTGATTTCATGTCATACATTTGATTATCGTTCAATTATTATTTCAGATTTCATAACTGCAAGTATTTCCCGAACAAAAGATTTTGAACGAGCAAGTGATAGCTGAATATGATAAAATATAAAACTGTATATCAAATAAGGCAAATAGGCAGATAATGTTAATGTCGACGTTTCCTTTTTTGATTTTTTTCAATGGCAACCTAATTTTGAAATGAGGACTGGTGTCAACTTTACCAAAGTTTGAAGCAAGGCGAATATGTATATACAGGTGATTTTAGGGCTATACAAAATATTAAAAGGCAGTTAATTAATACATACCAAGGATGTTCTTTTAGAACACTAAACAAAGTACCACTTTCCTTAAGAAATGGTTTTTGGCAAAGAGAACACCAAGAAAATTTTTTGAAATTTCGTTGGATTTGACAATAATTTTTTAAATTTAATTTCAAAATTATTTTCGTTATTTAATTATTTGACATTTTGCAATCACCTGTTTATATTCACCTTGGTTTGAGGCAAAATATTTAATGTATTAGTAATATTTTAAAAGCACACTGTTTAATCCATGATATAATAATACAAGGTAGTTCCATTTCAAAAATGTTTGAAGTTTGCCGGAATTATTGAAGTATGTTTTTATGTAAACAACAAAAAAAGCGTTGCCACTAATAGAAATAAGAAATATTTATTTTGGAAATTATTTTAAAAAAATGTGTATTTTATAAAAATAACATAATATAAAAACGTGCTTTGGTTTAATAGTAAAACTTATGAGGAATAAATCTTGTTATAGATTATGATTTCCTTAAACTTTTATAGGTACACTTTTGTACTGAGAAAAAAAAATTATATTTCAACCTTATTTAAGCTGCATGCTAATTGACCCTATGAGAAATCGCCACAAAATAAAAAATCGCCAAAGCAATAATTAACGTAAAAAACAAAAAAATAGAAAAAATGGAAATTTGGCAAAAAAAAAAAAATTTGTAAAAAAGTCAGTAGTGACATTAAGGGCATTGACTTCTTTATATTTTTTTTTAATTCAAATAAATCTTTAATGTTAACAATTCTGTAATTTAAGGTAAACAACGTAACTACTTAGCTAGTTTTTAGGACTTCAAACCGTTGTTTTTACACACTTTCCTGAGAATCACCCCTATTCCATTTGGCGTCGTCCACACAATATGATCACGTTTCACTTAATTAGGTTGGTATTCTCTTTGTCGACATAACATTTAACGATGAGTTTTTAAATTTATTTGTTATTTGTAGGAATATGTGACGTTAAAATTTTGTTGTATCGATGACGATTTCATCGCCTTGGTTTATAAAATTCAAAATGGAAAAATTAGTGTTGACAACAGCAATGTTATACGAGAACTTCGTCTTATTTTAGTCGTTTTTGACAAACATAATACAAATTTTTAGGACGAGAAGTTACCGAGATCTACAGAGAAATTAAGGCTGACTATGATAAATTATTCAAAACCTTTTTCTCTGTGATCCATTCAACTTTATTTTGTTGTAATTGTTTGTACGCAAAAAGTATAAAATTAAACACTCAAATAAAAACCATTGTTGTTGTATAATCACCGGAACCATATTGTGTTCTCTGCAAGGATATACAAATTATACAAATGATAGTTTTCTTTAAATATTGCTTTGTTTACGATAAATAAGATTTTGATTAAAAGTTCATCATTAAATGGGTACTACGCCCAAAAATGCCCATAAAATATTAACCATAAAATATTAGTAATAAACATAATATTTTAAATCTGTTCGTATCAAACCAAAGCCTGAAAAAATATGTTTTGTTTTAAAAATATTATGGTTTTGGCCTCGCTTGAATGCTTTTCTATCAGTTCAGTACAAGGCGAATTACTACTAGGTGACTACACGGTTAAATTCAGAAATTTTTGCCCACTTTGCAGTTGTCAAATTTGATATATAAAAAAATTGTACATAATTTTTTTTATATGGTTTTCAAACATATGACCAGCTTTTTTGCCACTGCCTCCATCTGCTATGGCTTCGCCTTGGTTCAGTATTTATTATGTAAGCCGTCATTTTATTTATCAACAAAAATATTTTAAAAGAGAGAAGGGAGTTCAACACATTGAAATTGCTTATTGTGTGAAAGTGTTTTGTTTATATATATTAGCGTTGTTTTTATTGTCAGTATATGTAAAATCACATGTATCATTAATTAATTTTTTTTGACAGTATAATCTGTGTGGCTGCTTTTAACGATAAATGTGATTAAATTATCCCTACTGTTTGGGATATATGTATGAATATAATTAAAAAAAGTAACCAACTCCGAGACTCCGGTCTATTGAGTCAATAGCAAGCCATACTAGTAGTATATAAATGGCTAAAGTACACAAGTTTGATTCGTGAAAACCCTTAATTTATAAGCAGTATATATATCTTGTTTCCCTGCATATGCAAATTTAAATGTTATAGGTGAAAAATGTTATTGACAAGATAGATAAATATACATATATTTACGAAAGTATTTATCCCCTTGCAACCTTAAAACCTGTCAAATATGTTTAAAATAAAATAATTTTATTGATGTAGAGCGAAGAAACGCTATGCCGTGTGCGGCATAGAATTGTTATAAAATAATAGACAACCAAATCCACCACTCTTGACGATAATGATGACAATGACAAGAAATAGAAAAGCGCTTTTGTTATTTAAAGTCTATAATTTTAAATGTGTATATATGTAGGTAAAATTTAAATGTAATCATTTGTCTATTGCTTGCATAAATATATAACATTTCAAAATTATTAGAATTTGTTCTATTCTAATCAGTATGACATTTTGCCATTACGTGATGTGTATATAAAATAATAATATTAAATGCAAATAAAGGCCTAAATAAACGTATAATCGAGATTTTGAGGGTTTACATATACATACAGACATACATACATATATTTCCCAGAATGACGCACACTCACGCAGACATGGCAATTTCAAAATCAGAATTTCACAGCATGCGGCTTCTTCTATTCTGGAATAGTATTCATGCATAATAACTTTAATGTATTTCTATATGTATGTAGGTACAGTTTGTCAAGAATGAGTTTAAACATTTTAGAAAATATTTCTGTGTTATTGCATAAGTGTTTGAGTTTACATAATTGGGTTAATTTAAATAAAAAATAAATTCTTTGCGTAAATGCAGAAAAAAACAGCAAAACCAAATATAACATATTAAAAATGTAGAATAATTTTTTTCTTCACAAAACATTATTATATTTTTGAACATATTTGAGGATTTAAAGCTGATTACCAGTTTCTTTTGATCCAATTTGTTTATTTTCTGCAATTGTTACGTCAGTTGAAGTTAAGTTTTTAGAAGGAAAACTATTAACTAATCTAAAGAAATCTGGTAAGACTCTTTGTTGGTCAGAACCTTAACTTGCACTGCGGTAAAAAATGGAGCGGGCAAAGCTTCTATAATTATTGTGTTTTTGAAGAGGCGAAGGAATGGTACAATCAAAGAGTGCTCTAAAAGTTCCATCGCCAGGAAGACCAGACTATTCCTTAGGTAATACCGGCTACTTTAAGATAGATAACTGATTTTCTGATGGGTCTTGGTGATTTCAGGTATCATCTGGTCAATAAGAAAATCAAAAAAGACGATACTTATAAACTGTGCCTGGAAGAGATTGAGACGTCCAGAACTGGCTAGGATTAAGTTTATGACCAAGAGCTGACATGTATTCAAAGGCTTAGAAAAATGTTAGAAATTTCGAGAGACTCTGTGATAATGATGAAGGTTGAAACTTACTAGTTTACAGTCTGAAAGTCGTTGAGTCGAGAGTAAGGACTAAAACTATGTAGCTCGTAAGCCAATGAAAGTAGGGTAGGGTCATATATTACCTAACGGGTGCCAGATAAGGGTGCCGGTGTCGGTATCCTCTTACAAATAATTAAAATGCAAAGCAGTTTTACTGATTTATTTCAACTAACAAATCAATGAGGCTGTTTAAAATATTTCCAGTAGCACAAAAAAGAGTTTATAAAGATATAAATTACTGAATATTTAATTTAATTAAATAAGTCGAACTTTTTATTAACATGAATTGTTGAAGTTGGGCTTAATTTCTTTTATTCTCTCTGACTACTAATAGTAGTTGAAGAATTTTTTTAATCAAATTATATATAAATTTGTTATATTTTCCACATTTTTTCTTTATAACAATTAATTACCTAATTTGTATAAAAATATTCTTCAGCTACTATTAGTATTCAGAGAGAATAAAAGTTACCATAAAGTTATCGATAATGCTATTTTGACAGTCAGCAACTGAAAATAAATGTAAACAATCAAATAGTTTTTAATAAACAAAAACTAAATACAAACAAAATATTATTTCATGTCTGCGGTTTTGTCCAATGGATTCTTTTTGAAAATAATATCCAGTCTCTTTAAAAATGTGCCAAAACACAATCGTAAATTTAATGCAAGTTTTATCATGTTCCGGCCAAGGCGCTAATTTTAAACATAAAACCTACAAGACGCTTCATCCACCTAACGATCCTCCTGAATATTACATCCCTCCGTGCCTTGAGCCTTTGATATACCAAGTTTCATACCAGAAGTTGAAAAGCTGGGACCATGTGCTGATAAAAAATGTGTCATATGGCATCGTTATTTATTTGTTGCAGATACATTGTTTGGAATTGAATGAGCAACGCAGAAAGGGGGCGAATATACATACATACATACATACATACATACATACATACATACATACATACATACATACATACATACATACATACATACATACATACATACATACATAAAGAGATATGGAAAGAGACAGGAAAAGAGATATTCACTGCAGATAATCTTTTAATAATTTTAGTGCTCTAGTGTTAGAAACATAAAATTTTAAATATACAAAAAATTGCGAATAATAAACTTACTTTTCAGTTTTAGCGCAGTTTTAACTATATAATCTGTGAAAAAGAAAAGAAATCAACAGCAACAACTTTTAGTTGCCAATTACCCTTTGTAATGCAATTTAGGCCACTGACAACACAACTGAAGTTCAAATCCAATATAAAATTAAAAATAGCATTTCCAAAAGTACACGAGGAAGACTATTCACTAGATTTTTTTTTTATCAAATATTTTGACTAGATATAATAAAAAAAAAAACTTTTGAGAGAAAAAAAATCAAAAGCTCTTCATGTTCGATTCAACGGAGTTCTATACTGTCATATATCAATAGATTTGTATTGACGAACTCTATCAAAATCTATGGTGATCTTAAAAAATCGATCTCAACTCCATATTTAAGAGTTATTTTTGAAAGAAAAAATAAAAATTCAAATGAAACTCTTAAAAGAATAGTTTTATTTTGCCGTCATAAAATAATACTTTTTTGAGGAGTTTTATTTTTCCCGCCAGAAAAGAAAACAGATTTTTGTCAATTTGGCTGGTCAATGCCATTTTAAGGGCATATAATGCTCTTGCCACGCTTTCCTGGGTTGCAGGTACAAACTGTTGACTTTTTTTGCCAGTTTATTGCATATCCATTAATTAATAATGTATTTTTTTTCTCCCAGAGAAAATTTGATCAATTTCCAAGAAATTTTTTTTTCAACCTCATAGTAATTTTCTTCGATTTCTTGTTCTGTTCCAATGGCGATGTATTAAATGTGTCGCAAAAATCCGGTGATTTTTCTAACGAAAAAAATAAAACTCCAAAAAAGTTTTATTTTTTTACGTCAAAATAAAATTCTTTTTTTAAAACTTTAATTTGAGTTTTTATTTTTATTTGAAAAATAACTATTTTAAATGGATTTTTTATTTAATTCTCAAAATAATTGTTATAAAATAATTTTTTTTTAAATGTTAACTGTTATTTACGGTTTCTGATTGAATGATATTGATACTAAAAAAATAACTTTTTGTGTTTTAACTCTTTGTGGACAAACTGTACAAAAAATAACATGCGTAATTTCTAATGACAAGACATAAATATAGACTATTTGTAATAATTAAGTTGTGTGAAGTACTGATGCAGATGTTAAAAGGCCTTTAAAAAGGTGTAAATTTGTTTTTATTGTTGATATTGCTAATTTTTAAAATATGTAGTTTGGTTTACAATCAAGTCATGAAAAATAGATCATTTAAAGCTACATAAATAATTTTATTTTGAAACATTGTAAATGTTTTCAACATTATTATTTGTAAAAAAAAAATTTGATATGAAATATGTAAATTGAGAAAAAAGTGGGATGCCATTTTTCAAAGTAATTTCTAAAATAATTTACATTTTAACTGCTTTCTTAAAAAGGATTGTAAGTTTTAGAGAGTGCATCGATTTGCTTAATGTGCGTTAATAATGATATGGTGTTATCCCGTATGCGTCTCTGTATTTTGAAACCTTAAAATACATAAAAAATTATCTGTAATTATAGTAAAATGTATTACTGACATAACAATGATGTATTTTTAAATGCGTAACTACACATTTAAATAAAAAACTTATCAAATATATATGCTGATAATAAAATAATAATCAAGTCCAATTAAATTTTTTTTCCCAATTTTATATTTTTGGAGGTTCTTTTAAGTTTAGCCACGTTTACATAACAAGTACAAAGTAAATGTTGTCTACGTGTTATAAGATTGTGTCTGTGATGTCTTTTATTTGACTATTAATTATTAATTAAAATAATAATATTGTGTTGAAAATAATTCAATTTTAACATAACTCCATCTTGCCTCATTGACATTCCATTCATATACATATACATACACATACACAAATGCACTTGTTTACATTGTCATTCATTTAAGCATATAAAGCTTAAACCATACCTGAATTTAGAAATTTGAATGGATAAAGGTAATGGATTTCTTTGTTATAATTTAAATAAATTAGCTTTATAGGTTGGAAATTTGATTATTATTTTTGTAATTAAACTTAAATAAAGATATAGGAATGTATTATATTAAAATTGACAATCCCCTTGGAATTCACACCTTTTCTATTAAAATATTTCTGATATTTTTATAATTATTTATAACTTTGTTAAAAAACAACATTAGCATACACTAAAGAATTTACACGAATATTTTAGTGCTTTGATATATTTTTTTTATTAGATTAACTTAGTTACCTTCATGCTAAAGAATATATTTTTTCTTCTTAAATCAAACTAATGAAAGCTTTTCATGCACAAAAACTATAATAAAGTCAAAAGCATGTTATAATTTTAAACACTCCTTTACACAGGCAATAAAATTTATTTTATAGTAAAATAATTATTGCCTTCTTAATGCAAATTTGATTTACTTTAAAAAAAAAGGAAAGTATTATGGTTTTTTGCTGATGTTTGTTGCATCAAAAACAAGTAAACAAGTAAATCTATATATATTTTCAATAATTACAAAAAGGAAAAAAGAAAACATAAATAAAAAGTACTCCAAATGTAACCATACGTGTGCGCGTTCAACTCTTAGGTGCAGAAAATCCCATTTGGCCAAAAAATAACCTTTTCCGACGAGGCTCATAGTCATCTCGGTGTCTATGTCAGCAACTAAAATTGCCGTTATTGTCGAGAAGCCGCTGCATCACTAGAGAGTTAGATTATGGTGCGAATTTTAAGCTAGTAGCATCACTGGCCCCGATTAAGGACTTTATAAGACGTTCGATGGAAGACATGAACTTAAATAATCATTGGTATCCTTAGAATAGAGCGCCATGACACGAAATCGTTTTTCTTGTGAGATGCCGTTAAAAACCGATGCAATGTGTATAATCCAGAAACTATTCGTACCCTTAAGGTGAATGTCATCCGAGCTATTTGCGAGATAAAACCAGAAGCCCATTGGCATAGAAAGGTAATCCTGGGATGTGCAATACCCCAGTCTTATTTTAAAAATTTGTTTTATACAAATATCTATTTTCATAATATAATTTTAAAATTACAGTGGTTCTGTCCCTCCTATAATATGTCGTCCTACGCTAATGAAGAAGCCTTCAGTAAAGTCTTAAAAACGGCAGTCATACGAATGAAATTGTTTTCCATAATATAATATTTGTTATCTAGACATCTATACATGTAATGAAATTGTAACAGAACCTTTTCTGTACATGAAATATTTTTTAAAAATTTTGTTGCTATTGCAGATGGTAATTGAAATGGGATACAAAATAACAATTTTTAGAATTTATGGCTGTTTGTCTGTCTGTCTGTGTTCGCATCACGTAAAAACTACTGGATGAATTTTAATAAAATTTTGCGAGGAGATACCCTAGTATGACGGTGCAATTAAAGGTTACTTTTTTCCGCAAAAATCTAGAGAACGTTTTACCTATTGAAAGGCACTGGAAACTTGACAGCATCTTTTATTTTAAACAATATATGCAGAAATACAATAATTTTAAAATTTTATATAAATTTTAGAATTTTATTCATGGATGGTTACCTTGATATAAAGAAAATACATAAACCTATCTGAAGCACTAGAAAATTAAATGTCTAAAAATTTTATGTGGATTACTTTCAAAGCAAAATCGAACAAAATATTGTAAGAACGTATCGTAACGCCTACGATGTGGCGGGCACAGCTAGTTTTTATACAATAAATACATAAAAGTATGACATTTAATTCATTTTATTTAATTTTCAAAAAGATACTTGTAACGAGTGATTTTTTAAGAGCTTGAGAACTTTTTTTTTAAAAAAAACGCATAAAATTTGCAAAATCTCATCGGTTCTTTATATGAAACGTTAGATTGGTCCATGACATTTACTTTTTGAAGATAATTTCATTTAAATGTTGACCGCGGCTGCGTCTTAGGTGGTCCATTCGGAAAGTCCAATTTTGGGCAACTTTTTCGAGCATTTCGGCCGGAATAGCCCGAATTTCTTCGGAAATGTTGTCTTCCAAAGCTGGAATAGTTGCTGGCTTATTTCTGTAGACTTTAGACTTGACGTAGCCCCACAAAAAATAGTCTAAAGGCGTCAAATCGCATGATCTTGGTGGCCAACTTACCGGTCCATTTCTTGAGATGAATTGTTCTCCGAAGTTTTCCCTCAAAATGGCCATAGAATCGCGAGCTGTGTGGCATGTAGCGCCATCTTGTTGAAACCACATGTCAACCAAGTTCAGTTGTTCCATTTTTGGCAACAAAAAGTTTGTTAGCATCGAACGATAGCGATCGCCATTCACCGTAACGTTGCGTCCAACAGCATCTTTGAAAAAATACGGTCCAATGATTCCACCAGCGTACAAACCACACCAAACAGTGCATTTTTCGGGATGCATGGGCAGTTCTTGAACGGCTTCTGGTTGCTCTTCACTCCAAATGCGGCAATTTTGCTTATTTACGTAGCCATTCAACCAGAAATGAGCCTCATCGCTGAACAAAATTTGTCACATTTGAACATTTCGAACCGAACACTGATTTTGGTAATAAAATTCAATGATTTGCAAGCGTTGCTCGTTAGTAAGTCTATTCATGATGAAATGTCAAAGCATACTGAGCATCTTTCTCTTTGGCACCATGTCTGAAATCTCACGTGATCTGTCAAAAAATCACCCATTATTTGAACCACTCTTTATATAGAGCGATTACCCGTGATGCATTTTATGAAAGGGATAGGTAGCTACACGCACCGCTAAAACTTCAACAAAATAACAAGTTTCTAACACAAATAGAAGAATTGTAGTTTTTATCAAAGCGATGTTTCTAAGATTATCATTTGCATGTACATGTAAGCTTTGGAAATTCTGTAAAAATATATATGTATGTGTACATAATTCGTTTTTGTTAGAGGTGAATTCCACATAAGCTTTTGGTGCCTGCTGGAAGTATAATATTTTGCAATTTTTACTTTTAATGATCGATTCTTTCAATAACTTCTTGCTATTATCTTCACGCAGAGAAATAACATGGTTATGGTATGGTCACAAGAACGATCTTATGTTCTCTGTAAAAATAAATGGTTGTAATGATTACAACCAATAAGTTTTTGTTACATTTTGATCACTAAATGGTTACTACATCAACAAAATGCAAAGTTGTTGATTTGAACTATACAATTTTCAAACCACAAAAAAATAGTTTTATTAGTTTTCCATAATAATATTGTATTTATAATCATTGTACAGTATAAGTAAACAAATTATGACAAGTTTGCTTGTATGTAACCACAGTATGATTAAAAACGAACAAATAATATTTGGTGTTTTTGAAGCTTTCTGTATAGTTTTTTTTATTTTTTTATTTAGTTAAAATTAATCAATAATAAAAGCCTTTACTTGGCAAAAATTAAATATTACAATTGAAGCTATTGTCCTTTAAAAATAACCCTTAGTTATTACACTTACAAAATATATATATACATATATTCCCTTGTACGGCATCAGTTTACGACAATAAAAAATTACAAAAGTAAAAACAGTGTTAGCGATGTAATCGCAAAAACAGATTTTAGACATTATTAAAATACTGAATCAGCCTTTTGTAATAGACTGCAACAGAAAACTGAAATGATCTTAAGAAGGCTGGTAATCGGTTCTAAGAACGAGCTGTTCTTCAAGGAAGGAAGTGTATATATTATGTATAAAAATAAGTAGATTTCTAAACGAATGAATAAATTGTATACGTTAAATTAAAAACGTAGGAGTTGAGTTTATAAAAGCTTAAGAGGAGTTTTATTTTTAGGAAATTTGAAAACGAACACTTCAAAAATTGCTTTACATATATGGATATATGATCACGACGTCATAGTTGAAATACAAGTCATATGATTGTGTTTGTTAAAAGTTCAATCCTTCTTTTATTGACACTAGATGTCGTGAAAAAACTTCCAAGCAATTTTTTAAATTATTAGAATCTAATATTACGGATTTCTTTGAAAAAATAAAAATTAAGAATGGATGGAATCATTTCTCATATATGAATCATATAATATGATGCTTAAAAAGTAAAGTAATAAATATTTGTATGTTTTAACTATAAAATTTCGGAAAGTCAGTATAGCGACTTCTACAAATCACTAGGTCCCTGTTTCATAGCATCAGGCGACTACAACGCTAAACATACGTTTTGGGGATCACGCCTAATAACTCCAAAAGGTCGTATTTTGTTTGACACAATTTCAAAAATGCGTCTGAATGTTATATCAAGTGGACAACCCACCTATTGGCCTACTGATCGACAAAAAATACCTGATGTTATTGATTTTGGCGTGTTTAAGGGTATTCCGAGAGAAATGATTAAAGCTGAAGCGTCGCTTAAATTATCCTCAGATCATTCACCCACTATCGTCTATATATGGGACAAACAAAACATCATATCACCAACGACTAGCACAAGCATTAATTGGTCGAAATATAGAAAGTATCTTAGTACTCATTGTTCGGAAAACATCCCGCTAAGAACACCTAAAGACGTAGAGCGGAGTCTTATTGATTTTGACCAAAACCTCAAATCAGCTGCCCAACATTCAACAATAACCCGACAATTAGCTAGATACAATCTAATTTATTCTGCAGATATCGAACGACTCTTGGCTGAAAAAAGAAAAATTCGTAGAGAATGACAATTTCAGAGATCTCCTCAACTCGAAAGCAGACTTAAGGAATGCACAAACCGGCTAAGAGACATGCTGGAATCTAGAAGATTAGCATCCCTGAAAAACTATTTGGGAGACTTAGACGCAACTCCTCAATCAGATTATTCATTATGGCGTGCTTGTAGAACTCTTAAAAGGCCAGTCTTACGTAAGCCTCCCCTACACTACATCTGGAGGCTGGGCAAGGAGTGATTCCGAAAAGGGCAATTTATTTGTTGGACATTTGAAAAGGGTTTTTACCCCGAATATATCGACTGATATAGTTGAGTTGCCAATTGTCGAGGCTAGTGCTGCAATACCGATAAGATTTGAATTTGGTGATATTGAAAAGGCAATAACGGATTTAAACACCAAAAAAGCCCCTGGCGTTGATAAAACCAGTAACAAGATGTTATTTGAATTGCCCCGTATAGCTCGCAGAATCGTTCTTTTTATTTTTAATGCCATTTTACGTCTTGAGTACTTCCCCACAGAGTGGAAGGTATCCTTGGTTACCATGATTCCTAAACCAGGAAAAGACCACACAAAAATTGAATCATACAGACCTATAAGCCTTTTGTCAAATATGTCAAAGCTGTTTGAGAGGATGTTAATAACTAAGCTTAACCCTATTCTAAGCGACAAAGGATGTATTCCAAATCATCAATTCGGCTTCAGGAAAAAACATAGTACGATCGAACAAACTCACAGGTTAGTCAATGTTGTTAAGAAGACATTTGAAGAGAGAAAATATTGCTCTGCGCTTTTTATCGACGTTTCTCAAGCATTCGATAAGGTATGGCATGAAGGCCTAATATATAAGCTAAAACTGAATTTGCCCGTAAACCTATATAAGCTGCTAGATAGTTATTTAACCGAACGAAAATTTATTGTGAAGGAAGGAGATTTTTTGAGCTCACCCCAGCCAATCGAAGCCGGAGTTCCCCAAGGTAGTATATTGGGGCCCTTTTTATACTTATTGTATACTTCAGACATGCCAACTAGTAACCGAGTTCACACATCGACATTTGCTGACGACACAGCTTTTTTGAGCATTCACGAAAGACCCGAAGTAGCATCACGATATTTACAAGACAACATATCCAATTTAGAAAAATGGTTGAAGAAATGGAGAATAAAAGTGAATGAACAAAAATGTACTCACATAACTTTCACACTGCGTAGAGAATCTTGCCCCCCTATTCAGATAAATAACCAAACGATACCCCAGCTTTCAGACGTCAAATATCTCGGCATACATCTTGACCGGCGCCTTACATGGAAACGGCACATAGAAACAAAGTTAACACAAATGAAGTTAAAAGCAGTCCAACTAGACTGGCTTATTGGCAGAAATTCTACTCTAGCTTTAGATTGCAAACTTTTATTGTACAAGTCAATTTTAAAACCAATATGGTGTTATGGCATTCAATTATGGGGCACTGCCTCAGTTACCAACGTAGAAAAAATTCAAAGGCGTCAAAACAAGATTGTTCGTATAATTACATCTGCTCCTTGGTATATAAAAAACTCGAACATCCATAAAGATCTAAACGTGCCAACAGTTAAAGCGGAAATAGCGAAACTTGCCATAAGTTATTTAAAGAAGTTTGAAACTCATCCTAATCCACTGGCCCGTAACATACTAAATGAACCTGGTTACATTCGATTAAGAAGGAGGGACACTGCTTCTCTCATCCGTACATCAGAGGGATAACCCGTAAATTACAGTAACCGTGAAACATACATTTTTTTTGTCCAGCACTGGTTGGACTTCACATGTATATTTTTATTTTTAGACTTAAGATATGAGTAATTATTGATAGTTCAATTATATTGAAGATACAATAAATAAAAATTGCTAAAAAAAAAAAAAAAAAAATGTTAATAAAAATATGGTCTGATTACTACCATATAATTCGATTATAATATGTTGCTCTGAGATTATGGTTGCCTCAAACATGTTTTTTCTTTGCGTGTTCTTAGGCATTCATATCTGTTCTTGTTAAAGCTACGTGTGTTAAATATTAAAGGCAATTATGTATTGTTAACAAAAGAAAAAAATTATTCGCTTTAATCAAAATTCCATAAATATTCTAGCATATTCTGTAATTCCACATCCATAAACAAGTGAAATATTTTACTTGTTTGCTGTTCACATAATTTTCTATATAAAAAGTGTGAAAGTCCAAGCACTAAATTTTTGAAAATATTTCACATTCGAGTGGATGTGGAAATATCGATCATACCCAATTCCTTTATACTTGATTTAAATGTATAGAATTAAATTGTCGGTTTCGCCAGCATATTTTAATATACATATACTTATGTATATAAAATACTTGTCTTCTAAGAACTTTACTCATGCCAATATAAGTTTTGCGTCATAATTCAAAGAAAATTCCTAAATGGATTTCTTATTTTTTTATTATAATGAAACTATAGTGGCACGATGTCTTTGATTTACACGTATTTAGTCATTTTCTTTTCTATTTCTTTAAACCTGCCAAAACTTATTATTAGCCTCAGCCACTATCGAAGAGACAATTAAGGTGTGTCGAAAACAAACCATAGAAAATAAAGTTTGTATTGAACAGTAAATTCTTACATTTATACATAATTACATACCACATATTTGCTAAGAAACGAGTTGAACAATGTAAAAATAAAATATATTAATTTTGTAGCTGTGATAACTATTGTTTAACATGCAATCCTTTCAATAAGAATGTGTCAGTGTCTTTTACTACAAGTTAATAAAACAAAATCGTGACAGCTTTTAATAAATGAAAATCTTTCAATATATACAAAACAAAAAAAAAAAAAAAAATTTAATAGTAGGTGTAAAACACAATAGATTATACAATGAATGTTTTTATGAGTAATAATGCCATTAATGGGAGTGGATTTGTTTGTGATTTTAAAAGAAATTTATAAAGTTAAACTGGGCGGCATTTTACTTAATTAAGAATATTAGTTGTTGCACCCTAAAATTCACGACTAATTTCTTAAGGAGTAAGTATAAAACAAATCAAGTAGGGAAATAAAGTGCCGACGGCTGTCGCATGGCTCTCCGTAAATGAGAAAAGTTTGACTATGGTTTTTTGCCGTGGTGGCAGCAAATAGACTCCTAGTGCCAACTTTGCTTAGATTAGGAGGCTGAAGGTCTGAATGTGTTATTATTTAAATTTTACAAATTTTATTCAATTCTACAAAAAAAAAAACAGTAAAATAATGGAAAATTAATTTTTATCAACCGAATAACCTTCTTATTCACTGAACCAAAAATTTACCTAAATCCTGTGAAATGGGGTGTAGAATTGAAGAAAATTGGGTTATTATACAACTAACAAAGTTTTAAGTCCAATCTACAGTCAATTTTAGAAAAAAAAAAAAATAATTTTATTAAATTCGTTCTATTGAAGAAATTTCTTCAAAATGACTTTATTTTTTGTTATTTTATAGGGTGTAGATTTGATAAAAAAAATAGGTTAAATTAACTAAAGTTATTAGTTATTTTTTTTATTAAATTTTTATATTTAAAAGATGAAAATCTGCAACATAATCTGAAAATAAAACTGCATAACATTAATGCCTTTATTCCTGTTTTAAGAGGAGTAAACGAATAAGGCTTTCAGTTCCTGTTGCGGGTATTCGATATTGTTTTAATGTTTTTCTCATATATTTTCCACGAAAATATATCACTTCCAAATCGCTAATAGTGTAAAATCTATTCGAATAATTTATTCACTTAAATTTAATTCGCACAACACACCGAAATTGACCGCAAACATAATTTATTTATTTCCAGAAACGTTTTAAATAAAAATATACATATGTATATAAATTGAAAAAATTTTCTATTTTATATGTCAACTCAAATAATTTTCTAAAATTAAATTTAACGAAATTTCTTCTATTCTACAGCTCTTTTTTCATTTTTATATAATGAATTTTTCCCAAAAATAAAATAAAAAACTTAGTAGAATAAAAAATTTATATATAATTTAATAAAAAATTTTGTTAAATCAACGGATAAATTAGTCAAATTAACTTCTTTTAGGGACGTAAATTTAACTAATTTTATAGGTTGTTTTTCCTAGTTTTTTTTTACTACTATTTTAACTAAATTATTGTTAATTGAACAGAATTTTATTTAAATTTTTATAAGTTTTTTAAAGTTTTATTGAAATATGTTTTTAACAAAAGAAATTCTGTTAATTTGAATAAAATTAGTTTATTTGAATAAATTGTGTATAGATTTGAATAAAAATTAAACTGTTTTAAATATTTTTGTGGTTAAGGATCAACTAAATTTTTTCCTTAATATTACCTACTAAATTTGGTTCAGTGTTGGTCATAAGAAATATAAATTTGTAAACTTTGTGTGAATCGCTTTAAACTATAGCATTGCTATTTCTGACAGTATACTCCATATGACATTTTTGTTTTTAAACTAATTCTATCTTTATGTGACAAAACAATAACTGTTTTTGGCAAAAATAAGCGTTTGTGACGACAAATAATAAAACAGTAACTCATTTCTTGTCTGTCTGTACTACAGATGAATTAAAAAAACATTTTTTACCTTAGTAAAAGTACGTACGTAATTTTACCGATTTAAAGGTACTGCATACTTTAAGGTATCTTATATTTTTGAAAGTGGGATATTTTAAATACGGCTGAGAGACAGATGGCGCTGTTTTAAAATATTGACAAAATGAATTACACTTACTGCGAAATAGCCAATTAAATAAAATTTGCAGCGTTGTAAACTCAGTGCTAAAAGTATTATTTTTAATGCTTTTTTTTAAATTTTCGACACGAAACATTTTTGTCAGTGCTTTTTTGTTTTTATTCTTTTAAATATAGCCATAAAATCAAAAAGTTTTGTATTGTATTTTTAATATATTTTTTTAATTTAGTTTTCATTTTAAATGCAGTTGTAGTAAAGGTAGAATGGTAAGCCAGGCAAAAAAAAAATATTAAAAAAATTTTTTAACTGAATTGTATTTTTTAATATTTGTGGTTTCATTAAAATTTTCTACTCTGAATTAAAATATATACCCAGCCAGCAAAATAAAATTGTCTAAATCAGACAATTCTGATAAATTTCTGACTTTATTTTCAGATATTTCGTACGGATTTCTGTCAGACGTGTCTTGGAAATTTTATTTTCGACATGTCTGATAGCTGACAGATAGATTTCGTATAAATATGGCGGAATGATTTAATTTGTTCTAAATATCGACTTGTCTGATAGATGTCTGAGTGATTTGGTACAGATATAAATTAAAAAAAAAAAATTGTAATAATAAAACTGGTTGCGCTTTAGTAGACTATGAGGACTAACTATGCTGTGCTGTTAAATGCTCTGAACTTTTGCTTTAAGTGAAACCTTCCAACCTTTCCAGGTGGAAAATATTTAAAAATTTTACAGGGAATTATTGGAACATTTAAAAAAAGCCTCAGTCTGGTAAGTTTTAGATTCTATACAATTTTGCTGGCTGGGTATAAAATGTTTTTTATGTTCTATTCTATGTTCTATTTTTTTAAAGTTACGTATGCTTTATTTACAGAATATGTGAAAAATGGTGAGCAATATTTATTATTTCACAAGGAAAATTTGACATTTAAAATGTGGTGTCTAATTCGCGATTTGGAAGAATTTTACGATTTTATTGCTTTTAGATATACCACATTGTTTTACAAAATTATCCTCAAAAATTTTACAAAAAATAACACATGCACATTTAATTTCATTTTTTTACACAAAACTTAATACAGTTTCTTTGATCCATTTTTTTAAATAGTAAAAAATCGAAGAGTACACCAAAACACGACTATCCTTTTTATCTGTCAAAAACAAACTAACAATCCAAAATGACTGATATTGTCAACATAAATAACAGACATGTGTACCAACATTAAAAAAAAATGCGAAAATCGAACATACGTACCTCACGAAAATTGAAAATAACGGTTATTTTTTGATCACACCTCGTATGTCGTTTGTCAGCATTCCGCTTAAGAACTGAACATATTTATTTTTGATTTGTTTTTTGTTACTTTTCGTTATTTATTTGTAAGGTTTCAAAAAAAAAAAAAAAGAAATAATATCCTATTTTCTTGTTAATTACTTATTAATGTCTCGATAAAATTGTATTTATTTCATGAGTTCATTTTACAGAGCTTTACAATAATTCGAATTTTTGAATTTTATATAAATTGTACAATTTTATCCAGGTATGGCTACCTTTATATAAAGTAAATACGTATACGTGAAACACTTTAAAAGTAAGAGTTTTAAAATTTGGTGTGGATTACTTTCAAAGCAAAATCGAACAATATATTATCAGGAGGCACACAAACTGTGTGGTCTCAGCTAGTATTAAGTGAAATTTTTAAGTAGTGACTTTGTTGTGAAAAGTAAGAACAAAGAAACTTATTATCGAAAACGGAGTGATGAATAGAACTGTAAAGATTTTTGTTCTTGTTTTCGACAATAAAAAAGTTGATGTGAAGTAACTAATGATAAATCTATTGCAATTGCAGATTTGAAAGTATACATGACAACCTATAGATAACAAACTGTCATTTATTTTGTTTATATGATAATACATGTTGTGTTCACATGACAAATACACATCATGTGAACACTGCTTTAGGGAAGTAAATTAACCAAATTATTTGTTGTGTTGCTAGTGCTTTAAATAATTTATATAAAATTTTTAACAAACGAAATTATCTTTTTTTTTGTATAAATGAAATAGAAAAAATGAAAAAATGAAATAGAATAGATTTGTATAAATGAAATAGAAAATTAAGTTGATTTAACTTTTTCGTTTTCGTTAGGCTTTACTGGAGAAATCCGGAAGGGTTTAAAAGAATACCTCGAAAAAGGTTAACGGATCCAATGGAACTCTTAAGACCATGGCCCCTCGTCAAGCATATAATCGGGACAGTAATGGTTTATGTATTTTTTTTTTAAATAAAGGTTCCCATTCCTGGGTAATTACTCAGAACCAAAAGCTTTATACAAAATATTAAAATTTATAAAAATTCTAAAATTATTGTAGAGTACTTACTGTCAATAGTGTTTTAAAATAAAGGCTGCTGCCAGGTTTGTAGTACCATTAAATCGGTAAAATTGCGTACCTTTACTACTTCTATGTTTCTCCTGGAAATGAGATAATTTTGCGGCAAAAAGTAATTTGAACCGAGGTACTAAGCTACCTCCTTACAAAATTTCATTAAAATTCATCCAGTAGTCTTTACCTGATGCGAACACAGACAGACAGACATACAGACAGACAGATAGACAGACAGACAGACAGACAGACAGACAAAAATTCCAAAAATTTGTGTGTTTGTATTTGTATTTTTTATTTTTGATTACTAACTGCTCCAGCAATAAAATTTTAAAAATATATTTCATGTGCAGAAATGGTCATGTTACAGTTTAATTATATGTATAGAGTTATGTATTTAGTTTGAAGAAGTATACAAATAATTTTTTGCTTTTGTGAAAATCAATTAAAAACGAATTGAAACCAGCATTTTCTTTTGTGGTATTCTGTATTAATTATCATAATTTTTTTGCTCTTGCTTAGCCCACTGGAAGTTAGCAATAAAAGCAGCTCTAAGTGCATGCCTCTCTTTTTCGTATTTATATTTAACGGCGTTTTCGAGTTAAAGCTTGGCCATACCTTACTTTATAGTCTGTATTTTATTTTTTGAGGATGGAGAAAATTTTTTAATATTTAGCTTGTATTTTTGGTTTTTATATTTTAATGCAAATAACACCTGATATAAACTTTTACTTAGATCTCTTTAAGAACTTCTCGTTTTAAATGTATCCAAAATAAAAAAAAGATTTGTTAGTATTTAAACAAATTCTAAACCGTCTTAACCAAGACATAATTAGTGTCTAATATTAAAATATTTAAATATAAGTTTTACTTGTTTTTTGAATTCTTAAAAAATTTATTTTATTTAGTGAATATAGACAGAGTTGTTCAAGTAAACAATTCCAGAGATTTCTGTATACTTTCTTGTAGCTGTACAAACAGTGTTGCGGTCTTAACAATCATAAAAAAATGAAATCGTTTGGTTAAGGAAATAAAATGGAAACCCGATTAACTTTGTTTACCTTCAAATATTTTGCAACAAAAACTATATACCTACTTGTTAGAACATTGTTATCGCACTGTCTACCGATTAAAGACATATTTTTTTTTAATTTTTTACTCAACATCATCTGTTTGTTCGTCTGTCCAATTCTGTTCGTCTGCCCATCCATTCATTCCGCTTAACAGTCGCACAAACTAACATAATTTGCATGTTGTAGCCAAGTTGAGCATAAATAAATGAAATCATTTCTTTATGCTGGTTTTAATTTTTAATTAAAACCGAAAAAGGGTTCGTAATAAAATCAGAGAATAAAGTGAATAAAAGGAAATAAGTAAAAATATAATAACAAGTAAGAGGACTTTAATTAGCTGTTACGAATTTGGTATACCCTTCACTTTAATATGAAGAGAAAACATAATAATTCGTTTGGGGTAAAGACTACAATATGGTTGATACCTATACTTGAATGAGGTAATCTCAACATCTGTCCTGTTAAAAACAGCAATAAATATAATAAATATGCTAATTAAAAATAAATATGCTTATTGATAATGCAAAGAATTTATCATATCTCAGTCAAAACCAAATTTGGTTATGTAATTTTCAACAGACTAATTCTCGAAAGTATTTTAAACAGTTATTTGTATTTTTGCTTATAAATATAATTTTTACTAGGAAGGCCGTATTATTTGGGCAATTATGCAATCTTTTGTGCATCCTTTGAATTCAATGGAATGGGTAGAAAGGAGCCCAATTACTGTATTCAGTAAGATATCATTTGCATTTTTCAGGATCACGTGATATTTATTGCCTGGTCTTCGAATTTCTCAAAATTAACTATCTAAGACCACTTTTTTGTCTGGTAAACCATTCTCTTATTAGTCAGGAGTCTATTTTGTAGAGCATTTGATAATTTTGGGATTTTCATTGAAACAGCGAACGACTCGATTTGAATTATCCTGCTCAAAATAGAACTTATAATCGTAAGAATATTTTTGCTCAAGCTAGGAAACAATCTTCCCAATAGTATAGTCAGTATTTATGTTTTCATTCCTATGATTAGTAAGGGGTCTCTCTTCGCTATGCAGTTAATCTACTTGAGGAGGACACCCGGCACAAAAAATTCATACTGATGATAGTAACGTTTTGAGGACACACATCAACTAGATTTTCACACCCCTTATTCTTATTTTCAAATATTTCCTAAATAAAAGTAATGTAAATATTAATGTAAAAGGAGTTGATTATTTCCCATGAGAACTTCCATCTAAAATTTAGGGCCAGTTGTAATTTTTCTATTTTTCCATTAAAATGGATTCAAATTAAGCTAAAGTGTGAAGCTTATTTATTTTTCCCTCTCTCAACTTATTTTATCGCAAGGACACATGAAAATCTGATTAGTTTTTAGCAGATCGAAGTTAAATTAATTGCAAAACAAGAAACAAATTTATTTTTAAAAAACAAAAGAAGGAACAAAATACCGAGAAAACGTTTAAGTTAGTTATTGGGATTATCGATATCATATAAAGAAAATACAAATCTGGAGAAATTCGGAGATTTTTTAAAATTTTTTTATTTCTCTCATCAATATGCTTAATAAAGCAGTTGAAATTTTTGTTTATATATTTTCAAAGTTTGATATTTAACTTTAAAAAAGAATGGTATTAAATAAAGGCCTCTTTTTCTTCTTTTCAGAATATGAGGTATGGTGTTGACACAAAACATATCGGTTCCAGATTTTGCAAAAAAGTATGAACGTTTGTTGTCTTTATACCAATTAATTACTGTGTGTAAATTTCAAGTGTCTAGTTTCTGCAGTTCAGTATTTTTCGGAATACCCTATAAGTTTTATTATTTGTTGTAAAATTTTTTTTTTATATTTTTTCTAAAAATTTTATCGAAATTTTTTTTTAAAAATTTTATTATAAATTTTTTTGTAAAAATTTTATTATTAATTTTTTAGTAAAAATTTTATTATAAATTTTTTGTAAACATTTTACCGAAAATGTTTTGTAAAATTTCATTGAACTTTTTTTTTTAAATCTTATCGAAAATTTTTTGTAAAAATTTTATCATAAATTTTTTTATTTGTTGCTGTAGCGGCCATAGTAATACGACACGTGTAAAAATTTAAAACTCTGCTATTTGTGAAGGGCTGATTAATCCAAAATGAGTATAGCAGAGGAGTATCCAAGTATAAGTTTTTACGGTGGGAACCATCTAGTCGCTATTACTGTAGCAAATTTATTTAGAGCTTGGCATTTCTTCAATTTTTGTTTGATTTTTAGAAATTATACATAGTTTTGTAGGTTAAAACTTATAAAATGTTACTTAAGCCTTTAAATTACCTTAAATTTAAAATTTTAGATTTTTCGATAAATTGGTGCAGTTTTTGCAAAAGATTAAATTCAGCAATTTTTTTCATATTTTTTCAAATTTTCTTTTTAGTTAGAGAAAAATATTGTGGCAAAATTTCAAGGTTACATATTCTCTCGGTTAAAAACTACACGATTTTCAATTTTAAAATTCTAAAATTGTTGCATTTTTTAATAGAAAAAAATTATAAGGAATAAATAAAAATTTTATATGTTTGTATGAGCTAATTATATGTGCGACGTTTAAACCAAATCTCGTGAAAAATTGATTGTCCGTGAAAAATTGATAGAAGATGGAGGTCCTTTAATTTGACCAGTTTTACATCGAAATTTTGACTGAAGCCTATATGTTCTAAAATCCCAAAGCTGGGATCGGAAAAAGAAGACTGATGTACTAAAGCTACTTATACTTCCAATTATTGCTGAAAGTATTTCAAGAGCCCTAGTCTATATGTGCACTTTATGGGAAAAATACTAAAAATTCCAATTTTGGGATTTTAGTTCCTTATTTTGAGAATTGTGGGATTATCTTTACCTTACTTGTATGGAGATTTTACTATTTTATTTTCGTCGACTTATAACATAACCACAGAAATTTCATTTAAATCGTTCTACTTACAAAAATATTGTTGTATATTTAACATTTTTCGATCGGCCTAGCGCTTTACAAATGGTTGAGTTATTTCCAAAATATTTTGATTCTGCCCCACTGTGGCTGGCACGCGGACAGAAATTGTAGTGAAAACAATTGGGTTAAGTTTTTATATATTTCAGATGAAAGTAAACAGCTAAAGAATCTATAAAAAATTTCTCGGTGGCTTAGTGGGTATAAATAATAAAGGGTTTAATGTGGTAAATCGGTTTAAGGTTTATAAATTGTCTGAGCTATTTCAGTACCATAGCCACTGAAATCGAAAATAAATTTTGTTTAAATTGCAACCGAATAGACTAATTAAATATGACCTCTTTCCATTTGTAGTGAAGGATATTGCAAGTAAAAAAACATTCATACTAAAATATATATAAAATAAAGTGAACACAAAAATTCCTAAGGCAATTAAATTTATATGTAGTTACTTTTCTAAAATTTTCCATCCAAATTCAAAGTAACACAAACAAGTTTATTATAAATAAAATTTATTATTGAAAGAAAATATGTTGCCTCTTGTCGGTAAAAGTAAAACGTATTTGTACAGTTATTAGCCAAAAGAATGCTGCTATTCGTCCAAGAGAAATTATTACAATATAAAACCAGTTAAAATTCATTACTGTTTTAATAACCTTCAATAAATTTCTTTGCAATGGATTGCCATGGATTTTCTTAGGACTTTTGCCGTTTTTGTATTTAAAGAAAATATTTTTTCAACACTGTTAATTTTGACATTTATTGTGTTTTATTATTTTTATAATAATAGTATATTCATTGTGTTTCTTAGCTTAATAATTTAATAGTTAAAATAAGAAAGACTATTGTCTGAAGCAGGTTTGACAAATTGTAAGCACAAAAATATGATTTCCGGCAACATGAATAATTTAAGAATATAAAATGACTGTAGCTTTTGTGCTGTTTTAAAAATTATTTTTATTTTATTTACTTGTTAAAATGAAATTAATTGTTAAGATAAAGTTTAAATTCCACCTGATTAAATTCTTACGTTTATATGTTTGTACTTTTATTATATTTTGAAAAACTTTTTTCTAACGAAAAAACAGTAAAAAAGATACGAATTTGTTTGCTCCTAAATGAGAACGAGAGGAAAACGCCACGAAATTTTGGCTTCTCCTTGTATGTTTGGTAGCCCGAGCACATAGAATGATTAGTATTATAATTTAATCTTCGTTGTGGTTTTCTTTTTAAAAGAAAGTTTGAAATTTCTCTAAAAGATATTTTGTAAAACATAAAATGCATCTAATGTATAGTTCAGATTATAACAAAATTTCAGGTGAAATTTAGTCAAGGTGGGCGCGAAATTACTTGAATACCATCGTGTGATATGTATATTTTAATTTAAGTGAATGCAGTCACATTCAATAAAAAAGCTAACTGACACCGGAGTCTCCGAAGGTAATATATTAGAAACCATTTTATTTTTGTTGTATACATCAGATATAAAAATATTTATTCGCCTACCTATTGCGGTTCAAAAAATTATGGAACACCCTTTAGATATTAGTAATTGCTACAGCGGCCGAAGTACAACATCTACTGCAAACATTTAAAGAGTCTACCTATTACGGTTTAAAAAATAAGGCTATTTATATACAAATCATGTATCTGTCGGAACACCCTTTAATTATATTATTTGCTAAGGCGGCCATGGCAATTCTCTTTCTATGAATATATCAAGAGTCTACCTATTACTATTAAAAAAATAAGTTACTATACGTGAAAAACATGTCACTGTCAGAACACCCTTTAATTTTTTGTAATTGTCATAACGGCCATGGAAACACGTATTCTATACAAATTGGAAGATTCTACCTATTACGGTTCAAAAAACATGTCGTTATACATGCAAAAGACGTCACTGTCGGAAAACCCTTTAAATTTTTATTGTTTTTATATATAGGGGTCATAGTAATACACCATTTGTGAAAATTTCAAGAGTCTCTCTATTATGGTTAAAAAATTAGTCAATGTTTATGCAAATTACGTCACTGTCGGCACACCCTTTAATTTTTACTATTTGTTATAATGGCCATAGTAATACACCTCCTATAAAAACTGCAAGAGTCCACCTATTATCGTTGAAAACTTAGGCCATATACATACATGCAAATCACGTCACTACCGGAACTCCCTTTAATATTTAGGTTTAATATTGTATACTTGCTTATAGCGCGAACATAGATTAAAATACTGTCTGCAAATTTTAAGTGGTTGCATCCTATAGCTCAAGAAATAAAGACATAAAGGCAAATAACACGTCACTTTAGGAACACTCTATAAGTTTTAGTATTTGATGATATAGTGGCTATTATGGTTCAAAACTTAGGCCTTATACATGCAAATCACACCACTATCGGAACACCCTTTAATTTTTAGATTTATTTTTTTCAGACTTGTTTATATAGCGTACTAAGTTTTGATTACTGCTTGCATATTTTTTGTGTTGAAGAAAAAAGCACATATTCGTAAATAACACCTCTCTATCGGAACACCCTATAAGATTTAGTATTTACTACTATAGCGGCCACAGCTATACATCTTCAGTGAAAATTTCAATTTCATTTACCTATTATGGTTCAAAACTTAGGCCTTATACATGAGAATCACACAACTATCGGAACACCCTTTAATTTTTAGTTTTATTTTTTTACAGTAGTTTATATAGTGAACTAAGTTTTAATTACTGTTTGTAAATTAAAAGTGTATCCTACCTACAGTTAACGAAATGGGCACATATTCGTGAATAGCACCTCTCTATCGGAACACCCTATAAGTTTTAGTATTTGTTGCTATAGCGGCTATACATCATCTGTGAAAATTTCAAGAGTCTACCTATTACGGTTCCAGAGATAAAAGGCGCTGACAGACGGACAGACTTTGTAGCTAAAACAATAGGGTTACTTATTTAATATTATGCTAATTACCCATAACGTTTTATAATAAAAATGCAATTTATTTGTTGGGGGAAAGAGCTAGTCCCTATACGTATTTCACTGGTTGCTCAGGCCAGATCATCAGGAAACCTTTTTCCTAATTTTAGAGAAGCCAAAAATACTCTATAAGTAATAAAATTCTACAAAACACAATGAGAATTATGATGTTAATAGAATAATATTACAGAATATTAAAGTTTCAACAAACGTTACGTTTTTACACTTTGTGTACGGAACAATAGAAATGAGTATAACATACCCTGCACATTGGAAATCATACCACAACCTATATAATATATATTACAATATTAAAGTTTTTTTAATAATATTACAGAATATTAAAGTTTCAACAAACGTTACGTTTTTACACTTTGTGTACGGAACAATAGAAATGAGTATAACATACCCTGCACATTGGAAATCATACCACAACCTTCTGAAATGAAATGCATCTGATCGGCGCACTGTGGCACATATTTTGAGAAGGCAGCCAAAAATCAATTTTTTGTGGTTACCGATTTTAATGCTATATTACTCATTTAAAAGTACATGCATACTAGAGTACCTCGGACTATTTGAACATTATGGCAAAAAACAAACTTTCTCTGTATTTTGTTAAAATTAACAATTTTTTAGAAAATTTTAATTTTTAATTCCTATAACATTTTTGTTTTTTAAAGATTGTGTTGCAAAATAAATTTTGTATAATTAACTTATAAGCTATTAATTCGCAAAAAATATAGTCTTTGTGTCTTTCAACATTTTTTTTAAAGAAAAGGTCCATATTACTTTAAAAATCAGGTGAAAAAAAATCATTCACCAGCTTGTAGTCCAAACCCTCCCCTTAAACCCTCCCAAACCCTCCCCTTAAACACTTAAATTTTATAATAAAACACAAACACGTATTTAAAGAAGCTTCAAATACATTCAAATCCGCTGGCCCTTAAGATTCTAAATAATCGTGGTTACATTCGACTAAGGAGGATGACTATTTCCTTTTTTGGCCAAACCACAGAGAGATGAATCCAAAATGATGTCATCCACCAAAAAAATCAATTTATGTATAATTTATTTTTATGATATGAACACTTCTTGTAAGTTCAATTATATTTAAAGATATAGTAAATATTAAACATATTTATTTATAAATTGAAAAAGAAACATGCAATAAAATAATTTAATATTATCCCCATTTATAAAACGACTCCCATATAATAAAGTCTCAATTTATTAAAAAATATTATAACATACAATAACTTCGCGTAAGAGCATCGATATACTGATTCTAAAGCTTATTAATATAGTTTGTTTCCATAACCAAGTGCAAGTTCTAATGTCTTTTTTAAGACACTAGCTATCTACCATAAATATAAAACTGACATTAAAGCACCATTTACTCCTTTTAACGGCTTCTAACGTTTTTATTGCTGTTTTACAGCATTTATTAATATTAGAGGATTATTTTAAACGTTTTATTTGAAATTATAATTGGCCATAAAAAGTATGGTTATTTAACTATTTATCAACATGCTGGCCACAAAATAAGCTACACTGCTTAGTAATGTTTTATTTTATTTCTTTATACCTATAAAGCTGATTAATTTTTTGGCTTTATACATTTACTATTGATTTTTCTACAATTGTATTAAAGATGACAATAAAGTAATAAATTGTGCTCATATGAGAACTGTTCAGGGCAACAAATGTCAAGTCTTCTCTTTTCTTTAGTATGCTGAAGCAAATAATAAATAAATAAATAAATAAATAAATAAACAATAGTCCTTGAAACTACAAAATACCAATAAAATTTAGTAAACGGGTAAATCAAAAGAAATGGTTGTAATAATGAATTGGAGCTGGAAAAAATATATCTGTGTAATGAAGAGCACCCGAGATGGTTGACATCTGAGCTTATTTTACGGCATTGTAAATGGATGCTCGTAAAAATCAGGCCCCAATATCACCAGACGTGGACGTCTTATGGCTATTAAGCAAACATAATATTTTAAATGCCGTCTACAAACTAGGAGATCTATAGACTCAGGAAATAGGATGTAACAATAATTCCACTTTCATCAGGTGTGTATGGCTGCATTGCTTCTTGATGATTATCTATTCACTCTTAATGTAGAGTATAAAACAAAAACAAAACCAAATGGAAAATACAAATGTTTAAGCTATTTCATGTCCTGATTTCATCCTCAATAGAAATTTAAAGAATGAATGCCCAAATTGTCTAATATTTTTTGATTTTAACATACAGTCCATTCAGTTGATTAAAAAATACTGCAATACAGCAAATTAAAAAAAAAAGTTATCAGAAATATTTTATAAAAATTAGTTTTTTCGCGTAAAAGATTCACGTTAATACTACAAATACCTGATATAAAATGCAACAGCTTTTTTAACATAAAATAATTTCCAATCCAAACAAATCTAATCAATAACATTACTTACATATATTACTAAAAACAGTTAGTGTTTTTTTTGTCTGATTGCAAAATGGAAGATTTAAGTATTGTGCAAAAAAAAATTTTGTCTAGACATTATTTTATTTTTATTTGTAATGAAGACAAATCATTGTCTAGGTGAAATGAATTGTCATTCTAAAACAATGAAAACTTTAATCTTAAAAAAATTGGTAATTTTAGTTTCTGTACTTGATCAGAAGTACTTTTAATTGCAAATATGAGCCCTTGATTTTGAAAGTGGTATAAGTAAATAATTTTAAAAATTTAGTTTGTCAGCTATTTCATATCAAATCCTAATAAAATAACAATCTGAAGTAATTCGCAGTATGCCATGCAAATTAAGTGATAAATTGAGTTTATTTTTTGGTTAGTAAACAAAATACATTTACTGCATATTTTAATAGTGGCATAAGTCAGTCTGTTTTCAAAGCTTGGCAAAATAATTATTAGCAATTTTGTCATGTCTTCAGATAACGGTTCAGATATGATTATGTAATCCTATAAATGTAAAAACGCACTATTTATAGTTAATTGTATAAACTAAAATTAAAAAAGCGAATTATTTATATATCCCTGAACATTATTATAACAAACACCAATGGAGAATCTTGGCTAAAAATATAATGGATCAGATTTCTAAAAAAATGCTCCATGTAAGATGTTTTATAAAACTTCTTTGGATGACAATTCCAAACTCAAAGTGTTAAACCTTTCAAATAAAAAAGAAAGGCCAAAAATATACGACAATATTGATTTGATTCCATTATACACAACCATTACATCAATAACAGAAGAAAAACATAAATATATAGTGGATTTACTACACTATATCCCACCAATTTTCCACCAACAGTTTATTTCTATACTAAAAATTTAATTATTTAGTTACAATTTAATGAGTTCAAATAAATTGTTAGTTTCTAACAAAAATTTTTTCTTTCAAACTTTCAAAACCACATTTCCTTTAAAAAGTGGTTATAAATTTCACAATTATAACAAATACTTATTTGTTGGCACTATTTAATTGAAAAATATTTTCCATAATATTTTTTAATCCTTTAAAATGCAAACCTCTTAATGTCCCGAAACAAGAAATATATGAGTTATACCACTTTCATAATCAAGGGCTCATATATATTTTTTATAATCTATATTTTAGGTATTAAAACTTTTATAGTTTTAATTTTAATCAATAGCGTGTTATTAACCTAAATTACGAATTCACTTAAATTGATTACTAAGGGGTAAGCTACTTTCTATGGCACTACCTGCGAAGTTTTTTGCTGAATGAATACTAATGGCAATTATTTTTATAAAAGACAATACTACCTGAGAAGCTTTTTATTTGTCTCCAGAAAACACCCAGAGTTTTTGGCAGGAATCGAACCCGCAACCCACAGACTGATAGACTAGCGCGCTATCAATCAGTCTATCGAGTCACTTGACATGATGTTATCATGTGAAAAAGAGTAGATAGGAATGTTACCTTGAAAAAATAATGCCACTTAGAAAAATAAAAAAAAAAAAAATACCCCTGAATAAATCTTGAACTCGTTTGATGAAATCCCATGTCTAACAAATTCTTAGGATGCGAACCCTAAAGATAATTTGAGAAAAGCTATCACCGACACCAAAAGCAATAAACTTTGACAGAAGCCCCATCAAACGCCTTGGATATATATAGAGCCACCATCTTACTTCTGCCAAAATAAGGTATTCAATGACACCATTTTGTTTCGAAAGGTAGCAAGTTTCCTGAAGAGCGTTTTCTATGGAAACCATTCTGGCAGTCGTTTTTTTAATTGTTGGACTTTAAATACTTCCCAAGATAAAAATGTATCATAATTTGTATTACTTTAGAAAGCATAGAACAAATTAAGTAATTTTCGAGATTATTACCCTCTCCCCACATTGGAAATTTACCGGCTTGATACAAATTGCTAAAAAAAGTCAGTAAAAGCTACACTAGTGTCGAAGAATACTGCTTTAACACTAGTGCTGGAATGCCATCCGTTAGGGTAGTAACTAATTGCTTTCCGGCAAGAAAAATTTACTTACAAATTGACTAGCCAGAAGTTTAGCCTTATTAACACTAATCAGGATCAGTGAATATTTGGTTATCCTTTTTTATTAGACTTTAATTCAATTTTAAACATAGATATATCCTAATCTAGAAGGTTATATAAGGCTTTAGCTATTGGTAAAATATTATAATGGGCCTAACAGATCCTAATTTAGAAGGTCTAAAAGGATTTGTCTGTTTTCAAAACTTTATGTCAGAAGAAAGAAAGAGTGTGCAAAAGGCAGTTTAATGCAAAAAACACGTTTTGCGATGTTCGTGCATTGTAATCAACGAAACCGATTTCAATATTTTTATTTTTTAATTTTTATGATAAAGCATAAAACTAACACGTTGCTAGTGTTTTAACTCCCTAACTACACATTTTATTTCAAATTTCAAATCAAACACATTTTTTTCTTTTTCAATATTGGAGAAGTTTTTAAATAGTTAACTATTGTAGCGGTGCCTAGAAATGCCCTAAAAGTGGCCCCGCAATACCAAGTAAAGAAGCTGGTGTTAAACATATTTTTAGTATCAAGTGCTCTTAAAAAATAATAAGAAACACTTTTCTCTTTTGGTAATTTTCTAGATATTTTTTAGGCATTTTGGTTTATGTTTTTTTGTAGCATTATTGATCACTTTAGCATTTCTATTGTTTGTTTTTTCTTTAGTTCATTTCATGCTTTTTTTTGTCAATGTGTAAAAAGAAATTTTTGTTGACCTTGAACTTTTAGTTTTTGTTGTTGTAGAAATGGTTGTTTGTATTCTGCTGGACCAAAACAATTTCAGAAATTTATTTCTTTCGTGTTGCTTTGGCTTAATTCTATTTAATTGAATTTTTTAGATGACATTTTTATTTGTTGTTTAGTGGACAAACACAGTGGTGGTTTATGATATGAGAACATGAAAAGATAATAAAAAAAATAAATAAATAAGTTTTAAAACTTTTTTAATATGTATTTTCTAAATATGTATATATTTGTTTAGTTGTTTGAAAGTACATATAGAGGATTCATGTGATTTATCGATTTTTGAAAAACTATTGTATAGCTAGAATGATCATAAAATTACACTTTATTAAAAATAGGATTTTTAAGCTCTTAAAACAAAGCTGGATGTAAAAGTATTTGTAATTAATATATATTTTTGAAATTTTAATATATTTATAAATCTTCCTTCCATTCTTTGTTTAGAGAGACCTGCGCAGGAAAATGCATGAAATCTGATAAAAAAATAAGATTTGTTTAGAGAGACCTGCGCAGAAAAATGCAGCATCTGATAAAAAATAAGATTTAGAACAGAAAACCCGGCATAATGTTTTGAGTCCTTTATTGTTTTTATCAGCTCAGGCTAATATTTTATGTATTTTACATAAGAATTATATTTTGTCTAGCCTGTCTTGAACGTACAATTCATTTTAACCCAGTGTGCTTAATATCCTTTAGTTATTTTGTGTTAACCTTGAATAAACCAAGTTTCTCCTACTTATTCGACAGTTTTTAAACTTGTTATTAAAAAGAGTTCTTCTTTTATAGTATATTGCCATTATTATAACTTCCCAATAGCTAAAGTTAGGAGTTAAGTATTTTATAGTTATTATAAGTATAAAAGTAGTCTATAACTATTACGTGTTTTACTATAACGAAAAGCTATTTATCTCTCCGATAAAATAATAACTTTGGCTATTGGCAAGTTATAATAATAGGCATAAGTCATCCAAATTGCATTCTGTTAAAATTAAATATATACAGATGAAATTTAAAGTCACGCTTAAGTTCGTTTTTATTCTCTCTAAGAAAGAATATTTTTTTTCTTAGAGAGAATTAAACGTTATGGGTAATATAAGCATAATATTATATAATTAATATTTAAATTCACAAACATTTTTAAATAACTAAACATTCAATTGCTTCTGCAAACTGTTGGCAACACTTGTTATTTTTCGATTCTCTTGCGAGAACAAAATTACTTGTGGATGCATTTCAATACACTTTACGTCTGCATTAAGTGATGGAAAAAACCCAATTGTATGATAGTATGGAAAAATAAAAACGTCGGTTGTTTGATGGTGTTCTGTTGAAGCTTAAATATTCTGAAATATTATTCTATTAACACTTCTCATTTTAACAATTAAGGGGCCAAGCGTACTTTCACTGGTTTTTCTCTACTTTCTCTTAGAAATAAAATTGGCTTAGGTACCTCCTCACAAAATTTAGTTAAAATCCATCCAGTAGTTTTTACGTTATACGACGTAAATGAAAAGCAGAGAGATTAAAAATAATTAAAATTACAAATTAGGTGATTAATATTAAAGAAAAGTTGGAAAAATTTAATTTCAGACACCCGCAGAATGGAATGCATTTCCTAGACATCTACGTCGGTCATCAGCACTCTTCGTATCTATCTACTTAGAGTAGTGTTTAGTTGTAAGCAACATCTATTTAACCAACCAAATTCAGATAAAGGAATACGAGATAACTGTATTCAATCATCAATCGTCAGTTGGTGAGAAATGAGTGCTGATCACGGACGTAGCTGTCTAGAAAATGCATTGCATTCTACTGGTATCTAAAACTAAATTTTTACAATTTTTCTTAAATATTAATCACCTGATTTCTTAGAGAGAATAAAAACGAACTTAAGCTTGACTTCAAATTTCATCTGTATGTAAAATAAATACTTCGGCCGATAAAATTTTAATAATTCAAAATTAAATATATAAAATATAAAATTAAATATAAAATTAAATAAATTATAAATATAAAATAATTAGTTTTTTTTTAATTTATGACCTATACATAAGATGCCATCGGAACTCGTCATTAGTGTTATTGGATTGTTTTGAAATCCTGCAATTATTTTCTGCCCTTAAGAATACAAAAGTTTTTTTAATCATGGTTTGCTAATATCATTAGTATAATCTTAAAAAAATGCTTCATATGACTTAGAACTTTAGAAGTGTCGACTGAAGTAGTGAAAATTTAAAAACGTAAAGAAACAATAAAAAGTTTTATTACGGTGAACAGCAAAATTTTTTCCTTAAAAATACAGGATTTTTTTTTCTTAATTTGTAAATACATCTAATTCTGTTTTTACACCGGAGATTGGTTCCAGAAAAATCAATGTAAAAAAAGATATTGATACAAAAATATGTGATTGGTTCCTTATCTCTAAAACCTATTAAAATTAGTGAAAAACGAGATTTTTTTTAAGAACAAGAAATCATATTTATTTTTACACATATATGCATGTACATATAATGTGTATTTGCACCGTTTATTTGCATCTTTAGTGTATGATGAAGACTTAACAGATAGTTTCATTCCAGAATTCAACGATTGCCTAATTTAATTAAATTTTTTTTTATAGTTCTTACTGTTACTTCCTTTAAACCGAATAAGAAATGTTGAGCCTTCTCCATTTCGAAGGCGATCTAAAATTTCAATTTTGTTTTCTAAAGAAATGGTTTTACGTTGTAGTTTTTTATTTGGTATCTTCGACGTCTTCTTTGGGAGATGGATTGATAGTTCACAAAATATTAACACATTTCAATTGCTCTTACAAGTAAAAATCCTTGTATTCACAAAACAAGAATTCCTCTAGATTTTTTATATAAAAATATTTTGCAAAACTAAAATTTTACAAATAAAATCTAAGCTCAAAAGATTTTGAATCGTGCTAAATGGAATAAAATCGTGTAAAAAAAAATATTTTTTTTATTTTCAAACCGTGTAAAAAAAGACCGTGAAAAAACAGAATTGGGTGTATTAGTCTTATACTACCGTTGTACTTGTATTACTGAAAATTATATTTTAGTAACTTTAATTTTTAATATTCTTATATAACATATTCATTTTGTTAGAGAACTTCTTCACATAAATATTCACATAAAACTGCATATAGAACTGAGACGTATGATTAATATTAACATCATATAACAAAAGATAAATTAAATGTCAATCATACGCACCATTGACAAAGGTTTTGCTTATTAAATTTACTAAATAGCTAAAAGTTAACACTTTAAATTATTAAAATATAAATATTACTCGAAATATCAACTAGAGAAATATTCAAAATGAAAAAACCCTTTTATATGTCAAATATCTTATTTTTATAAAAATTTGTTATCATTGAATAACAGATTTTTTATATCTACTAAACAAATATTTTACTTTTATATGTATTTTTTTTGTCAGCCAGTACATATTACCATTGTTTTTATCAAAAATATTAATACTGGTCTAATACTTGAAGCTAATACTGTTAATGCTTCAACTGTCGAATTCAGATTTATTGTAACCTTTTTCTTAAAGTAATGTAAGAAAAAAAAAAATAAAAAATGTTTATAAGCATTTTACTATTAACAAGTTGGATTTATTGTGAAAAGCTTTTAAAAACTTTTCTTTCAGTTTTTTCTAAGGTTATATTAAATTAAAGTGTTGAATATTTAAGTATTTATATAATAAAAATAACTAAACTAAGTAAAATTAAATGAAATTAAATAACATATTCAATTGAAGTGTTGAATATTTAAGTATTTATATAATAAAAAGAACTAAACTATGTTAAATGACTAAAATTAAATGAAATTAAATAACATATGAATAGTATAGTTTTTTTTTCTAAATTTTTAAGCTAAGAGAAAGACAATCAAAATAAATTATATCAAAGGAAATATTTCTACATTTTATGACTGCTGTCAAAATACTTCAAAATAATAACATTTTATAAAATAATTTTTCAGACATTTATATTTTTTAGCTTTGATCAGTTACATGCATAGTAAAAATTAAAGAATTTACTGTAACATTGTTTTAAAAGTATTAAAGCTTTCCGCATCAGCGGATCTCCGAGCTATTGGGTTTCCTTGAGCAGACAGCATATTAGCAAAATTGGGAGTTCGCTAATGTAACGCCAGCTCTCTGAGAATAAGAGGCTAACAATTCTAAAACTGACCATAACATAGAAATTTGTTTTTTACTTTCTTAAGTGATGAAAAGTTTAATAAACTTCTGTGTACACGTAGAGAAAAACTATCGTTGCAGTACAGTCACAAAAACCATTTTATGTTCTTTTTTAATCATACTATATATGGTTACGGTGCACAAATCTTAGTTGTTTTTAAAATTACTAGAAGACTATTACATGCTTTTTTGACGAAATTAAACCTGCATTAGCAAATTTTTTTGATACATTTAATAACTCAAACATTATTTAAGTGTATTGTATAGAAACTCATTACTATTACTATGTTTTGGAATCTACAAATTAAATTTAAATATATGGAATACAAACATGTAGGCGGTATGTATCATGTTGGTGTTTTCAAGCTAAAGCTAACTAAATTAATTGATAATTGTATTTCCATTTATTAAATCTCTTTTGTTGTTATTAAAATTATAATATGCAATAGACTATGCAGTGCATTTATTCAATTTATGTTAGAAAGAGTTGTGCCGATATATCGGCTCTATAACTCGGAGACCTAGAGGATTTTTAGTGACTCCCTTCAAATTACAAATTCTGAGTCACGCATATTGTGTTCTGTTACCCATCACTTCGCAACTTAAGATTCCTGATGAAGGCGACGACATCTTTTAGCTTGCACCCTGAGAAGTCGCTTAGACTATCGTGTAATTTTTCGCCTTGTCACTAAACCTGTGGCTTCGTAATACTGTACAGAGTGAAGTTATGTGTTCAACGGTTTAATTTCCCTTCATCATCCTACAGAAATCTTATATACCGATAACCCATCTAAGGTTTCTACCCTAATGGCACAGTGGCGGTTAAATTTTAAGGGCCGATGTTGAATGTGAACCACACCTAAACGTCAAGTTCTTTATTGCATTTAGTTTGACGTTTCTCAATTTCAGACTAACTCAATTCGAACCATGAAATCGTCAATGGTCAGGATGGTGGCAAGAAATGGCAATGTTGGATGATAAATTTTCGAAAAAAATCATCTTCATTGACGAGGTACATTTGCACCTCAGTGAATTCGTCAATAAGCAGAATTGCCGCATTTGGGCGAATGATAATCCAAGAGTGATTGTCGAAATCCAATGCACCCACAAAGAGTGCATCAGGCCTATTTTTTTCCAAAATGAGGCCGGTCAGGCAGTTACTGTGACTGGTGTTCGCTATCGTGATATGATAACGATCTTTCTATGGCCCGAAATGGAAGATATGGATGTGGACGATATGTGGTTTCAACAGGACGGTGCCCATTGCCACACAGCTAACGAAACAATGGCTCTTTTGTGCGACAAATTCAATGGCCGTGTTATCTGACGTGGTGGCGATGTCAATTCGCCGCCAAGATAATGTGATTTGACACCGTTGGACTTATTTCTTTGGGGTTATTTGAAAGAAAAACCTATACGTCGATAAGCCAGCAAGAGCTTAAGGATGAGGTAATTCGATACATTAACGGCATAGAACCTCAATTATGCCTCAGCGTCCTCGAAAATTTGGAGCGTAGAGTAGAGGTGTGCCGCCGAGGTCGCGGCGGCCATTTGGCCGATATTTTATTACATACATAATTGAACAATTTTATAAAAATAAAAATAAAATACCAATTTTATAAAAAAAAATGGCAATAATTTCCTAAATAATTCGTGTCTTATTCAAAGTCAACATTGGCCCTTAAAAATTTAACCACCCTTTACTACAATGTCCAGAGTCTTTGCTGAGAACCGAAGTCACAATATCTCACAGATATAAAGTAGCAAATTACCTACTTGTCTACCGGAGTACCGTTGTGTAGCACAAGAAATAAATGTAATAGTCAAGACAATGTTTTTTTCAGATCATTAAAATTCTTTATAAAATTTCTGAGAAGCACAGATAAAGCATTTAATGTATGAAAATTTATTTTTAAAGTAACTCTACTTTAAACTATTGTATAAAGTTATTGAGATAAAAAAATCGCTAAAATACGTAAGATTTTCTGCTTCAATATCACTAAAATGTTTGTATGTTTGTCTTGTTGTCTTGATTATAACAATTTTATTTTTTCTCGTATAATCAGTGGGTAGTTCTAATTTATTATTTTGTTATGTGCATTTACATACATATATACATAAATACATATGTATGTATGTATATTTTTTTTTATTATGTATGAAAAACACATGCATGCACACACAGAAAAGGTTGTTTAGACAGCTTTTGTGACAAATTGCTTAAGAACGTGAAGCTTATTTTTATTTTTGACATACATATACAAATATAGAAGTTGTAATTTCTACATTTTTAACACGAAAGGCATTTAAAATTATGGTAAAAATATTTTATGCAAAAACATTTATTTGAAAAATAACTCACAGACGCCAGTACTTTAATATGAATGAATACCTGTGTTGACATTTATGGCAAAGGACAGTTAAAAGTTGCCAAGTAGGTCAGGTAAGTATCTTTGCATTCCTGGCAGTCCTAATAAATTTATTTTGCTGTTTTAAATTGATAAATTGTCTAGACAGGTAAAGACTTCAAGAAAACCATTTAAGGAAAATTTAAATTCTTAATATTTTGATGGTACTAGAAGCTCTTAACAAAGGTTTGTTTATGTTAAAGCAAATCAGATTTAAATTTAATGTTTTTAATTATTATTATTCTTATTTTTATTTTAAATTAATGTTGGGTAATTCCATGTCAAATCAACCAAAAATAAATTGTTTTCAAATTTACCACTTCTTTGACTTTCCGATGCCAAATGTAATTTTAAAAAAATTCTTACATCTCTTATAGTTTTTTAGCTATACAGTTATCAAAATAGGAAAATATGGCTTTTTTACATATGGGCTCGAGGATATAAAAAAATGTAGGTCATTCTTAATTTCCCTTGACATGGCCACTTTTTTTATAATAACTCGCTGAAATTGTAAGACACATGAAGAATCGAAATATCTTTTGTGGCTGATTTTTTCTGTTTTTTCTTGCTCTTTAAATTAATTTTACGTGAGAACTGTTACTTATTATAACTATAAATTTTGCTTATTTTTGTAAAGTAAATTGCAAATAAAGATGATGAAAAAAAGTGCGGGGCTGTCGTTGGGACTGCCAATAGAAGTGAAAACTAAGTAATTTGTGATTACTTTTTCCCATGATTTTTTATGAAATGCAAAGCAAGAGGATCATTTAAATTTTCACAGAATAATTAATTAGAAATATTGATAATAATCTTTTTATTATTGAAGTTAAGAGTTCGACTAAAGTTTTCGGCTTTACAACTTTTGTTTCTTTTTTAAATGTCCGCTTATTACAAACTTTTTCTGAAAATATACATATACATACATATCTAAGTATATTTATTAGTTAATTTGTTTTTAATCATATTAACTCTGCAGATAATATTGGGCTATGTGGTCCTTTGTAACTGAAATGGACTAGCTGCAACGTGGTCCTATGTAATGCAGTCACGGACCATGTTATTTTCCAACAAGAGTTTATTGTTAAACGACAAGTTATCGCGTTTTGACGATTGCATAGAGCGTTGCCAAGAGCTGTACAGTTCGTGCAGTTAGAACTAGGTAGCAGAGACTGACAAAAAGTACTTATAAAATAAATGTAGTTAAAAATTTACACATATTTTTATGTATTAGTTATACCTATATGTACTTATAACACAGAAAATACCTACCCATACTCATTTGCAGTGAAATAAGTATGGGTGTACTCAATACATATAACAAACATTATTTATACAAAACGAACTTAGAAATGTATACGTAATGCATGTATGAGTACAACTGGTTACAGGTAGATATAGTGATGGGTATCTGTCATACGCATACTTATAACTACCTAATACTTACAAGTATGGAAATGTAGTTATAATACTCTAAGTATACTTATAAGTAAAACAACTACTTTTAGGAATAGTGTGTATAAAACGGTGTATGATGTTTGGCAATATTTTGTTTATAACCGAACATTGGTTAAGTATGGAAAACCAAAATAATTTTTATATTAGGGAGAAGGAATGAGTGAAAGTATTTTTAAATTGCGAAATAATTAATACTATAATTACATATATTTATAAAATACTCTGAGTATACTAAGTATACTTATTCCCACTCTATACTTACAAGTATGTGTATAGCCAATACTTTATCCAACTTTTACTTATACTTAGTTGTATTGCGAAAAATAATGAACAAGTATGCGAACACTTATTCTCTGCCTATACTTGTAGCTCTTTAAGTTGAAATTAATATGAGTACGTGTGTATTGTATGTTGTTTGAGCTGTAGGTATACACATTTATACATGTTTGGCCTCAAATACTTAATAAGTACTAAAAATTATAAATACTTTTGTCTTTCTCTGCTATAGTATATAGGTAGTATGATATTTGTTGAAAGATTACATAGTGGTAACTCTGATACCATCCATTGTTTATTTTCGTAAACAATTTTGTTAACATTGTACATTGTACAATATAAAGTAGTAAAATTAAAATTATTATACAAGTAGATATGTAATTAATATGTAATAAGTATTAATAATTAAAAGAAATATGAACTGTAGTGCGCGCCATAAACGGCATCTTGTAAAAATAGAAAAAGAAAATTATTTAAACAAACTCTCTGGGGTGTTCCATCGTGCAGTGACATAGAGTAGATTTGAAACTACTCTCAAGTAATGCAAAGCTGGGTTATATGGTCAAGCCATAGGACATCGATCATAGTGCTGGACAATAGATCATGTTTTCTCCATACACCTGGGTTACCTTTGGACTAGTCCTAATTACATGCGTGTATGGAGTAGTCACGTTATCTTCAGGGAAATCAGTATACTAACACGCATAAAAAATATGTGTTACAGTGAGCAATGTTGAGTGAATCAGCTTAAAATCTATATCAGAGAGAATCAAAACATGTTTCGTTTAGTTTTTTTTTCAAACTAAAACATTGCAATGTTGCTAATCATTGTGCCAATAGAATGAATGAAATAACAGCTTTCCTTTGTTTGCATAAAGACAAACTAAATGGCAGGAATACCGATGGACAGAATAGTCAGACATACAGGCAGACAGACCATCTGATAGTCAGACCGTCAGTTATGCAAACCAGCAGACAGTTAGTGAGACCATCAGACAGTTCGTCAGACCGTCAGACCGTCAGATCGTCACACAGTCCTTCAGACAGACAGTCAGTCAGCCAAACCATCAGTCGAACAGTCAGACCGTCAAATAGTCAGACCGTCAAATAGTCAGACCGTCAGATAGTCAGACCGTCAGTTTTTCAGACAGTCAAATAGTGAGTAAGACCGTCATATCGTCAATCAGAACGTCTAACAGTGAGTCAGACCGTCAAACAGTCAAACAGTCAGACCGTCAAATAGTCCGATGGTCAAACAGTCAGACCGTTAGTCAGTCAGACAATCAATCACACAGTCACTCAGTCTATCTATCTATAGAAACCAGCAGACGTATCTATAAAAACCAACGTTAGGTTTACCATGGTGACGATGATGGGAGTTCTATACTTTTTCTTCAACCAAATGGTGACGACGATTTTTTGAGGTACCGACGGTTTTTGAGTTCAATATTTTTTCTTCAACCAAAGAGTGCTTAACGTACTTACAGAAGTTTTCACTTCAATAATAATCAATAATGGTGACGACGGTTTTTGGTGACGGCGGTTTTTGGTGACGGCGGTTTTTGGTGACGACGGTTTTTAAAATCATTATTTTTTCCTCAACCAAAAAGTGCTCAACGTGCCTAAAGAAGTTTTCACTTCAAAAACATAATATTGAAAAATGTATCCTTTTTAACCATAAAAAATTAACCCAATTAAAATCTAGGAATCATAAATAAGAGTTTTTAATATATTTTTTAATACGAAACTATACTTAGCCAAATAATATTTTATAATTGATTTTGCTATATGCATTAAATGTAATTTTAAAGGAACTCGAGTTGATATTATATTTTCAATAGATTGCCAACATCCCAAAGTATAAACTCGATTATCTGCTTAATAAATCAGTTGGCAATTGTTTTAAAATAAAAGTAATATTCATTTAACTTTCTGTCTCCGTATATTCCTTTGTAAAAATCCACATTAAACCTGGTAATTACAAAAAAAAAAAAAAAAAAAAAACGAATAAATGAGATACGAAAATTCCTTACATCAAGTCACATCACCGACACAATCTAACCCTAATCAATAAAGTTGATAGTTTCGTCTACAAAAACAATGTTAGCGAAAAACTGTAGTTAAATATTGGCTGAACTTTTTGTTTTTGCTTTTCAAAAATGAATCTTTAGTGTATGCCAAAGTGGTAAATGATGATATTGGTTAAAATTGATTGCAACATGATATATTGGGCGCCTTTGAAAGATTTATGTTGTTGAAGGCAACACATCTAATCAATTGACATGGCTTATGGTTTTTCTGCTAAATGAATGAATTTCTATGCATAAACAAGCACTTGCATTTATAAATGAAACCCAAAAAAAAAAAAATAAAAATTTATGCACGCACAAAAATAGTGAAGGAATTACGCTGCATACTTGAAACATTAGACTACAGCAAACATGTTTTAAATACGCCAATTGCATGACAAAATACCGAAGGAAACCGTTTATTGCAAACGAAACATTGATGTGTAAATATCGAAATTTTGTTGATGTGGGCTGGTGTTTACTAAATACGACAAACAAAAAAAAAAAAAAAAAAAACAAATGAAATTTGTGGGGTCAATGCTGTAGACAGTATTTGGCATTGGCAATAAATTTGGAAATTTTTATTTGCTCTTAAGGCAATCAAAATATTAGTTATATATAAGGGTTGACAAAGTAAATAAAAATAAGAAAAATCAGAATTTCGAATTAAAAACATTGGTTATTAATGTTTTCATGTGAATTTTTGCTTACAATCCAAATCCATATACCAGGTATTTTTTTTTTAACAATACTATCTGTGAAGACACTGGCTTGTTTGGAAAAAACACCCAGAGTCTTTGGCGGGAATCGAACCCGAAACCCTCCCACTTATAGAGTATCGCCCTACCAATGATGGCACTCAAATGTCCTAATGGGTGATTTTTTTGAGGTTAGGATTTTCATGCATTAGTATTTGACAGATCATGTGAGATTTCAGACATGGTGCCAAAGAGAAAGATGCTCAGTATGCTTTGACATTTCATCATGAATAGACTTACTAACGAGCAACGCTTGGAAATCATTGAATTTTATTACCAAAATCAGTGTTCGGTTCGAAATGTTCAAATGTGACAAATTTTGTTCAGCGATGAGGCTCATTTCTGGTTGAATGGCTACGTAAATAAGCAAAATTGCCGCATTTGGAGTGAAGAGCAACCAGAAGCCGTTCAAGAACTGCCCATGCATCCCGAAAAATGCACTGTTTGGTGTGGTTTGTACGCTGGTGGAATCATTGGACCGTATTTTTTCAAAGATGCTGTTGGACGCAACGTTACGGTGAATGGCGATCGCTATCGTTCGATGCTAACAAACTTTTTGTTGCCAAAAATGGAACAACTGAACTTGGTTGACATGTGGTTTCAACAAGATGGCGCTACATGCCACACAGCTCGCGATTCTATGGCCATTTTGAGGGAAAACTTCGGAGAACAATTCATCTCAAGAAATGGACCGGTAAGTTGGCCACCAAGATCATGCGATTTGACGCCTTTAGACTATTTTTTGTGGGGCTACGTCAAGTCTAAAGTCTACAGAAATAAGCCAGCAACTATTCCAGCTTTGGAAGACAACATTTCCGAAGAAATTCGGGCTATTCCGGCCGAAATGCTCGAAAAAGTTGCCCAAAATTGGACTTTCCGAATGGACCACCTAAGACGCAGCCGCGGTCAACATTTAAATGAAATTATCTTCAAAAAGTAAATGTCATGGACCAATCTAACGTTTCAAATAAAGAACCGATTAGATTTTGCAAATTTTATGCGTTTTTTTTTTAAAAAAAAGTTCTCAAGCTCTTAAAAAATCACTCGTTATAAGGAAAAAATAATATAAAATATCGAAATAGCCGAAAATGGTGGTTATAATAAAACTTTGCAGATTTGGAGCTTAAGATCATAATTTTTTTTTAATTATGTTTATTTTGCATACAATAATTCTATTTTGCTTAAATTAATTTTTTTATTCTTTTAGATACATATTTTTATCAATAACTAGCTGTGGCGACCACTGCGTAGGCGTCCTAATCCACATCAAATTTAGAAAACGCTTTTATAGTTTATTAATTGTGATTTATATATTTAATTTAAATAGAGGTACCCATCGCTGGGTAATTACCCTAAGGGTCTGTGAGCACATACACAATCTCAACCAGAATCTCACAAAGAGAACAAAACATGTAAACATTTTAAAACAAGGGCATGCAAGCTTTCAACAATATAGGTTTGTGTCATTTTGCTAAATATTTAGCAAACCAATGCATTTTCATTTAAACCATTTTTTTTTTTTGGTTGGGGGCCTTTGGTAATTACTCAAGAACAAAGGATTTATATAAAATTCTAAAAGTTATGTAATTCTTAAATTTATATAAGTTTCTAAAATTTATATAAAATTCTAAAATAATTGTAGAGTTTTGTAAATAGTGTTTAAAATATCCCTGTCAAGGTCCTGTCAAGTTAAATCAGTAAAATTGCTTACTTTTACTACTTTTCTCTATTTTCTCTTGGAAATAATATATTTTCAAAAGAAAAAATTATTCTGTATTTGAACAGAGATACTATATATTTTGTCCGATTTTGATTTTAAAGAAATCCACACAAAAGACCCTAACGTTTTTAGTGCCGCATATCAGTTTATATATTTACTTTATAAAAAATAAAGTATGCATATCCGGTTAGTTCAGTTCAGTCATGGTTTATGTATTTACTTTATTACTAAAATAACTGCGTACTTTCACTTCTTTTTCTGCACTTTCTCCTATAAATAAAATATTTTTGTGGAAAAAAAAGTATCCTATATTGGAATCAGGATGCTAAGCTATCTCCTCACAAAATGTTCTTATGTTGTGATGCGAACACAAATGAAAAGCAGACCGATAGATAGAAAGACAGACGGAAATGAGTTACAATTTTTTATATGTATAGATATGTTTTATTTTGCACTACACACCCGAAAATGCTAACATGAAAGTGCCATGAAAATAATGTTATAACACAACAGGATGAAAACTGTTAACAGTAGAAAAGTCAGTCGTGTATATAGACTCTACCTCTTCATATCCTCTATGAAAAGCTTCACCTCTCTGTGCTTTAATTTGAAAAAGGGCTCTTATGAATATTTTATTGCAATTATAAAAATTAAATTTGTTTAAAATTTCAAATGCTATGTTTTTTCGCAAAATAAATATCGCAAATTGTTAAAATTGCAATGAAGTGAGTCAGTCGTTGATAAAAATTTTTGAAAAATAATTATAATTCGAAAAGTTTAGCTTTATTTATTTATTTACACAAATTTAAAATTCGAATTTAATTTTAAATAATTTCCATTATTGTGAGAAAAAAAAATTATACAAAATGTCCCGTGTTCCACACCAGAGACTGACAAAAAGTACTTATAAAATAAATGTGGTTAAGTATTTACACATGTTTTTGGATATTAGTTATACCTATACTTATAACACAGAAAATACCTACACATACTCATTTGCAGTGAAATAAGTATGGGTGTACTCAATACTTATAACAAACATTATTTATACACAACGAACTTAAAAATGTATACGTAATGCATGTATGAGTACAACTGGTTATAGGTAGATAAAGTGATGGGTATCTGTCATACCCATACTTATAACTACCTAATACTTACAAGTATGGAAATGTAGTTATAATACTCTAAGTATACTTATAAGTAAAACATCTGCTTTTAGGAATTGTGTGTATAAAACGGTGTATGATGTTTGGCAATATTTTGTTTATAACCGAACATTGGTTAAATATGGAAAACCAAAATAATTTTTATATTAGGGTGAAGGAATGAATGAAAGTATTTTTAAATTGTGAAATAATTAACACATATAATTACATATATTTATAAAATACTCTAAGTATACTAAGGATACTTATTCCCACTCTATACTTACAAGTATGGGTATAGCCAATACTTTATCCAACTTTTATTTATACTTAGTTGTATTTCGAAAAATAATGAACAAGTATTCGAACACTTATTCTCTGCCTATACTTGTAGTTATTTAAGTTGAATTTGATATGAGTATGTGTGTATGGTATGTTGTTTGAGCTGTACCTATACACATTTATACATGTTTGGTCTAAAATACTTAATAAGTACTAAAAATGATACTTTTGTCATTCTCTGTTCCACACTTGCAATTTTTGTTTCTCTAACATTTTTTAAATTCTCTTTTTAAGTTGCATTCGTTTCCATACTTCAAAAATTGTGTTTCCGACGACTGCATACTTTTTTCATTTCGTAAAAAGCAAACAACAATATAATGTCGCAACATAGTTTGAAGTACATGAAACATTGTACCGCTGCCATTTTTATTTCCTCTCTCGACAACAAATACATGTGTTGCAGAAACAAAAATTGCAGGTGTGCAAAGAGACATTGTCCCTTGTATATTGTAAATAAAAAATTTAACTCAAGTACACAGACAGTTTTTTATTAATTTATTATTTTATTAAGTTCATTATATTGAATTTCTTCAATAAGACTATTTTCCATTCCGTTATTTGGTTGGGTGTAAATATGAGAAAAATGTAAGTAAATTTACCGAAATTATTATATTTTTTGTAACTGCCTCGATAGGCTGATTGATAGTACGTTAGTCTATTAGTTTGAGGGTTCGGTTCCAACCAAAGACTCTCGTTTTACCAAAATTCTCCACAGAAATATTTCTGTTTCTAATCGCTAAAAGTTTAGGATTTGCTCGAAACATGTATGGCTTAATTTTAATTTTCAACAATAAAAATAAATAAAGTGAAATCAACGGATAACTTACTCACATTAGCTTACTTTACGGATTTTAAATTTTTTTTGTTTGTTTTCTTATATTTTAAGAAATAAAAACCATGGTTGAGGTATGGTCGAAAGAACTATATTATTTTCTCTGTGATGAATACATTTTTGTAATTTGCAACATTACTTTGGTCACGATAAACAAGTTTTAGATGAAATTTCAATATTATATAATTACTACGCCCAAAAAATCAACACGGTTGGTTTTAACTTTCTAATTTGTCTCCATCCATTTCGAGGTCCCTACTTTTTTAAAGAAAAAAACACAGAAAATTCAAATTTAATGGAGAATGTTTATTATCATTTGAAAGAACATTCTTTGGCATTTATTTTTTGAAGATTATGTCTATCAAATTTGGCCGTTGCTACGTCGCAGATGGTCCATCGGTTGAGTCCAATTCTCTTTACTGGTAACTGGCGAATGACATGCGTGATTTTTTCCTCTAAGGCCTGAATCGAAGTTCGTCTGTCCGCATAAACTTTAGACTTTACATATCGCCACAGGAAAAAGTTAAACGGTGTGATATCACACGATCATGGTGGCCAATCGACCGGCCCAAAACGTGAAACTATGTGCTCACCGAAATGTTCTCTCAATGAATCCATTGATTGATGCGATGTGTGGGAAGTGGCGCCGTCTTGCTGAAACCAAATGTCGCCGAGATTTCGGGCATCAATAGTCGGTTATCATGGCACGATAAAGGTCGCCATTGACGGTTGCGTTCTCACCGGCATCATTTTTAAAGAAATATGGACCGATGATTCCACTGGCCCACAAACCACACCAAACCGTTGTTTTTTGTGGATGAAGTGGCAGCTCTTTAATCTCTTCAGGTTATTCTTCGTTCCAAATGCGGAAATTTGTTTACCATTTAGCCAGAAATGGGCCTCATCGCTAAACAAAATTTGCCTCGTAAACGTCGGATCTTCTTGGAACTTTTCAAGAGTCCATAGAGCGAAGCGATTCAGGCGTAAGTCTTTCCATTATGAAATGCCAAACAATACTAAACAAAAATAACATGACAGCATGACACGACTCACACGTGATCTGTAAAAAAAGGCTATTGAAAAAAGTACTTCGAAATGGATCACCCTTATATACATTTATGAATTTATATGGATTTATATGGAAAAATATTTTGAATATAACGTCTCCTGCTGTCAGTGTTTATAGCAATATAATTTTAGCCACCTGCTGTTTTATAAAAAACAACTTATATTTATATCTGGCGCCTAAAAGAAAAATTTTTTCCTTCAGATTTTATAGTCCTAGTTATTGATCACAACTTTCGAAATACTCTTCAAAATAAATTATTCATTTGGCAATCCTTAAACTAACAGAGAAAATTAAAATTAACTAGAAGTTGACTAAATTGTACAGTACAGCGCAAATATTTGTTTATGCCTCATGTCCATATGTGTGTCAAACAATAATACAAGTGCACAACTTTTAGAGCTTATAATTACCAAGGCAACTAAATCAGAAACGTGTCGTTGATAGTGTCGTTTTGTTGAACATTTTTCGTGGCATATTGTTGTACGTTCAGTGCTGTTTGTTAGTCATCCTTAACGATGCTTCTGCAAGTAGCACAATATTCGTGTAGGATTTTATATTAAGGCTATATACGATAGTTTGTTGGTGCTGCTATTGTCAATAGTCTAACCTCCAACTCTTAACAATTACGCCAAAAATCATGACATTACTGAATGTGCTAACGTATTGAAAACAAGATTTTATACATCCGTACTTGTGTAAAAATAACACTGACTACGAGTTGTTGCCTTTAGTAGGACAATAATCATGCGAGTGTGAAAATAAACAAATTTAAGATATTTTTCGTTTATTTTTCCAATTAAGAACATTTTGTGGATGCTGGAGCCTAAAGGCATTTTTTCTTGTTTAAAATATTTTTTCAGTTGATGTCGATGATGTTGTTGGTCGTGCTCTAACTGCTTTTCTCGTTGTACGTACTATAATTTTTTTGTTCCTCCATACAACGTCACATGAATAACAACACATGGGCAATAAATGCAACCATGTGAAAGAAATTTACACACATACTCACACACATATGGGTATGTTTAAAAAATTTATATGCATATATTTCGCAAATTTACAAACAAATTTTCTACAGATGTTTAAGGAAGAAAAAAAAAATTGGAGAAAAATATTCGTAGCAACAGGACATGGACATGTAGTAGACAAGAAATAGCACTTCACATACAGTTTTATATCGATGGTACATAGAGAAACACAGATGACGGTTATTTTTGATCATAATACAATTATTGTTGTTGCCATAGCATCCCAGAACATAAATACATGTATTTGTATGTGTAAATAACTACATGAGCTTTCTCGTATTCCATACTTGTCCCATACTTGTCCCATTCTGTTAATAAAAATATGGTAGTTTACTTTAAAGTTACTTAAATATTATTCCTAAATTTCTGTAAATTATTAAACAGTATTTTATTAAAAAGTTAATAAAATAATGATAAGGAAATGCCTAATTGGATTCAGTTTTGTCGACAATGATAGACAATCCACAATTTCTAACTCTTCCTGATTCTTGTACATCTTTCAAAAAACCGCAGTCTTATTTTCTCATAAACTGGTCTTAGCTCTCACCGAACTTTCATTTTCAAATCTAAAGGTATCATACCACAGCACACTCTACTTCTCCACGTCAACTGCGTTCAACCTAAATTAAATCTGTTGACTTCCCTATATTAGTGGGTTATAGGTCGCTACACGAGTTTTTACAAGTTCATTATCGCCAGTTTAATAGCAATTTCAAAATAAATAACGTTTTAGTTTAATGGCCTTTGTCTCTGTCTCTAAACACCCGGTAACTTTTTTAGGAACCGAAAACAGCCGTAAGGTGCTAAATTTGAAGAGTATACTGGATGCAAAATACAAAGTTTCCGGTCGGTTGAGCTCAAGCAATTTTATTCTCGGATCGTTCAATATTAAATCATAAATTTTATCATCTATTTCTGACTACCTTTTTTGGGCGACATGATTAATTAAAAATTACAAGTAATTGTGATTGTGATTGTAATTTTTTAATTATAAATTACATATAATGTGTAATTGAAAAAATCTCAATTACAATTACAAGTTTCTGAATGTAATTGAATAATTCCTATTACATCTAATTGCGTAATTGCATGTGTAATTAATTACAAACTGTAATTGAATTCCCCCAAGTCTAATGCAGAGACCCCTAAGTATTCAAAAAGGCTTTTTATGCTTTCGGTGGTATTTTTTTTTATTAAAAATAATTTTTAATTATCGACGATATTTGCTTTCGTTTGTTTTCGTTAAAATAACCTAGGATGTCTGCTTTCAATGGCTTTCAAAAACAGTAGACACGTTATATAGGGTGCAGTATTGAAATATTGGAATTAATGTATAAAGTTCAATCATTTGGATTGAATACAAATTTTAAAGAGTCGAAAACTTCAGTCCTATAAGATTATGTAGTTGGGATACTTAGGAACCTTGTTCACAAGAAAACTTTATTTAGGTACTTGAAATTCAATTGAGTTAACTACTGAAGAAATTTTAATTACCTAAAGCATATAACGGGTGGCGCAAAAATAACCTTCCGATGTTTTTTGGCTGTAATTTAAAAAAAAAATTTAAAAAAGAAATAGTCACCAATATTTCCCGTTCTGGAGCAGTGTAGCGTAACATTGTTTATTAACGTGTATTTCGCAAGTGTTTACTACACAAATGTCAAAACAGAATTGACAAGGGGCCAATCGCGAAATTTATAGCATTTTATTAGCATTTTTAAATAAATAAAATTGTATGCCACTAAAGAGGTTTTTGGGTGAAATTGTAAAATTAAAAAAGCTTGTTAAAAACTATTTCGATGGCGGTTGAACACAAATGCCGGTAGTTATAAATAAAAACGCAAATATTACCCCGGTGGATCTCTGTATATGACAATTAAACCAAACTGAAGCAGATGGTGCTAGTCACTGATCACTAAAAATTCGTTTTTTTGCGAAAAATACGACTCTTAATAAATATCATTTAATCATTTAATCACTTAATTCGTTAATAGTAATGATTTTGTTTTATAAAATAATTACTACGGAAAGTTTCATACAATTAAAAGAAAGTTTTACTTAATAAAAGATCAATTTGAAGACAATTTTATTTTAAAAAGTGACAGTTATTTATGTGTACATTATGTATTGAATACATAGACAACATCATCAGGCTAGCAAGTAAAAACTATAAAAACTAAAATTTTTGCGCCATCAAAGCTACATACATATATGGCTACACGACCACCGCTGTAGCTGTAACCAACTTAGGCTAATTTCTATTTTTGTTTACGACAATATTATTTTATTCGACAGAAAAAATGTCAGCAAATAAAAATTACAAATTCACTTGCAATCCATAGGTTTTGAGCATTTGATATGGTAAAATCATTTTTTAAAAAGTCTATGGAGTGGTCTACGCTCAACTTTACCATACCAAATGGAAACAGATATTTTTATGGATATATTACAGAAAGAATAAAAGTTCAAAGTATATTCGAATCGAAAAATTCATTATTTTCTGTTTGGGTGTTAAGTAAACTACTCCTTGCTCATTCCCGATTATGCCGAAAATTAATACAGCTCTTCATCTCAATATACCAAAGGCACGTATTGAATTTCATTTTAATATGTCATACGGTGTGAATTTTAGACCGTTCACAAAATTTGGGAGTAAGGAAACTACCCCTTGCCTCCTCCCGATTATGTCCAAAAACTATACAGCTCTTCATCTCCATATACCAAAGGCACATTTTGATATGTCAAACGGTGTGACCTGTACTACCTCCACAAAAATAGTGGCATATACACCGACCCACTTAGCCACCCACAGAAAATAGCCAAAATGGATTCAGGAGACCTCAAAATGTATAAATCCGTCGAAATACCGACCTCGATTATTTTAACGATTATTACAGTTTACCTTATACTACGTATGGTAAAATAAAAAAGAAAATATGAATTTTTATAACAATGTCATGGTTTTGATGTAGCTGTCGTCTTCAATATAATTAAGCAGCTGACTACACGACGACAATTGTAACAAGCGGCGGTAGTTGTGCAGCCGCTGTTGTCTATGTATTTAAAGCGTATGGTTATTGTCCATAAGATTGTTCAGTCGATAAAGTTCTTAAGCCTCTATTTAATAGTATGAATATAAATAATTACTTAGATGTGAGCATACATTGACATCCATGACGAACCTTTAGCTAATCTATAATTTATATTACTTACTTCAATAATTAATTTAACATCGATATTCTTATTTGATTCAAATATCCTTTTGCTATAATCGGGACAATAACTTTTATCGCTTAGGTTCTACTTGATAAGACAAATTAGACATTAATTTGCTTATAAATCACTGCCAGTAATTTTCAATTTACCCAAATGCCAACAACGTTATATATTGGCTACGAAAGTATTTACTTCTTTGTTGTCAATTTTTTCTTTCGTTGTACCAATAAAGAGTAAAAAAAAAGTTTATTGACTTTGATTATTATTCTTCGTTATCACTTTCGTAATCATTAGTAAAGTCATAATCACAATGATGTTTTTGATGAAACCGTTGCTTGCAGCCAATTGGGAACATGTTGCCATTTCATGCGTGGTTTTTTGTTATCTTCTGTTTTGTTTTTGGTTGTTCTTTTTAATTTTCTCTAAATCCCTTTTAAAAAATACCAAAGGGTTATGGAGTTTGAGAATAAGCTTTGATTTTCTTTCAGACTTGTGCGTAGTGGAGTAGAAATTTTAAAGTTCATTGATAATTGATATTTAAAATTCTTTTTCAGCATACAAATTGATTATTTGACCATTTAGCTTTTAATTTGAAAGCCAATCGATTTAACTTACAATCAAAACTGAGAAGTAGCTAAAAGTGTAGAGAATATCAATTAAATAATATTTTTGATTTTAATATAGTTTTAAGTTAAGTTATTTTTTTTAAATGTTTAACGTTTTTAAGATGCAGACCGCTTCATTAATGTGTCCCTTTTCGACATACCCTTATTTGAATCTATTTTGCAATTGTTCTAAGTTTTAAATTTATATATTAAATATTGATCACATTTACGAGGACTAGAATATGGCCTATCCAAGCAATTGATTTTCTTATCTCGAAAATAAAGTCTAGCTGCAATTATACACATACATACCTTCAGTTACACAACTAAACATCACGAATTGGGAGAATAGGGCAGAGTAATGCAATGGCTAATACACACAAGAATTAATAAAGTATCAGAATCGTAAAGAAGGCACGGTAACTACGAACAATTAAATACTCGACATTTCTTAATTTAAACCAATTATTATTATTACTTTTTAGTTTTGATCCTGTTATTTCAATAGAGCTTTTTTCTCTCTAATCACTTTTTTGAAGTTTTTGATCTCGACTCCCACCAAAGACTCTGGAATTTTTCACTACAAGTTGGCAGGAAGATCAAGAAGGAGCTTGTTTATAATCTGGATTCTTAAAAATAGTTAACTGTGTTGGTACAGGTCACTGACTCTAAAGTATTATCTGACCAAGTTAACAATTGCGGTAAGAGGATACTTGCAGTCTGTGCTTGGAAAAAGGCTAACATAAAAAAGGCTAACATAAAAAAGGCTATGGACCAAGGGCAGACACATATTATATGAAAATGCTGTGGATAGCTGTGGAAAAATGACGGCATGTATCAGTCACCAGCCTGAAATCACTACCGTCGAGAATAAAAAGCTAGGGACTGCATGAGACTCAATGAAGGTAAGGTATTCGTAAATTCGCAGTCGGGTACCAGAAATCATTGAGGAACGAAGGGGGATAAGAAGGAACACATGAAGTTATTGGTCTGCTTCGGTATCCTCCCTACAAAAAAAAATAAAAAATAGCTTGTTGATTTCTCATTTGACATTTTTGTTTTATTAATAGAAAATCCAGTAGATTTTGAATTTAACTCAAGGAAATTATTTTTTGTTTTGTTGCATGGTTGTTTGTTAATTTCAAGGCGCTGATTTCAAATCTGCCTTCTCTACTTTAGTTTTTGAAATACAGCTATTAGACATATCGTTTATACTACTCACATTTAAACTTCCGGTGATAAACAAACCCCTTGCGCCAAGGGATCACATAATACTGTCACCTTTACACATCAAACCAGGGCTAATCAAACAAATTGTCACAGCTCTGAACATCTCAAAAAAGTTTTATGATTTGAGCTCAGAAAGCATATTTAACTGATGCACAGTGATTTGAAAACGATTTATTTTCGACATATGTATTTCGATATCTCATGAACCAGTGAATTTATTATAATGAAATTTCACAGAGACAAAGAAGAGGTGTTTCTGACTCGAGCTGCGAACGGTAGGCCAACCAGGGTAAAGGGGATTTCTGGATGAGCCCCCAAAGTTGGGTACCTCCGGTATATAATTTTTTAGAAATGTCATATTATATCTCAAAAACTAAAGCTAATCCAAATAATCTGACTTCAGATCTGAAAGCAGCACCCCAAGGAAGCATAATATCGGTTATCATATTTCATGTAACAAAAATGCTGTTCCCTTGTGTTATTCGATCATTTAGTTTTCAGAAATTAAGTTTTTATAAATGACGAACCATTTTAATTTGTACGTACATATGTATTTGTAAAAAATTTCTGGTGAAGCAACCAAATTTTGTGCAAATTATATATTAGTCCTTGTATATTAAATAATGTTACGTTTTTTACTTTACGTTTTACGTTGGGGTTCTTTTAATTGCAAAATAAATACACACTGTTATTACTTTTACTGAAAGTCACTTTATTTATTTAACACCACTGTTCAAAAATACTGCAAACTGTTAAACACTCTTAAAATTCGACAACTTAACTCTTTGACTCTTAAATTAATACTGCCATACTACTAGCCAGCACGATTCACTTATATAGGAAATTTAAAAGCACCAGAATGTTCTATTCCAGACAGATCTGGCAGGTTCGATTTTTATTGCTCTTGTTTTCTGTTTGTGTGGTTGCTTATTTCTTTATACCTGTATGTGTGGCTGTTTATTTCTTTATACCTGTATGTGTGGCTGTTCATTTGTATGTGGCTGTGTATTTAACTGATGAGTGTTTATTTAATGTGTGTGTGTATATGCCTATGTTTGTTTAAGGCGTTACTGTTTATTGTTTGTTTCTTTCTTTCATCATTGTAAGACCACAAACCATTAATGTTGTTGTTGTTGTTCGAGAGTATTGCGGTTCAGAGCCTATAATGAATAAATTCTTCTTTCGTAACAATAAATTAAAGTTTTAATAACTAAGCTAAAATTTTTGTAGTCGTCAAAATTTCTAAAAAAATTATTTTAATTATTTTTTCTTAATCGCAAAAAATGTTAAAAATATTCTGTAAAACAAATTAAATAATTTGAGTACTGATATCTTTCAATTTTAAAAGTGTCAATGTTTGGTAATACTTGCTAAAATAACTATTTTCCGGTAATACAAATATGACATATTAAATATTTATCTATACAAACTTTTTTAAAACGTACATCTGTTGACAATAAAATTCTTTTTACATGTTCGCACATAGATTCAAAAATATTAGGGGGGCTAAGCTGCTTTTTGAAAACAACAATGAGAAAGGTATTTAATATTAAATGTTACAAATACTTGATTAAAAATTGTTTTTAATAAATAAATTGTGTTAAGATAACGATTCCAAAATTAGAATTGTTAAGAAAAAAATTATTTAAAGCCGGATTAGTCTATCTTTTGAAAACACATACATGTACCGATATTTTTTACCTGTTTACGTTCTCATGTTTGCCTTGGTATTGGTATATTTTTTACCTGTTTACGTTCTCATGTTTGCCTTGGTATTGGTACTCAGTTTTTTTTTAATAATTTAAAGATATATTTAACTTATTTCTTATCTCGAAAAGATTCTGTTTACTTCAAACCACTTTATCAGCAATGTCAATCTCTTTGAAAGAAAAGAAAAAAATAAAAAAAATGTTGGCATGCCCATGGGTAACCCTCTTTCCCCAACTATAGCTGATGTAGTCCTTGACAGTTTACTAGACGACGCTATTAAGGAACTTAAAAACAAAAATATAAAAATAAAATACATAGTTAAATATGTAGATGACATCCTAGCTGTAATAAACTCTGATGATAAAGATGAAATCTTAAAAAAATTTAATCCATATTAAAATTCACCATGGAGATTGAAAAGGAAAACACTATCACATATCTAGATGCAAAATTAATATGATCTTCAGACATCATAACATTTGATTGGTATTGTAAGGAGATATCGTCTGGCAGGTTAATGAATTACAATGCGACGCAACCAATTAACCAGATTTTAAATACAGCAAAAAATTTTATAGAGAGGGTTTTAAAAATCAGCGATGACAAGTTTTATAATAATAACATACAAAAAATTTATAAAATACTATCTAACAACAGTTTCCCTAAAAATCTTATAAAAACGTTAATAGAAACAGTCAAACAACGAATTAAAGGCTCAACTATAATAGGCATAAGCTAGCTTAAGCCAACTTAAGCAACTGTGCAATTACATATAAATCATATGTGGCAAACTATAATGTACTTAACAACACTTTTCGTTGAGTTTCGTCAAATGTCATTTGCTTAAGCAAAGTCCGAAACCGATCGCACATTCCGTACGGATACAGCTGTTTGTGTTTTACATATGAATGTATATTCGTAAAAAATTGCAATGGAGAATGAAAGTGAACAAATTATATATAAATTTAATATAAAATGTTTAAAAAAAGAAGTTTATATAAGAAAAAATGGAGGCGTTGTAAAATAATCGAAATTAAAAAGAAAGAGCATTTTATTGTTTATCAGTTGAGTGATTCACACCGCTGTATTTTTTAGTACTTTTGGCCAAAATTACACAAAGAGCAAAAAATGTAAAATTTTGCTTTCGAAAATTTCTTAAAAGTAATAAAAATAATTATTAATTTTTATTTAACACCTTTTTGTTAACAAATTTCATTTATTCAGTAAAAAAATTATTATTTTGCAAAAGTACGAATAAAACAAATATGCAACGGTGTCATAATAGTTATTAGATTCATGTAAGTACATTGTAGCCACCTGAAAGTCTACAATAAGTTGCTTAAGCATTTGACAGACTTTTCGTTCATTTTTTGACATTAGCTTAAGCCAGCTTATGCATATTATAGTTGGGCCTTAAAACTAAAAAGACAGATGACAGTATAGAAATCGAGAATAATCAATTTTTTTGCAGTGTAAAATACATTCCTGGCTTAACAGACAACAAAAATATGAGAAATTTAATAAAAACCAACAACATATGTTTTGCGTATAAACCTAACTTTACAACAAATACAATATTTACAAAAATTAAGGCGCCTATTCTAAAACAAGAACAAAGTAATGTTGTTTACGAAATATCATGCAAGGGAAATCAGGAAACGAAGTGCAATTTAATATACATAGGAACAACAAAGAGAATTCTATCAACAAGAATAGCTGAACATAGAATGGACATATTAAAAAGAAAGGAGACAACTGCTCAACACATAAAAAAACACTGGTCACATAGCTGACTTTGACAAAGTTAAAATACTAGATAAGGAGAAAGTGGAGAAAAAGAGATATACTAAAGAAAGCTTGCACATCCAAAAGAACATAATAAATACCATGAATTTGAAAGAGGACACTGATAACATTAATGCAAGTTATAGAGTTGCTATTAGTTAAGATGTGTTCATTGTTAACAGTCGTTTATTTGTTTAAATGTTTATATGTTAATTGTAATTTAATGTAACTTAACAACATTTATTTTTAAGTAATACTGCAATAATCTTTCTCTTTCTAGTTGTAATAAAAAAAATGTTTTTGTATTCCAAAATTTACTGAAATAAAAATTATATACACAGCCCTTGAGAAAGTCGACAAACAATCGACGAAACGTTGGATAAAATTGTAATTAAATTGTTTTAATTACGTTGGAAACTATTACCCTAATTAGCTGAATTTTAAAACAAAAATATTTTCACATTGATAAACTATTGGCCAATGCAAACATCACATACTTAATATATAGTTATTTCTAGGTCAAAGAAACATTTAGAGCTTTAACGTTTTATCAATTTAAAGTAAAAATTGGAGGACAAAACTGGATATTTTATTAAATTAAACCTTAATTAAACCTAAGAAGTTATTACCATGACCTTTGAAAATTAAATTTTCTGTTATTGATAAGAAATTGTTTACTAGAATATTGCGGTTTGGGAATTTTTAAATTTTAAAAGCGTAATTTAGACGATGATTTAAAAACGTGTATATTATAAGACGTGATGTGTTACCATAGATTAAAATTTATTGTATTCAGATTTTCTGGATACTCACTCATCGAGATATAAAATTTAATCTTTTAAAGGCATAATTGAATCTCATATTGCAAAATTCATAACAAAAATCGTTGATTTCGTTCTCTAAATAATTAAAAGTTTTCGTTTATTAAATTTTATTCTATAAAAATTTTTCGTTATATACCCATATGTAGTTGTATAAATCACTCTGAGTGAAAATAGCACCCAAGTAAGTGTTTGTTAAACACTAAACACTAAAATCCAAAATTTTTCATTTTAAAATACCGACAACACAAAATATAGTGGTACAAATTTGTCGTTTCCCTAAATGTTTGATAAATACCACTTTCAAAATGAGTAAAAATGGCAGAAAAAGTAAAGAAACTTTTGCAATTAATGTTTATTTTCTTGAAATTAATTAAACTTTAAATTTATGATAAGCTAAGATTTTTTTAAACGAAAAGTAAAATTCATGTTAAACTTTCAACACACCTCGTTTAGGGTATAGTTGGTTTTGTGTTTGTATAACTGACATTTTATATGTTTGCTTGAATATGTATTTACATTGAAATTGCTTTACGATATCAAATGTCAAATTGTCATCAAGATAATGTCAAATTGAATTTATTTTTCAAAATTTAACCTGAATTGTTTTGAATGAATTGGTATTTTTTTAAGCAATCAACAATATACAGACGGACAATAAATACATCCTTAGATAGAGATTGAAACTAAAAAACATTCTTACGAACATACGTACATATATTTTACAACAATTCCAAATTTTATTTTATGTCTGCAGAATACGACAATTTTTAAATGTAAACTGTTACCTGAAACAATTCAATAAAAAATAATACTACACAAGCACATACAATATTATATCTAGGATAGTAGATACTGACATTTCTAAAGAATTAATATGATTTTTGAAGGCGAGCGGAGAAATAAAATATGTATTGTACTTGTGCTTTTTATTTTGCTACACAATGTTAGGATTCTAAAACGAGTGACAGTAGCGACAGACAGTGTTTTTGGTGTGCGTATACATTTTTGTAGCTGCAGGAATTAAAGTGTCTGTTTAAAATAGGAATTCTAAATCCTTCTCAAATGTATATTTTTAATTTTAGAAGCAAAAATATTTGTTATATAAATATTTTTTTTAGGGTCAAAGCTTTTATAAACATTTTATAACACGAATGAGTTACGTTGTTATTTTTATTTTTGTATTTTACCTTTATATTTATCTGACGTTGAGCAAGCTTTTTCAAAGAATAAAAAATAGTTTTTTTTTTTAAGTTTTATTATCTTTAATATAAATAGCATAAATAAGATGTTTTATAATTGGTGCACTAACAAAAATTTTAAAAAAAGCTCATCGAAATTAAATTTAAGCGGGACTGTCTTATTGCCTTGTATTTGACTGAAACATCGCAACCAGCCATTGTTTATGAGCTACGACATTTACGTGTGAACAAAATGTTTACGTATCAAACTGTTATGCGTTTCAGTAAAAACATTGCAAAAGACGACAACGAAATGGACATTCAAAAACAGCATGAATTTAAAATTATCTATTTAAGTAAAATATGGTCAGTAAGGAACCTTTGTTTTACTTTAAACTATATATGTGGATCAAAATAACTATTTTCGAAATTTGTTACCTAGTTTAACTAGACGTTATTTACTTACTTACTTACTTACTTACTTCGAAGGCTTTAAACAACCGTTTAGGTCAGTAGCGTTATCAAGAATAGCTTTCCATGCACGTCGATCTAATGCGCTTCGCCTCCATTTACTAGCACCAGGTTTTGCGAGAACTTTATCAGCTTGATCCTTGTACAGAAGCTTGGGTCTTCCCTTTCTATGTTTTCCTTCAGGACCGAATGCGAATGATTTTCTCGTTGGAGCATTCTCATCCATACGTATGACATGCCTCACCCAGGGCAAACGTTGTACTTTGATGTGGTTAACTGTGTTGATATTTTCGTACTACTCATATAGCTCGTGATTCATTCGATGGCGGTACTCTCAAACACCCCCAGAACGGATTCATCTCCTTGCATAAGAACCCATGCTTCAGCGCCATATAGTAGCACGGGTAATATAAGTGTTCTATAGGGTGTAATTTTATTTTGCCAAGATAGGACTTTTCTAAACTGCTTGCTTAGCCCAAACTGATGTTATATATTATGGTTATGGAAGTTATGTTCCAGTTATATACCAGTTATATACCAGTTATTTTTTTATTTAGACTTTTATATTTAAGATTTAAACTGAACTAAGGTTAAATCATTTAAAATTTTTTTATCAATACTTTATAATTCCAAGTAAAAATATTTTTTTTTAAAGAAAACTACAATTGAATACCAGGGACAGTTTATAACTTTCTACAAAAACGAAATACTAAATCAGTTGCCCGTGAAGACGTTAATTACTGAACAATTAACACACTTTTGGCTTCAATTAATTAACAAAGTTTAAAATGTCCGTCACTTAAAATATTGTACATATTGTGTATTTTATCGATGAATTTCAAAGTAACTGCCTCATTATGACATTATCATTTAGGGAAGTGCGAAGACATTTAATTTCTTTATACATTTAACTTCTTTAAACTGTGTAAGTTAACCTAGAACTGAAGTAGCCGTGAGCTATAACTCATATTTAAAATTGTTTAGCGCGTTTCATTTCAAGTACGTGAAATCTAAACTATGTATATTTCTAAAAATTTACAAGTTGTCTTTCGGAATTTGATATTTTTGAACCATATATAATTTTCAGTGCTCTTCATAGAATTTTGTAATATGTAGTCTTATTTATATATCAAATATTTTAAAGATTTTATGAACTTTATAACGAGTGATTTTTTAAGAGCTTGAGAACTTTTTTTTTAAAACAAACGCATAAAATTTGCAAAATCTCATCGGTTCTTTATTTGAAACGTTAGATTGGTCCATGACATTTACTTTTTGAAGATAATTTCATTTAAATGTTGACCGCGGCTGCGTCTTAGGTGGTCCATTCGGAAAGTCCAATTTTGGGCAACTTTTTCGAGCATTTCGGCCGGAATAGCCCGAATTTCTTCGGAAATGTTGTCTTCCAAAGCTGGAATAGTTGCTGGCTTATTTCTGTAGACTTTAGACTTGACGTAGCCGCACAAAAAATAGTCTAAAGGCGTCAAATCGCATGATCTTGGTGGCCAACTTACCGGTCCATTTCTTGAGATGAATTGTTCTCCGAAGTTTTCCCTCAAAATGGCCATAGAATCGCGAGCTGTGTGGCATGTAGCGCCATCTTGTTGAAACCACATGTCAACCAAGTTCAGTTGTTCCATTTTTGGCAACAAAAAGTTTGTTAGCATCGAACGATAGCGATCGTCATTCACCGTAACGTTGCGTCCAACAGCATCTTTGAAAAAATACGGTCCAATGATTCCACCAGCGTACAAACCACACCAAACAGTGCATTTTTCGGGATGCATGGGCAGTTCTTGAACGGCTTCTGGTTGCTCTTCACTCCAAATGCGGCAATTTTGCTTATTTACGTAGCCATTCAACCAGAAATGAGCCTCATCGCTGAACAAAATTTGTCACATTTGAACATTTTGAACCGAACACTGATTTTGGTAATAAAATTCAATGATTTGCAAGCGTTGCTCGTTAGTAAGTCTATTCATGATGAAATGTCAAAGCATACTGAGCATCTTTCTCTTTGGCACCATGTCTGAAATCTCACGTGATCTGTCAAATACTAATGCATGAAAATCCTAACCTCAAAAAAATCACCCATTACAAAATGTAGTAAAATATATATTTAAGCTCTTTCTAAGTAGCAGAAAGGTTAACTGCGCTAGTCTGTCCCTAAGAAGTTGCAAAAATTTTAATTCTAAAAACAGAATCTCCAATGGACTATAGATGAGCATGGAGACTACTGCGAAGGTAGGACCATTAGAAACTTCGACCCAATCTACTTTATCCCATAAGTGGACTTCTGGGTCCGCTATTTGTAGGCAAGATTAAATGTTGTTCATATATGAATAACTTTATTTGGCAAGCACCGGCATATCAAGTTAAGGTATGTATATGCCAGAAATCACTATTAAAAGGTAAAAAATAAAACACTATAACACAAGCAGTTTTATCAGTTTACATCAAATTTAATATTTTATTAACTTCATTAAATTAAATTAAATTATTTTGTTATTTATATTTACAGTTATTTTATTTGTTTATTTAAATTTATTTTATCGATTGAATCTTTGCGCGCACTTCTATCTAAGCTACCGCTACTCATATCTTCTTGTTACTTTATTTATACGTTTTTATCACCTTTCTTTATCTTAGCGTTTCTTTGTTTTTTAGACTATCACCAAAATAAAGCGAAGTGAATGGTTAGCTTATGGGTGGTTCAAAAAGCATCAAAATCAAAGATTGTTTTAAGTTTTATAAAAGAAAACAAAAATTAAAACAAGGTTTTAAATTTCCAAGTATTTTTGTAACAAACTATAAAAACATAATTTATATTTAATAATTATACATATCTTATACTAGCTATGGCCGCCACGTCGTAGGCATACCGACAATATTTTGTTCGATTTAGACTCTTACCTTTATAGTGGTTCTGTAAATAGTATTTTAAATATATCTTTGACAAAAATAAAAGTTACTGCCAAATTCGCTGTACCTTTAAATCGGTGAAATTGCGTACTTTCACCAATTTTTGTCTATTTTCTGTTGGAATTGAGATATTTTTGCGGAAAAAAGTATACTGTATTTGAACTAAGAAACAAAGTTTTTTTAAATTTCATCCAGTAGGTTTAACGTGATACGAACACAGACACACAGAGGAACAGAGGAACAGACAGACAAAAATTATAAAAATTGCTGTTTTGTATTCAATTTCGATTACTATCTGCAACATAATTTTCAAAAAATATTTCCTGTGCAGAAATGGACCTGTATTATAAAAATGTATAGATTTTTCAAACTTTGATTAATTTTTCTTACGAGTATAAAATTTAAAAATTGTTTTTTGCTACCTTTACCGAAAAAAAGTGAACAAAGAGAATTATTGTTTAGTTTATTGGTCAATCTTATGTTTAAAGATTTTTTTGCTAACTAATTGAGCCTAATGTTGCTAAATGTAAATAAAACAAATTTATTTTATTCCACCTTTTTGGCAATTTTTTGCAGTCTTTTTACATGGGTTATAGCGGTCTATATGATCTAGGTTATAGCGCTTAACTTTGTTCTACAATACTGTAGCTGAAGATTCGTTGGACATGTTCAAATTGTATTGGTAGTTGTTCAGTTTTAATTTAGTGTTAGTGAAGTTCGTGTATTTTTTAAAAAGTTTTTATTTGTAGCACTATGTAATTTGTCGCATTTATAATAAAAACAATGAAAAATTTTACACTTAACAAACATTAAAATTATTGCACTAATTATTAAATATTTATCCCAGATCATCGTTACATTCGTGCAACACTATAGTTCGCTATTAAGCAAATAATTGGTGTAATTTATGTAGTGTTTCTAAATCAAACAAATAAAATACATTTTAGTTCCATTTAAATTAAATGATGGCATTCTTATCCATCACAAATTTCTTGGTTATGTGAATTAAAAATAAAATAAAAATGTGAATTAAAAATAAAAATAAAAATAAAATAAAATCTAATCTAATCTAGTAATCTCTAAACGCTTAAATCATTTAAACTTATATTATGTGGGATCGAAACAATTTACACGTTGTTAGTGATTCGGAAGAAATAAAACCCATTTTCTGTAAGAAAAAGTCATGAAAAGTCAAAAAGTCATAAAAATCAACAGAACTTCATGCTTAGCCTATTAAAGAAAATTCTTTAAAAATTTTGTTATATATCGCCACACAATTTAGAAGAAAAAAATAAAATAAACATGTGTCCTTGTGTACATAAAATCAATTACTATTCATCTCTTTACGAAACTAAGAATAGCGATGATAAAATCGCTCCAAATACTTTTTGATTGATTGTTATTTTTCGCAAGGTTTTATATGTTAGATTTATTAAATAAATTAATACGATGAAATCTTACATTATACAAGCAATTTTACTCACATGTATGCGCACATTATGGGATTTTAGCTAATCACTTGCACTGTTCACAGTGATCAGATATAGATATTTTATTGGTCGTTAAAGAAAAAGAAAATAAACATTTAGTAAAACAATGGGTGTCTTTGCATTCATAAATTTTAAGTTTAAAGATTTTACATGAATATTTTTTCTAAATAAACCCACATACTTATTTTAAGGACCTTAAGTTAAAAATCAATGCTCACAAATAGTTTAAATATTTTAGTATCCGTTAGCTGTCTCATCACCATAGCATCTTCTCTATTTGTAATTGCGTGAGATCTAGATCAACAAAGTTTATTGATTCTCTCTTCCGTGATCACCCAATTTCAGCATAATTGATTTAAGGTCCATACAATAAATTTTCATGATGTCTTTGTTTTCACTAAAAATCCCGAAAACATGTTTATTTGTCCATCCAACAAAAATATGAAATCTAAAATATTTTCTACAAATATTTGCTTCCAAACAGCACCATCACCAAAGTGGAACTCTAAGTTCTTAAGTTCACTATATAGTGCTACCGACGATATCTTTCGTCGAAAATTAGACGAAAAATTAAAAATGCGATATCTCAAATGCACCATCAGTGATTTGGCTGAAGTTTTAGATGGAAGTATCTTAATGTAGGGGAAATATCGAAACAGATAACTTCCATAATGGGTTATTTTTCACTTGCATTGGAGAAGGGCAAATGTGTTATTTCAACGTGTAAAAATTTCTGTCTGGGTTTCGCAATAATTTCAGAGATATTGTAAGAAATTTGATTTTTTTATCATTGCTTTCTCAATGCCATCTTTAAACCCTTTCTTACTGGTACCGAATTGCATATTTCCAGACTTTTACAGCTTTGCGAAAAACGTCTAAAAAAGTTATTATAGAAATTTGAGAAACATAGAGATATCATATGATAACTGTTATAATCAGGGACTCCTGAAATAATGATTAACCAAGAATTTGTTGAAATTGCTCTCTGAGTAACAGTTATAAATAAGCAATATTTTTTTGGTCTGCCATAACTATTATATTTAACAAAAAAAAAAAAAAAAAAAAAAAATTGCAGCTTTCTATAGACTTTATAAAAATTTTTATTTTTTTGATCTTATATAACCAATAAAAATTATTTCTATTTTTAAAGGTCTTTAATAACTAAATAAAGAAAATAAAATCAAAATTTTATATATTTTTTTTCGATCTTCTATAACCAATAAAAAACAGGGACCGAACATAATTGTTATTTTTTTATTTCAGATAAAAAGTTTACAAAAAAAAATAATTTTATTTAATATTGGTTATTTTTAACCATTATTATTGCATACATATTATTGTGGTTATCGTAACCAATTAAAGTAAGATATATTTGTTTTTGGTTATAAGTAACCATTATATCAACCAAAAAAGTTTTTTATTTTAAATAACCATTTTGTAAACAAAAATTTTTTTTGGTTAGAAATAACATTTATAAAAATAATTTCTTTGTTTTGGTTATCATTGACAATACAAAAATCAAAATAAAAATTTACTGATACTGAATTTGTCTCAAGAAAATCAGTAAATTCATATAAAAAATGTCTATACTGAACAACAAGAAAAGACAACAACTTATTCTTAAGTGTTGCGATTACCAACAAACGACATTTGATTTTATTTTTACAGATATGATAACCAAAAACTAAAAAAACTTACATAATGGTTATTTTTCACGAAAAAATCTTTTCGGTTGATATAATGGTTATCTGCAACCAAAAAAAGATTTGGTTGATATAATGATTATTTATAACCAATAAAACAAAACTCTCACTAAAATTGGTTGCGATGACCAAAATAAAATATATCTTATATAAATGGTTAATTATAACCATTTTATAAATTTATCACTATTACTGGTTAAAAATTACTTTATTGTGATTTATCTTATAATTGTTACGTCCCTGATAAAAAAGATTTTTTTATTTTTTTTTTTGGTCTTCCTTAACCAATAAAAAAGATTTTTTTTCGGTCTTCAATAATTTTTAGTAACCAAAAAGTTTTTTGGTCTCCCACTTTTACAAAACTTCTTTTTTAATCATAAGTTACGTCAACGGATTAGCAAACGGCCAAACATTTCCGTAATAGATATTGATGGGAACATTCTTGAGGTCTGGGAAGAAAAAAAATTTTATTAATATTTCATGCAGTTCCGGAAACACAAGTCAGCGTTGGTTGAAAGGGTCTTTTCTGCTCTGAAAATTATATTAAGTGACTTACGTTGCAATTTTTTTGAAATAACATTACATTCATTACTGTTTCTTAAATTTATTTCTAAATAAATAGACTAAATGTCTAAATGTTTATCTGAATCCTATATTATTTTCAATGATATAGTTTTATACTTATAAAGGTTCCAAAGGGTGTTAGTAATTCAAATGATAATAAATCAGTCAAGTGCGAGTCAGACTCACACACGTAGGTCTCCGTACTATGTCCCAAATTCACAATAATATACATTCGATTTTTACTTTTATGATTTACAACTTCATTATTATCTACAAATATAATAAAAAGACATAGAACATTTTTTCTCTTGTTAACATTTTTGTAAAATTTTATAGAAAATATTTTGTAAATATTATTAAAAATTTTTTTGTAAAAAATTTATTGAAAATTTGTTGTAAAAATTAGGAGCATTCTGCAATCTATATTGCGTTAGAATTGTCAGACAAAAGCACATTGGTGGGGCAATAATGATCTCCCTAATGTGCCTATTGACTGCTCATGATTCCCATTGGCACCCTGTGGATCTATCGGCTACATCTATGTGTATTGCTTTCTATAAAGGCCTTTAATACAAATCAAAGCAGAAAAACCTAAAACCTACCAACTTAAACGAAAATAAACGGCCTCTCGCACGGGATTATTGATCGCCCGAAGTCTGTGCGGACTTCATGCGATCTACTGGTTGTGGTCTAATATTTACCAAAAAAGCAAATGAGAATTACATTACAATCGAAAAAAATGCCATTAGCGAAATTTTGGAAACTATGCCGGGACATTGGCGGGTTAAATTTTATATATCTCTTTTGGTGCCTTGGCAAAGTTGATTTAAACCCGACTCAGAATACATTCGAAACTCGCCTGCCTGTCTGAAACTACTAAGTCGGTTTTTACTCCAAGAATTATTTTAAATACATAAGGCAAATTAAATCAAAAGGCAGAAAACTGTTTCTAAAAACATGGTTGTACCGATTTTGGTAAATTTTAAGCTGTGACTGTTTTCGTTTTAGTGTGCTATATATGGATTTATGAGTAGCCTAAAATAAGCATTTGTTTTGTAGGTTTAAATAACCATTAATAAAATATATTTATTTCATTGTGTTCGCTTTATTTAATTATAGCCTGAGGTAAACGATATTAAGAGGACTGCTTTCTAAAATAGTAGCAAAATGATATACAAACATACATATATACTCTTATTATTTCTAACAACTAAACAGAAAAGCCATGAAATTAATGCAATCTCTTACCCCAATATTTCAAGCATTTACAATAGCAAAAAAAAAAAAAAAACGAAAGCAACAAAAAAATGGGTCTGAAAGAATTTCCAACAAATATTTATACATTTTTTTGTTTCTTTATTATTCGCATACGATTTCCTTTTCATCGATATTGGTCTTTTTCGTTCCTCTTCGCTTTATCAGTAACAATATGTGCGTGTTTGTACTTGCGTGTTTGTCGCTTTAGTAATTCCAAGTACTTAAAGTAATCCGATTTTTGTTTGTTACGCAATGTTTTAAGGATAATGACTATTGTATTAGTATTAGTTTATATATACATACATACATACATATGTATATGAACATATTTATATATAATGTATTTGATTATATTTTTGTGTATTTGTTACGAAGTATTTTTCTGAGGCTTTGTGCTTTTTTTCAGTTTGCAGTTTTAATACCTTCCAGCACTGATTGGATTATGTAGCATTTATTAAAGCGGAATTAATGTTAACTGCCTTGATTTTTTGGTTCATTAAACACATATGTTGTTGTATTTCGTGTTGCCATAAATGTTCACAGAAAATAACAAAAACTGACGATGAGAACAATGCAGATCTGCGAAAATTAAGACTCTCTGTAAATAAATTATTCTAAGCTTGTTTTTCAAATAAAATTAATCCTTTTTAAAGCAGCGAACTAAATTGATGCCATTTTGTGTTACTTTTGTATTCATATTTCAGATAGGGCTGTAAGTCAGAGCCGCAGATTAGAACTTGTTTATTACAAATTTGAAATTTCTTATTGTTGTGAAAACGTTTGCAACAATATAACACATAACCGCCAATAATTAAATTCATAATTGATGATTAAGAAGACGATTAAAATTTCAATAGCAACTTAATTAAAAGTTTCATTTAAAGATTGCGAGTTATAGATTTACCGTAGCAAATTCTCTTTAGAATATTAATTAAAATGAATATGTAATAGACAGATATATACCGATATCAATTAAAGAAAATATATAAAGAGAATAAAAGAAAGAGGAAATGTCTGGTTGGTAGTATAACATAAAAGAAATAAAAAGAGTGTAAAACCATTTCAAAAGGCTCTATCACCTATGAAATATAATATAAAAATTTAAATTGCTCATATCCTATTTCTTTGATAAGTTTGTTTAAATAGAAAATTAATTTAAACTACCTTGCAGATAGATATGAATAATGCTGACGACGGATGTAGCAATCCAGAAAATACATTACATTCTATATTTAACAAAAAACCTAAGCCTAAATAATTAATTAATTCAGAAAAAGGTAATGTTATCAATTAAATGATAGTAGTAGTAATAAGTGAACCAATATATTTCGAATATAGTTTCTCTTAGCTTTATTTTGTTTTACATTAAACTGATTTGTTACAATTAGTTAGTTATTCAAGATAATACTTTATTTTACTATTCCTTTGCATTTTAATCATAGAACTAGAATTAAATAGTATAGTTCCATTACGCTTAAAAATAGGGTAATCATTAATATGCCATGATTTTAGGTATAAAAAATTATTACTGCAAATGTGTTCTTACGGTTTAATTGAACTTTAGATGACAACAAAGGGAAGCTTGGAAATTATGCGATTTTTTTATATCTCTTTTTATTAATTGAACATAACAAAGCGCAATATTTTCATTTCTTTAATTTTTTTTATTGAACCCTTTTCAAAATCTATGTAAGTCTGAGTTTAGGAAACATACTTAGTCATACTTTTTTGGTACAAATTTATATAAAATTTAATTAATAAATCTTTTATTTAATCAATATTTTTTCTTACAATAACAAACATTTTCAATTTCGAAGTTCCTAAACTCTGTCTAGAACTAACTTCATTATTGATTTACGTTCATCATTTTTTTTATTTAGTTTGATAACCCTTTTATGTATAAGTAATAAGTAATTTAGTAACCAGGCCTTTCTGCTGAACTACATAGAGCTAAAAATGCGTAATAGAATCAAAAAGATTTTCTCTATAAAAGAAGGGAAGTGTTTTTCGAAAAGATTCCTTATTATTTTTATGTGGAAAATCTTTTTAATTTTTTCAAGAAGGGAGTCACATTAAATCAATAAGATAACATGTTATTCACGTTTTTTTTACTCATTTTTGACACAAAAAAAAAAAAAAAAACAATAGAGAAATCTTTTTGATTCTATTAGGTTTTCTTCTGAATTGTATAAAACATGGATTCCTTATTGATGTTAGTAGCCTACCTAATTGATTTTTTTTTAAAAAGGTATTCCTTATTGATTTCATTAGGCTTTCAAAAATATTTTTCTGATTGATTTCATTAGGTTCCCATATGGTCATGTGTAAATCGTCTTTTTATTTTGTTTAATAAGCATATCTTCTTGATTATATTAGCTTTCTTGTTATTTCGTTTATATAAATCAACATAAAAACTGTTTCTTAAAACATAAAATATAAAATATACATTCGGTGTAGTGGTTAAGTGAGTGCCTACAAAACGAAGCACATCAGGTTCGATCCCTGGCAGAGGACGAAAAAAAGTCACCATGGATTTTTAGGGTTTCAGAAATTTAGTGGCTTCAACACACTCTAGACAATCCATCAGAAGAAACTCCCCCGACCTTCCACTCACCCCCTGGAAAAATAGAGGATAATATGAAAATATATTATTATTAAATAATATGGTAAAATAAAATGTCAGGCATCCGCCACCACAAAAAGAAAGGGTAGAAAGAAATCAAAGATTGATTAGCAAAAAAGTTCAATGGAGATGACAAAAAAGCAATATACCAATTGTTTTCAGTATTTTATTTTGAAAATTTTTTGTTATTTTTTTTTTTGTTTTTATAAAAAAAAACAAGATAGCCTAATAAATCAAGAAGAACACCATAAAAAAACATGAATAATACCCAGTAAAAATCCTAAGTTTTCTTCTTGATTTTTTCAAAAAGGTTTTCCTTTTTAAAATAATAAGACTTTCTTCTTGAAGAAAGACCATAGAAATATCTTATAAATTTTGTTCTATTTTATTAGGTATTTAGACAATGTTTTTACTGTGTGTATAGCGTTTGAACTTATTTGCATCGCCTTAACCGATTTCCGGCAATATTTAGCTGATATCTTTTTCTATTGTTTCTAGAGAGAAATCGTAAGGACTTTTTTTGAAAAGGATATGACTCGTTATTTATTATTCCAAATAACTCCAACATACTTTATCGGATTAAGATCCGCTTACTTTGGTGCAGTTTATACAATTTATACATTGTCATATCCCAACACTGTTCATTTATATGTTTAACTGTTCAATGATAATAAAATGTTTCCGACAAAATGTTTGTTCGTTTGAACGCAAATGAAAAAAACAAAAGAGAATTCGAAATGTTTTTCTGACAAATGTTCGCCCGTCTAAACTGGGACTAAGCATTATTATGAAACATTTTTATAAAACAAAGCTCAATAATTACACTGCAATTCTAAAACATATTAATTCCTTAAAAATTGTTAGAAATAAAAACTGTGATGTCACAGTTTTTATTTGAACTGTGATGTCACAGTTTTTATTTGAGAAGCGATATCAATTTGCTTAAAAAAACATATTACCTTTCCTAAAATAAAATTATTTGTGATTTATGTTGTTTGTTGAATACTATAATACCAAAATAAGTTTTCTTTTAATTTATATGCTACTGACTTTAACTAATTTTATTCATTTAAAAAACTGTTATAGTGTAATTACTGCGTTTTGTTATGGAACATTTCAGTTTATAATTAGATTAGATTAGATAAAGAGATTAGTTTGGTTTGTGCCAATAACCTATCACTAATAACCTATCACGACTTTCTTGGATAAAGTTTGATCTTTGGGTAAAGGTGGGCCTATCGAGAAACGAGATCAAAGCAATTATTTTTAGGATGTAAAGGACATCATTCATATAGATTAAAGAATTAAGATAAGGACGTTAAGCAGCAAGTATAAAAGTACGTGTAGCTATGCATTGGATTTTGCATACCATTTTGAGTATTCGATTTTAGTTGCACGTTCTCAAGCATAACGACGCTAATTTGACAGATCAGACATATCTTTGACTTATGGGTGTTGGCATAGAAGTAGTCAGTATACTTGGAATTTACTTCGAATTGGCTTACAGAACTTTTAAAGTAGGGCAACGAGAAATGAAAAAAGCTAAATGATCACAATGCAAATCAACGAAACTTCTTTGATTAATTAATATGAAAAAACCGAAAAATTAAAAAAATATATTCTTATATTGTTGCTAATATACTCATAAGATGGATTATGTTCCTTTTTGTTTAGATTCGACAATGGTTAAAAATGTGAATCGAATATATGGAAAAATAACATTAGTGAAAATTTACAATACATACTTATGATTATTTTTTCATTTAGTCTGTTTTTTCAAAAGACCGTAAGCCTAACTACAACTGTATAAGAACTAACATATGAATAACTGTTTTGGAAATGTAGTTTTTCAATATTTTTCCTTTGGTTTATTTTAATAAACAATATTTTTTATATTAGATCCTCAAAAGACTTTAGTTAACCATATTATCTTATATTAGATATTAAATAGATTTCTGAAACATTTTTCACTGTTAAGTTCATCTTGTTTAGCTCATATACTTTTATTGTCCGTGATATTTCTATTAAATTAGCATCGTTGTGTCAAAGGTTTGATATCCCATTTTGAATTCATTAGAAATCAGTTAAAAAAATTCATTATTTTAATATGATTTCAATTTCAATACAAATTTCAATACTTGTTTCCAATAACAAAACTTTTAATGCTATTCGTATAATGTACATACATACTTTAAAATATTGGCTAAAGGCATTTTCTTCAAATGAGTTTAATTGCTAATTCACATCAGCTTAAATATCGTAAATTTTTATGACTTAACTTAGAGCAGAGGAAAAAGGAAAAAATAAATATTTCTAAAATAAAAAGTTTGCTGAAAACCTTAACGTAACAAAAAAAATTAACTAAAATATTTAATAAGCATTACATTAAATAATGTATATATTAGCATAATTTATGCCAAACAAAGAAACTAGAATTAAAACGAAAGAAAAAAATAACCATAAAATGACTTCATTTATATGGAAATGGAAAAGTAGAACAAACTTGAATTAAATGTTAATCATACGCACCATGTGTCAAACATTAATTTCAAATACATTAAATAATTGTGCGATTTTTTTTTCAATTTTTCGTATTGTGAAATGTTTTGCATTTATAAATAAACGAGCAAAGAGAAAGTTTCAATCGAATTTAAATTAAATGTTCTTCTATGCCTTTTAACTTATTTTTCTTTCATTTCTCAATCTCACTATAGAGATGTGTTTTTTTTTGTTTGCATTCAATTTAATTTCATGGTCAAAACATTTGCTTTTTACTATTTGTATAACAATGCTTTCCTTTAACCGCTAAAAGCATACAGTCGTCTCTAAAAAATAGTATAAGGCTTAATTTAATGCATTTTTTAAGTGCGCCATAATATAATTGGAAACTTTAATCGAACTAATTACTTTGTTTAGTGAACTAAAAAATTGATCGATTTTGTAAAGTTATCGTCGATTTTGTAAAGTTATCATTAATATTTCTAAAAGCGATATACCAGTATATGTTTTTGAGGTTATTTAATTTTTGCAACTCTAAGGCCCATTATTATAACTTGCCTTTAAAGTACGTTTTAGTTAAATTTCAATTTTGCTCAAGTGAGCGATAAAGTGAACAATAACTATTTTTCGTTATTACAACTTCATTGTAAAATAAAATTAATATTTTTGAAAATATAGTAGTACCAGAAGAAACACCGACTACTTTTGACAAAATAAATTGGTTTTTTAAAACGTAGTAGCAACATCATACCTTTTATTTGTTTGTTTACTTTCAACAAACCATAAATTAGTATCTGTGCAACAAACAAACGAATATATTTTATATACAACAAAGGAGATCTGTTTTCTATTTTTTTTTTTCAAATGCAAAATTAAATTAACATGAATTTATTTTTCTTCATAGATTAGAAAATACGGCAACTTTATATATGACAAAACATGGCAACTTCAAACTCTTATATCAAATGTTAAAAGTTAAAGGCAAGATTGTCTTCCCTTTAGTTTATCAGTCACTTCTAGCTTAAAGTATACTTATAATAACCAAAAACTACTTATCTCCCTGATATAATCCTAACTTTAGCTAATGGCAAGTTATAATAATGGGCCTAAAATGATTTATAAGAATCTTAAATCTCTGGAAAATAACTTTTTCTGTAAAAATAATTCAATCAATTAAGTTTAAACGTATCTATCAATATTTATACAATTAAAAAATGCAAATACTTATTTAAATGTATAACTAGCTCATCTTCACTGATCAAACGATCAGTTGCGTGAAAATATCATAGGAAGTGGCTATAATTGAATAGGCAAAATTCACTGATTCTTTTATTAATCATAATTGAAAGGAATATATTCAGTTTCCTGTTATTATTTCGGATTTATCAAAACTATTGAATTTCTCATGAATATTACAAGTTGGGATAGATCCGCAAAATGACTAGTAGTTGTACTGCAATAACCTTGTGGATATGATTTAATCGCATCACTTTCTTTTTATAGGTTCACATACTCTTGAAACAAAAGGTGAAGGTAAAAAATTTGGATAATTTTTCGCCCATTTCTTCATTATTATCTTAATTAAATTATCCCAGCTTTTTGGTATCTTTGAAATGATTCTGCAGTATATCTGTTAGTATCCTATAAATAAAGCCACTTGATATACAAACATAACAAAAAGAAGGTGTTTCTTATAATGAAATTTTATGAATACTTTTTTCCATTAAATTTAAGCCGACTATTGGTTGTAGTGTTTGCCACAAAATCAGTTTTAAGTTATATGTGTATTTATTATTTGAACTGTAAAGCAACACGAGAGGGCATTTTGATAATGCCGTAACTATTGTCAGGCCAATTACTGGACTTCGAGCAGCTTGCTCGAACTCCACTGTCAAAAACAGTGTCAAAACAGCCACTGTTTTTGACAGTCACTGTTTTTGACAGCCACTGAATAGAGACAACCAAATTCATTTTAATGAAAATGAAAGAGCATGGGCTCTTAAAGTTTGCTTAAAGTTTGTTTTCTAGGCAAAAAACCATCGCAGAAACCGAATAAAGTCTTGGCAAATAGTTGTGATCGTACCAAAAATATGACGCCGAAAGTTTAACACGTTAGAAATAGTAGATAAAATCCATGGAATGACAAAATATCGAAAAATCAATTTTTTAATTTTCCAAATCCTAAGTGAGCCTGAATATTTTTAATCGCATTCGGAGGTTTATGTTATAATAACTATAATATAATTAAAATAGTATGCAACTTATTTTTGACTTTACTGTCTCTCATTCTTTTTATGCCCTGCACAACAGGCGTAAATGGTATATACGAGTATAAGTTTGTCATTCCGTGTGTAATTTTTGTAATATATATTTCCGATACCATATGTATATATATTCTGAATCCTTCTAAAAAATTTTTGTAAAAACTTTCTATAAAATTTTTGTAAAAATTTTCTATAAAATTTTTGTAAAAATTTTTTATAAAATTTTTGTAAAAATTTTCTCTATAAAATTTTAGTAAAAATTTTCTTTAAAAAATTTTCTATAAAATTTTTACAAAAAAATTTTCTATAAAATTTTAACAAAAAAATTTTCTATAAAATTTTTACAAAAAAATTTTCTATAAAATTTTTACAAAAAAATTTTCTATAAAATTTATAGCTTTCATAAAACTCGAATGCTGTGTTGTAGGAACAAGCAGCATCGATGGCAATATTTTCCTTTTAATTTTTGCCAATTATTTAAAGATACAGTAAATTAAGATGATTGCTGTAAATTTGTTCTCAATTATTAAACATCCCTCTTTAATTAAGAGAAATATATTCCTATTATAAATAGTGAATGAAGTAACTAACCAAATATATTTGTATATATGCTTTAAAATTAAATTATAAACTTTCAGTTTTTATAAATAGTAACTTTATATCTTGTATCTTTTAACAACGTTTTCCTAAGCTTTAAAAAATCTAATATAAATTTTCACTTGCTTCAAATATACTCGTATAACTTTAGCCTTAAATTATTATTTTAATCGGAAGCACTGGATAGGATTGTTAGAAAAAAAAATATGTGCAGAAAAACATGTTCAATTATCTCATGCTTTGTACTGGCGGTCCTCCTTTGTTCAATAGAAGTACTTGTCTTATTCATGGAACTGAGATATGGTTCCATATGGTTTGTTCAGCTGTATTAAATTTGCAAGTATTAAGGTTTATATTCGTGTAACTTATACATATTTGTAAAAAAGTAAGCATTTGTGCATGTATATGAGATTAGTATATGTGTATGTTGTAAATAATTGAATAAAACCAATTTACATGCTTACATGTGATAGTAATAAATCTGAAATAGACGTGTCTGATAGATTTTTGTAAATAAATTATTCGTATGTCTAATAGTGTTCATACAATCAACACAAATACGCACATAGGAAAACCATGAATATACGAATGTTCATTGTTTTTGTCCAATTTCAGTTTTAGATGTTAAAAAGCACTAAAGATTAAAATGAAAATATATGTGACGTAAGCTGAAGAATGCACAAAAAATCGAGCAAAAATCTGAGAAAGTTATGGCTTTTGAAGTTTTTAATTCAAAATTATAGTTTTAAAATAACCAAGGTTAAAGTTGGCCAACTATTTTGTGCAAGTTTTCAGTTGTTAAGGCTGCCTAATTAAATATGTTAATTATGAAAAATATGAAATAAAATCTTTTTTGTAGTTGATCTCATGTTTTTTAATTCTTTTCCGTTTAATTATTGATTTTTTATATTCATTTTAAATCAATAACATGGAAATTTAAGAGATCAAAAAGGACAGTATGCGTTAACTTTCAGCTTAAGCTCTATAGAAATATTTAATTAAATAGAATTTACAATTTCACAAAAGCTTATAGAAATCTTAACACAAATAATTCTAATGAAAACAAAAATCACAATATTAAAATTGAACAAGATACATTGCTAAACGAATGCTTATCCTTAGATATCAGTGTAACGAGAGAAGCCCTGCATTCTGGGAAAAGAAAATTTATATTTTTGGCTGCATTGAAAATGCATTGCTATCAGAATTTTATGATATTTTGATTGACTTTTTAACCCAATTATGATTGGATTTTTTAGCTTTAATCTCCATTACAAAACTTAAATCTTTTACAATTTCTTATTGAAAAATATTGATTTTAAATACTTTAATCTTGTTATTAAATATTTTCTTTTTTCTTTAAAACTGTTATTAAATATATTCTGGAAGTCTGTTTTCAAACAACAAAATTGTTTTAAATCAGGTGGTCAAATTTTCAATTTTATTTGGGAGAAATTAAACATTTTTAGATCTCAAAATGAGCTGAATACCAGGCTTTCTTATAATTGTCGCTATAGCAGACAAACTAACATATACTCTCTGTAAGTTTTAATAGTCTGCCAGTGCAAAACATAGGTCCATATATTTAAAAAGTAACCTCTTTTGTTGATCACCCCTTTATATAGCATATAGAAATACACATACTGCGAGTTTTTTTTTCGCCGCATACGTCGAATCACATCAACCCCATATCTGATGCAATTTGGGTTTTAATTTAATTTTGTTCTTTTAAAATGTCTAACAATTACGATTTAAAAGATAAGGCTTTATATCTATGGGGAAACCCTTTACTTTGTAAATTTAGATTTTCGTTACTTTTTTTATTGGGAGCTTTGGTTATAACCTTTTGAAATAAATTTCCTTTTACCTTATAACCACATGTGTTACATGGAGACACCCTTAAATTTTTAAAATGACCTTTTAATCTGTTCTGATTTAATAAACGTAAAAACCACAGTAATAAATTAAAGTACAGATGAGTAGATAACCGTCCCCCTTTATTTTTTGAAGTGGATTAAAATAGATCTAAATTTCAATTGATAAACAAAAGTTTATCAGACAGCCCTTAAAATATACTGGGAAAAGTATGATCTGTAGTTAAATAGTTAAATAGAAATTTGTCATCCAGTTTTAAATATCATTTATTAATTCATATTGTTAAGTTTTACTCTTTCATTTAGTTCTTTTAATTGCAAAATAAAAATGCACCCATATTAGTTTTGCTGTAAGCCACTTTATTTATTAAGCATTGAATAACTTCTGTTGACACCAATGTTAAAGACTCACGCACTGTTTAAGACTATTTTACTTTACACGATAACTGTTCATGTAGACGTTCAAAATAATACTGGTATCTGCTGTATTTGTATTTGACTTTCTACCAAAACAATGCAAACTTCTTAACACTGAGTTTCAATCCAGCTGCTGAAGGTTAGTGGAGTGTTAGAAAGACCAAATGGCATAATTTCAAACTTTCTAAAACCATCGTGAGCACTAATGACAGTTTTTTCTTTATCTCTGTCGTCAATCTAGGCGTGCCAACAACCGCTTTATAAGTATAGCGTTGAAAACCACTTTGTTCCTGCTGCGATGTCCAAGGTGTCATCGATTCTAGGTAGCGGATAACTGTCCTTTTTGTTGACATCATTGAGTCAACGCAGAATCTGGTGCTGCCATCTTTCTTTACTAAAACTAGTCCTTGGAGCTTGCCATTCGAGGACTTGATGATGGCTCGATTATTCCGTCTCGTTCCATTTCGTTCCGCTTTTCTATAGAAATGCTCCTGGAGGCTTGTTTTATTGGCCTCGCTTCGCCAGTATTATTTCTTCCTTTAATATTAACGTAGTTAAATTTAATTAATAAATGGAGGAATTTAGTTACTGTGATGCGAATTATTTACATATAAAAATATATTTCAACGATTACTTAATCATACCATGATTTGACTATTTGCAATGTGAATTTAATTAGGGTTTTAATTTTATTAATATCTAGTTACATAAAATACATTTTCATTTTGTTGCTTTTGAAGAATATCACCCATACTCTACAAAATAAGGTTTTGTTCGTACACAGAATATAAAACAGATTTAAACAAACTTAAGGGTAATTGATTGGAAAAGATCTTATATAAATTTAATCAATGTAGCTGCAATAAATTCAATTGCTTTAATCATTTCTTTTTATATTCATAGATTTTTTATTTACAAGTAGTTTTTGTGTTAATGTACATTTTATACTAAATTAAGTCTTTGATTAGAATAATGGTTTATTGGTTTTTTTAAGTTTATTTCATATAATTTTTCATATTATTAAAAATGGAAATAGTACTGGAGCAAATAACACGAATTAGACAATAAAATTAAAATAAAATAAAATAAAATTCTTTTAGAAATTTTGAAATTTATTACTGAAGTCACAAGAGAAAATAACTATGAAAATTTCTAACTGCGGGTCTGTTCAAAAAGGTGAATTTAAAATTATTCTGAAAAGTATTTATTTATTCATCAATATCCGATTTGTTTCCTTCAAAAGTAATCCCCCTCAAATATAATGCACTTATGCCAGCTCTTCTTCCAATCCTCGAAGCACTTTTGAAATGTGCTTTTCGGTATGGCCATCAGCTCGTTCTTCGATTCTGCCTTTATCTCATTAATTGTGGCAAAATGCTTTCCTTTCGTGGGTCTCTTCAGTTTTGGAAATAGGAAAGAGCCCCAGGGAGCCAAATCTGCTAAATAAGGGGGTATGATTAGGTTGTTGTTTTTGGCTAAAAAATTATGATTTTGATTTGCTTAATTCCTATTGTTTGAGCCGTATTCCTTCACTCAAACGTTGCATAAATTCTTTGTAGTATTCCCTATTAACCGTACGACCTGTTGATCGAACTTGGTGTACTTTTTTCGGTCTTGGCTCATCTGGCCGCTTCCACTGGGATGATTGGTTTCGAAGTCATAACCATATACCCACCGTTTCGTCACCATTTTTAACCCTTTTGAGCAAACCTTGATCGTCGTTGACGTCATTCAAGAACTCCTGAGCGATACTAATGTGACGCTGCTTTTACTCAAAATTGAGTAATTTTGAAACAAACTTCGCTGCCACACGTTTCATTCCCAAAACAATCGAGAAAATTTCATGGCATGAGCCGATTGATATGCCAACATCCTCTGAAACTTCCCTAATAGTGATTCGATGATTTTCCAAAACAATATTTTTCACTGTTTTAATGTTTTCTTCACTTGTTGACGTGGTTCCAACTCCAGGACAGTCAACATTTCAAGTGCCTTGGAGAATTTTATTTCATAATATTAATACATATTCTTTAATCCATTTTTACAAAAGTCAAAAATCGAAGAACTCATATAAACGTGAGTAACCTTTAAAGTTATCAATAACAAACTACTAAACCAAATTGTACCTGTGTACCAACATAAAATTAGTTCGATGATCAAAAAATTGAAAATTTCAACTTTTCTTTTGAACAGACCCCGTATATCGTAACTTAAAGCTTTGTTTGGATCTTGGAATCTTTCTGTTAGTTTAAATATTACGATATTAACATATTTTCTATATATTGACTATGTAGATTTACAGAAAAATAGGGTCTACCAAAAATAGGAATAATTTAACGTTTTTATTAAGAACTAGCTGTGCCCGCTACTTTGTCAGCGACAATCGAAAAAAATGTTCGATTGTAATCCACACTAAATTTTAAGACTCCTACTTTTATAGTGCTTCAGATTTGGTTTATGAATTTACTTTATAGAAAGATACCCATTCCAAGGTAATTACTCAAGAACATAGGCATTACTCGTATATGAAATTATAAAATTTATGTAAAAATTTCAAATTACTCTAATTAAATAGTGTTCAAAATTTCCCGCTAACAAAAATAAAATGTGGTGTTAAGTTTGCAGTACCAATGAATCGGTAAAATTGCGTGCTTTCACTTCTTTTTCTCTTCGAAATCAGATACCTTTATGAGAAAAGAGTAACCTATATTTGAATCAATACACTAAGGTATCTCTTCACAAAATTGTATAAAAATTCATTCCGTAGTTTTTACTTAATGCGAATACCGACAGACGAACAGACAGGCAATAATTCTAAATATTGCTGGTTTGTATTCCATTTCCATTACTTATTGCACAAACAAAATTTTCAAAAAATATTTCATGTACAGAAATAGTCCAGCTACAGTTTTATTGTATGTATAGATATAGATAATTTGAATGAAAGAGACTGCGACGGCAGCGCAAATTGTGTGTGAATGTCCAGCAGTGGCTAGCATAAGACTCAGGACTACTGGTAGAAGCTTGTTAAATGTAGATGCCATGGGGGACCTGCGCCTGGAACAAATGCTAGCAATCACTGCGTGATGAGAAAGAAGGCCGAGAGTTACCAGTCGACAGTCTGAAATCAAGATTAAAGGCTGGTTGAAGCATGTGACTCAGTGAAAGTAGGTTGCCCTAAATTATATTTCGGTTGCTTGTAATCTGAAAGGACGGAAGGGGGTCGAAAAGAGACCCATTATAGAAGTGGTCTGCTTCGTTATTCCCCATACATTAATATATATACACACATCTAGTTGACCGAACTTGACATTCACGCGTCTTTATGGGCCGAATGCAAGTTTGTTAAAAGGTGGAGTTAATTTTTTTTGTTAAGTATTTGTGTTCGGTTAGTAGGAAGAGAGTAAGAAGAGAGCTCGGCCACATTTAACAGCTTTGTTGCATACATGAAATATATGCTCTTTAAATGTTAGTGTTTGTTCAGTATAATGTTTTACAAAAGCTTCAATAGAGATTAAACCATCGGAACTGTTTGCGGTGATATATTGTAAGGGAATATTATGGCACGAGTTCTTAATTTAATTTCCCATTTGGTATAGTACGTCAAAACATGTACAAAAGATGCTTTTATAATTAGGATACTTTCTATCATTCTATCAGTGAGAAAGCTGTGGATAATATTTTGAAGATAAATTAGATATCCATATTTGCTAAGCTTGCAAACAAGGCCTTTTTGGCATACAGAGTCAATAGCATTTTCTATATCTAGAAACACAATTCCATTTCTGTTACCCTGATGTTTGTTAGTGCTAACAATATTTACTATTGATTTGATTAGGTGTATAATAGAAATTTCTCTAAGAAATACAAATTAATCATCTCTTTGCCCCGTGTACCCCGGTAGGCTAGTGGGTAGTGTGCTAGTCTATCAGTCTGAGGGTTGTGGGTTCGAATCCCACCAAAGACTCTAGGTGTTTCACTACAACGAGTGAAGGTCTTTGTTACTACCCAACATACCAAATGGCTTGTGAAAAATATTTTAAAAAGCTTATAAATATAAGTCTTAAGCTTGAGAAAGTTTTTAAAATTGTAGAAAATTCAAAACGGAACTCTTATGACAATATTTTATGTACATGATTACTAAAAGCTTATATTTGTAATTGTAGAATAATCTTACAGAGACAATATTTTTTGTTAATTTTGGTATAGAAAAGCTTATTCGTCTCAATGTTTTTATAAGCTTCTTTACTTTAATTGTAGTCTTATATTCGCAAATACTGTATGTATATGTAATTTGTGGCTAATTTCCAGAAAAATGTTCACCTAGAGAAATATGAAAAGCAATGGAGCACATAATCCAGTTTTCTCAGATCTCATATTCCATTCTTACTATATATGTATGTACATATTTCCAGAATAGTCAATACAAAATTTACCACACAACACTACTATGAAGGAACACTGCCTAGGAGAGAATGTATAGCTTGCTCATAGATACTCACTATTAACCACATTTTTAAAGATTGCCCCAGAAGTACCACAAATGAGACGCTTTAAGAGATCCTATACTGCAGTAACAAGAACTCTTAGTAGATCGTTTTTTTGAAGAACGTAATTTTTTTTAATATGGTAAAAACTAAATTAAAAAGGCATAAAAATATATAGGATAACATTTATGAAAATTTAATAATATACTCTCATTATTTAATTATGTACGCTTGGGCCATGGTATAGAAGTTACATATGTAGTGTTAAGAAAAGGCAGCATTAAAATATATATCATTTTGTACAAAAGGTATCTGCTTTAAAATATCGCGTTTGGATTTCGTTGCCCATCTAGATAGACATGGTGTAGGCTGTTTAAGTTTGGCCCTTTTAAACAGAAAAACTATTTTTTCTATTTCTATTTATTTTATATATGTATATTTTAATTATATACATACATATAATAAAACTGTAACAGGACCATTTCTATACATGAAATATTTAAAAAAAAATTTAGTTGCTGATGCAGTTAGTAATCAAAATGGTTGGTCTGACTGACCGACCGTCTGTCTGTATCTCTGTCGGTCTGTATGTATGTGCTCGCATCACCTAAAAACTACTTGATGAATTTTATTAAACTTTTGTGAGGAGGTATCTTTGTATCTTGATTCAAAAAAAGGACACTTTTTTCCAGAAAAATATCTCAATTCCAAGAGAAAATAGAGAAAGACCAGTGAAAGCACGCAATTTTACCGATTTAGTGGTACTGTATACTTTCCAGCACCTGTTGCTTTTGAAAGTGTTTACAGAACTCTCTTACAGAATACTCAGAATGATATATAAATTTTAGAATTGTGTCCAGGGATATAAACCTCTATATAAAATAAAAATATATAAACCATAGCTCAAGCAGTGTAGAAGTAAGATTTTTAAAATTTAGTGTGGATTACTTTCAAATCGAAGTCAAACAAAATATTGTCAGGATGCCCGCGACGTGGCAGGTACAGTCAGTATTTAAATATAAACAGTGGGCAATGATACACATTAAAACATACTTATAAAACACTCGATTGAATTAAAATTGATTGAATTGAAATTCAATCGAGTGTTTTATATAAAAATATGTCTAAAAATACCTTTGATTAATTTTTTGTTTGTAAACGAAAAAAAAAAAAACAGAATCTTTTCAATACCGAATTTGTTGCCAAGAAAGTTAAGGCGTTCCTAATAATCTTCATATACCTTAACTCTATTGGAATTACCATTTACTTAGTTTATTAAAACAAACTTACGGGTAATTGATTTAAAAATAACTTATACAAATATAATCAAAGGAGCTGCAATAAATTGAATTGATTTAATAATGTTTTTTTTTTTTTGTATTCGTAAATTTTTTATTTACGGGGAGTTTCTAAGTTAACGTTTTTAAATAAGATTAGGATAATGCTTGTATAATAAGCCTCAATCAGAGCAGCCTGTACAAATGGCTAATTTATTACTCATCTATTTTAATTACGGCCCAGTGTTTTGTTTATTGCCCCATTTTAAAAACGTCATAAACAGCTTAAACAATATTCAGTATTTTTGGGATTTCAACAGTTCTCAGTTTTTATATTTTATTAAATCTTATCTTTTTTTTAAAGCAGTTATTTATTTAATTATTGTATATTTTGAAACGCTTTAAAAGTTTTATTTTCTTTGTAACTTTTTATTTTGTCTGATTGCAATTATTTTCATTTAAATCAAATTCAAATACCATAAATAACTCATATGTATTTGAAAGTAATTTTTGGTTACAGAAAATAAAATAAATTGTTTATTATTAATTAAAATATATTTCTGTGCATCATAATATTCTAAAATGCCAGTTGCATGAGTGATTATAAATTTATGGTTTTTTATAGCAGCAACAATTATTATACAACATTTTATTTTATTTATTGTTTTTGTCAATTAAGTTTTAGTATAACTTTTATTTTTTTATAATAAAATAAAAAATATGAAAAAAATAAATATTTATTCAACATTCATACAAAAATTAAATACAAAGCCCGCAATTATAAGTCGTGGATGTAAAAATGTATTTTTTAAATTAAAAAGAAAAAAAAAATGAAACGATGTTTTCAACTAAAAGTAAACTACAATTATAAAAACTGTAATAAAAAAACTTAACCAAAGCAGAAATAAAGTAAATATAGTATGTGAAGAGTAAAACATTTAAATATCGTGAAATTGTAAGAAAAATGTAAATAAATTCGGAATTGAATGTTGTATGTGTGTTAAATAAACATACATGCTACAAGGTGACTTCAATAAAGGCAAAATGAATAAGTTGTTTGTTGTCGGTTTTCTTGTTGACAGTTTTTTAAAACAATGGAATCGTTATTTTTATTTACTACTAGCTATTCTCGGTGCTTCGCTACACCCATCTACAAAAAATACAATAAACACTTGGAATTCGAAAACTATGCGTTATCTTATGAGGGTTACATGTGAAAATTTTCAAGTCTCCAACTTTTGTAGTTCTCCAGGTACACAATAATTAATTGTTTACTTTGTAAGGGAGCTACCATGGCCACTGTCCCCATCTACACGCAAAGAAAAAACATGGTTATTGTATGGTCACGGCAGCTACACAATGTTCTCTGTAGCAATACATGTTTTCTGTGAACAAAGTATAGTTATTTTCAACAATACTTTGGTCACGATCAACAAGTTTTTGTTAACAGTTAATCATTCAATGGTTATACGCACCAAAAAAGCAACATGGTTGATTTGAAACATATCAAAATTCAAACCACAACCAAAATTTTTTTATATTTAAAAATAAAATTATATTAATAACCATAGTATATTATTATTAAACATATAACCATTTACATGTTTCACCTTATATTATAGTATGTTTATATCATAAACATTTTTATATTTGTATACAATGTTATTTTTATGTAAGACGATAATATGTTCCAATGACAACAATATTATTATTATTAAGCAATGGTCACGAGTTAAAATCTCCGCCGTGGCAACGTCAATTGTTCTGATATGTATTAATTGTTCTTTATAAAAATGCATATCACAACGCCCTCCTTCGCCGGTATTACCACATAGCACTAAATCGCCGGCGAAGTAAAATAATTATAAATTGGCTATGCTAGCTTCGAACTAATTCGCCTAAATAACATCAGAGGCGCTGCAATACTATTCTAAAAATAATCATAACGTGCAATTACAGTGTTGCCAGAATCGAAGCTTTACTATCACTAACCATCTATCTTATCTACTACTATCCCTTTCCAAAGGAAGTACCACAGTTTATGTAGGCATTAACTGCCTGAGTGGTACTTCTCTTAAAAATAAATGTTTTCAATATAACCATATAATTCAACCATAACATGTTGCTTTTAGATTATGGTTAGCTCAACTATGTTTTTTCTTTGCGTGTAAAAATTACAATTTTTTAGAGCGTGGAAATAGTACCTTCTCATTTTCCTTTTAATTTCGATTTGTTATGACTTCTGTTTATTTTAGTGATAATATAGTGAAATTTAAACTTAAACAAATGTATTCTTTTATTTTTCTGAACTGTGTTGTTCGGTGTTTAGTTGTGTTAATGGATTCTTCGATTGGACAGTTGAATGTCCACTAGAAATATTAATCATTATTTTATACAATATATTACGGTTATTCATGAAGAGTACAACTGTGTGAATTGGTATAAAAAGCAAACTCTTTGAACCTATAGAATAACAAAATAATAAAAAAGTAAAAAATAATAAAAAATTAAAAAAAAACCACAAACATAAATATCATTGTTTGCATATACGGCTTTGCTGTGTTATATGTACTACGCATCATTGAACTAAAGTGTTGAAAGTCAAATTAGTACCGTGTTTGGATTTTTTAATTAAAATATTCTTTTTCTTCTGAACACAACTCTCACTTCATATAAATGCTAAAATAGCATACACGCATTTACATATCTACATATATATATGTATATATTTTATGGAAATACATTCTGTCAAATAATTAATGAACGACAATGTTGTACCATTTCTTTTTGATTTAATTTGCTCTTATTGAGTACCGCTAAAAAGATTGTGAAATATAACTTTTGAATTTGTTTTTTTAATCAAATATTCGTTTTGTTGATTCTATGATGATCAGTAGTGATAGGTATATAAATAAAGACTTATTAAAAACTTTTAACACATCACGGTATTTTAAATAATGCCTTTTCAGTGAAAAAGTAGAACGGAAATAGAGGAGTGACATTAAAAGCAAAAGTTTCAAAAATAGTGCAGGAAGTGGAGTATCACAGATCAGATACAGTTCCAGACTGAAAAAATTATGTAGCATTTTCCAAGCGAAAATTTTAGCAGGATCTAAAACTCTTAGGTTACTTTCTACGAGGCCGATATTCTCAAGCAATAATACTATTTATACAGATAGCCAGGCGGCTATAAAGCCTCAGGTGGATTACATAGAAGGTAGTCAGTTGCAGACGAATTGGCACGAATGAAGTTTTAGAATTGATATAGGCAGGTGCGGAAGTAAATATAATATAGTAAGTAAATATAATATAGTGGGTATACCCCGGTATTGATTCTGTATATAGGATGATAAGAGACAAACTCACTCGATGCTTACAAAATATGGACTAAATCATCGAGATGTATACAAACGAAATCGTTGATAGAGCAGAAAGATCTGATCAAACTGTTACCGATGAGTAACTCTGAGATAAGAATGTTTGCAGGCTTAAACAACAATTATCTAAGGTATTTTAAAGAAAAAAAAAATCGACTTTTTAATGACGATGTCTGCATTCTAAGGTATTTTAAAGAAAAAAAAAAATCGACTTTTTAATGACGATGTCTGCATGTGATATGGCAAGGAAGAGTTAAATACATTTTTTCCTTCAGAATATAGGGGTGTCTCTAGGCTAATTGTAAAATATGCGAAGCTTACGAGCCTACTGGAGATAATCAATTAGAAAAGCCGCTGAGGTCAATAAAAACTTAAAGGAGTAACTATCGATCAATAATGATCTTATGAAATTATAATCTATCCCGCATTAAAAATTTTTAAAAAATTTGGATATTAGTATTGAGATCAGTAGAAGCAAAAAGGTAGTTTAAATGCAAAAATGGATCTGGTGGAATTAAAAGCAAATATGAATGGAATAAAGAATCACGTAATAAGAATAAATCAAGCTAGCGCAGAGAACCACAAATTTTTTCACTAAGAAACCTTAGTGGTGGCCACCAGACTGGGTGAATTTTAACAAGACGTTGTCATCTCTGTATATATGATTTGTGTCCACAATAATGAACAGTACATACATATTAGATTATTGTTCTGGAATGTAGTTGGTTGCCATTTCGATATAATTTCATCCAAAAAAACTTATGTTACTCGTGAATGTTACTCAATATTTATAAGGTATATTACCATGCGTTTTTATACTGAAAAGCTGTGATAGAAGATTCAACTTTATCTTTTAATAAAAGCTTTGTTTTTATTAATGCCCAATATAGTGCCAGCTAAATATTTAAATAAACAAGTCAATGAAAACGATCATGAAAATTGAGCGTCAAAAGTTTTTGTAGCGGTACTTCGAAAAAGGATTACAATTTTATTTTTATTTTTATATTGTTATTGAATAACACAGAACAAATAATTATCATTTTTTTTTAATTAAGGAGGTGTTTGATATCATACTGAAATTCAATATAACTACTAATTGACTGAATTAATAATTTAATTGAACAAAAAGAAAAAAAAAGGCAAAAATTCTTAATTAATATTTTACTTGATTTTTATTACAATATTGATTATAGTGGTAATTTATTCAATTCAACAAATTTATTTGTTTATTTCTATTTTTTATACTTTTGAAATGAGTTGACTATTATGATTTATATATTTTATGATTAAGAAAATATAAAATCAATATTGAAAAACTAAAAAAGTTTATGAAATTTGTTGTGTCTTTACAAATACATAAAAAATTAAGAAGTTAAGTACATAGTTTGTTGCAATTTAAAAAGGTAAGTTTCATAAAAATCTAGTTAATTTCTTGAAATTTCATAATTTTGTTTTTGAGAATTCAAATTTTTATACATACATACATATATACTTAGGTACATACAGTAGGGAGCAGATGGGAGTACATCTTTTCTTCTTCTATTGCTAGGTGCTAAAAATAATAATAACGAAGTGATTTTCAAATTTCTTTTTTTGCGTTTTTTCCTTTTTAGTTCTTAACAAAACTGCTCTTAAAAGAAATTAAAAAAGGAATAACCAATGAGAGAAAATTAAAAACAACAAAATAACTCAGTTTTCGATTTGGTTGCTATAATTTTGAGTTTTGTGTATATAGTTTTAAATTGTATTTGAATAACATTTTATACCAAAAAGTATTGTTTTTTAACTTAAAACAGAAAGATAATATTTTTTAATAACAATAAAGAAACTATGATGAGCCATGAAAAATTCTATTGTAAATATGACAATAGAAGACTGTTTATCATGTATAATAGCTAATTTTAGCCAATCAGTGGTTATTACAGTGCTAAAACGGCAAAGAATAAAAATGTTAGACGATGGACAGCAGGAAGAGCGCTACACAATATTGGATACCTCGCAGCTGGAAAGAAGCCTAAACATGTGTTGACATTTTCGGCAAGTTTAATTCGCTATGCATCAGAAAGATTGGGCTGTTAATGACTGGAAGAGCATAATATGATCAGATGAGTCCAAATTAAACCGATATCAGGAGACAACTTAGTGATATCATATTAAACAATGGTCAACTACGTCGGAGGCAACATCATATAGAGGTGTTGTTTTACATGGTGGCATGTTGGTCCATTGCAAAAAATTGATGGCATCATGAGAAAGGCAGACTATTTAAAGCTATTGCCTACCTATCTTTCCTATTTTTAGATATGAGCGCATATCCTAAGGAAGAACTTGTGTTACAATAGGTTAGAGATCCGAAACACACCTGAAAAATTATTTAGGAATGAATGACTGCTGTCCCGATCTCAATACATTTGAGAATTTGTTTTCAATTGTAAAAAGACTATCGTGAAATAATATGAAAATGGGAAACGCAAACATGTATTCATTTCTGCTCCCTACTGTACATATGATATAGGACTCTTATTGCAACAATTAAACTTTTACTGTAAAGTAAAGGTAAAGTAACCGATTAAATAGATATAATAGTAGTAATTTGTAATAAAATATAATGAGAAATATATTTTTTTATCTTAATTTACACAAATTTTGCTCCGTTTTTCAATTCATAAAATAACGCCTGAAGTACAAATTCTAAATTTAACCTAAATATCCTTTGATCTCCCCTATCACAGAATTCATTGGTAATAGCATTAAATATTTCCTTCCTGACTGTGCAGAACTTGAACTACAAAGCTGTTCTATAGTTATTTGACAGAGTGTATAGGCTATTTGCTTTTCTTTATTTTTTTTAACGCGGTTTTTATGATGCATAAAACAACTAACAAAAAGGAGGGCAGGGCAACTATGATAAAAATATCTATGATGTATTTTCTTTTACAATTTCATTTTTCCTCTTGCGCTCGTGCTTCAGTTTTTCTACAAGTACAACTATTATTTCACAGTTATTGGCGCATACACTTTCATTTATAACATAATAAAGCACAGCAAAATTAAAGAACTAAAAATATGGAGAACCAAATGAATGTATTTATGTGCAAAAAAAATTACTTCAACGATAAGTACTTTGTTTGTAATTTTACAAAATTTTGCCAACATTTTATAACATGGGAACGCTGCAATAAGGAGAGTGTTTTAGGTTTAAGTTAAGAGCGGCAATGTTTTATAATTTAAAGTTTAAAAGAAATATACAGATATTTAAAGAGTGAAAGATTTAAATAAATTTTTTAGTCATACATTATTTTTAATATTGCTCACCATAATATTTATTGTTAATACCACAGACGATGGATGATCTTGTTTTTTCTGTTTTTTTTTTTTATTTATTCAGTATTATTCACACTTATAATGGTTCTTGTTTCAATCAACAACTATTTACCAATGAATTTAAAAAAGATAAAATTCTAAATAGTATTAGACTAAAAAACTGGCATAATATGATTTATTATGTTGAATTTTATAAATTCTCGTATGTCTTTTTCTTAATTTGATTAGTTGCCTAAGAACATAGATACTAAGAATGCTAAAAAAGATTGTCTAGATGCGGGAAATTAATTACATTCTCACACATTCACACATCCGTTGGTCCACATTAATTATATTTATTAAAAAACTATAACTAATTTAACTAGCGGCTTGTATTTGGATTCGATTTTCTTATAACAATTTTAGTTTTTTTAGTCCCTTTTTTGAATATAACTAAGTGCGAGTTAGAATGGTTTTTACTTTCCGTGTTATTACCAAATAGCTGATCCATTGTTGATAATAGAAATGTTCTTAAGTAAAAGCAAGAAATAGCTGATATAAATCTGAATAGCTGAAATGTAATTTGTTTAAACTAAAAACTAAAATAATATATTAAAATAATAAGCAATGGTTAAGATAAATATATGAATATATCCCATTCAAAGAAAAGTAATAATATGTGCGTTATTATGGAAAAAGAAAATATAATAATATTTTTACAGAACGGCACTGTCCAATATGTTCACCCACTGTTCATTCATGTATGTACATTTGTACATTTTATTTCTTAGCTGCATCTTTTCATTCATGTGTGAGAGACTGCAATTTTGTTTTCTTTTCATTTATGAATGCGATACTTTATTTTTTCTCTTTCTGTTCAAAACTGAATATATGAGCAACAATTTGTTGTTCTCGCAAGTGTTTATATTTCATAATTTTACATAAATGAAAAGATCGTAAAAAAATGTGGGCTAAATATTCGCATATATAAATGTACACACATATTTTGTAATATACATCTGCTGGCGTATGCGGTAATAAAATATTTTTATTTCATTCTTTTCCATATGCGATCGTAGGCAGAAATATTTTTTATTGTTATTTTTGAGAAATTTTATAAATGTTTAACGTTCATAAATGAACATGTACATTTATGAAAAAGAACATTAATGAGAAGAAGTTAATTTATCGCTCTTCATGTACATGCATTCATGTATGAACATAGGCAGAACATTTATTGTTGTTCGTTTATGAGCTTGAAAAATAAATATAAAAAATTTAACATTTCTCATTTATGACAAATAACATGAATGTTGAATTTTGAATGTTCATAAATGAAAAAATCTGAACCGTGGTGAAGACTAATGAAGCATTTAAGTTTTAAGAACCATCTTAGCCTAAAATTAGAATTTTGGTTTAGTTTAGTTTCTTAATCAAAAAGATATGCGCTTTTCGAAGTGATATTTCAATTATATAAACTCCAATTTCTTCTAACTTTAATAGTAGATTATCTCTACCAAGAGTTTTTAACAAAAGAAAACAGCACTATTTTTTTATTTACCAACTGATTTTTCTCCCACAAGGGAATTTTTTTCCTGTATTATCATATATATATATATGTATGTATTAAAAAGTAAATACCAGAATGTGCAGACTTGCATTACTTTTGTAACAATTTCTTTTTTCATTCGTATCTCACATGCTCTCCAATTTCAATTCATTAGTTGACTTACAATGCGTCAGTTTAAATATTTGTTTAAGTTTTTCCTAAAAAAAAAAATATAAAAATATTATAAAAATTGGTTGGCAAATGAAATTATACTCATAAAAACACAAATATGCTGTTATACAAACGATTTCTTTTTTCTCATATTCTCTTTTATTTGTGTGCAAATACATTTAAACGGAAAAAAGGAAATGCAACAAATTAAAATTAAATATAACAACTGATGAAAATATTGGCACATTCACATTCGTGCAAACATATACATATGTACATACGTATGTATGTAGTCATAAAGATATACAATGTAATAGTAGGTCAATTAAAATTGTAAAATATTTACAAATAAAAATTCTTCTGTATTTTATTTCTTTAATTTTTTTTTGTGTCAAAAGAACTTTTTGTTTTTTTTTTTTTTGTTGTTAGAATGTACCAAACAATAATATATGTATGTATACATATCTGTACAAATTTATGGCTGATTGTTATTGTGAGTGTGCATTTTTGGTTCCTTTTTATCTCTTTTTTTAACTAGTGATTTAAAAAAAAAAAATAAAAAAAACGACTAAATATTCTAGTTTGAAAATATTCAATGCATGTTTTAAGATCTGAAACTAAATTATTCGATTTTTAATGTAAAAAATATGTTTGTGTATTGAAATTTACACAGTGGTTTGAAACGATTTTATATTGGACATAATTCGGTATCTAATGAACCACTGAAGACATCTTAATGAAGGGCAAAGCAGAGGTGTTTCTGAGTGGAGCTGCGAACGGTCGGCTTCCTAGGTCAAAGTGGGGCTTTTGGTAAAGCCTCCAAAGTCGGGTACCTGGGTATATAATTTTTTGAAAATGTTATTTAAAGTTAAGTTTTAAATAAAATGTTAAGATTTTTTAAATTTAAGTAGAGCTTCAAAATATTTATAAAAAATGCATTTACATGCGAAGGTTATCTATTTTAAGTTGGGAGAAAATTGGCTTACATGTTTTTTTAATTTTAGCCGATTATTAGTGGGGTACTTACTAATAATCGGATTATTATTTTAAGACAAGGGCTATATTTTTGATAAATTTTTTAATAAATTAGTTTTGTTCTGATAGCGCTTTTCGTTAAAAAATTAAAAAGCCTCTGAATTTGGAAAATTAAAAAAAAACCGTTTTTTCAGAATTTTTTCCCAAAAAGGTGGTATTCTTTTTTTGCTTATGTAATTTAAACTTACTTTAGTACTAGCATTTTTTTCAACCATTTTAAAGACAACATATAGCAAAAGCGAATAAGAGAAAAATTGGGTAAAAAATTGTAACGGTTCTTCCTCCAGTCCTATCCAATGTAGCCAATTTTGAAACAATATTTATTAAGTATTATTAAATTTCTCAATTGTATAGCCACTTTAGTAAAAAATCCAATTTTTTGGGACATTTTTACTACGTTCCGAGATTATTTGTTAAGATAGAAAAATTTCAAATTTTATATCACCACTTGAAAGTCTTTTATCTATAAATTTTCAAAATTTTGTGAGAATATCTCGAATCGTTTAGATTTTGTGGCAATTCAGATTCGATATATTATTTCTCAAAAAACCACCTTGACATGATTTTTTCAGTTTTCGAGGTAAATATAATTTAAAAAATAGTGCGCGAAAAAAAATTATTATAACATTGTTAATCTAGAAGTCAAGAGCTTTCCTCTGATACCACCTACATGTATATCGAGCATATATTTAAGCTATAGGAGCTTCCTAAACCTCTCCTGATGATTTTTGTTCTCATTTTGTATATAAAAATTAAACATTTTTTGCCTCTGTGAGATTTCATTAAGATATCTTCAGTGGTTCATTAGATACCGAATTGTGTCCAAAATAAATCGCTTTTAAACCACATCAAAAATATACATGTTTGTGTATTAAAACAAAAAAACAACCGGATTTCTTGCTAACGATTGTTATGAAAAGAGTTATTTCAATAACAGCAACAAAAAAATATATTATACTTTTATTTGTAGTTTTTACTTTATTTTTTCAATTACTTATATTAAAATTTAAAAAAAAATATGTTTTTTTAAAGCTTCATTGTGTCATTCCAGAAATAATTGATTTTGCTCGTCATTTTAGTTGATCAAATTCATAATTATCTCTTTATCTGTAAATAAGCATAAAATATTTTTTGTATTATATATGTATTATATATGTTTTTTATTTTTAAGAATTTTGTCAAAGTAACGTTCAATACAATTATTATGATTGCCATATTTTTTCTAAGCACAAACGACAAAATAAATTAAAAAAAAAAAAAAACAGTTGAAATCAATAATCTTCGATAATTATAACAAAAAACTAACAAAATATTTTGAATTATAAAAAAAGATATTGGTGTCGTTCAGTACATTTTAGGATCAAATAGATATAATGACTAAACATTTTGAATATAACGCATTTTAAATCACAAATGATATTTATGCAATAATGTTAAATAATTATTCTTTTATTTTTTTTTAATATTTGGATTCCTTTTTCATTCCCTTTTTCGTAATATTTGGTTTTTATAAAAATAAAAATAAATACTAATAATTAAAAACCGTTCAATCTCTATTTTTAAATTTTTTTTATTTCTTTATTTGCAATGAACAGAGCAGAGCATTCAATTTGAGTAAGCTATTTTGTAAGAAAAGAGTAGAAACGTCATTTTCGTTTCATTTCGTTTGTTTTGAAAGGCAGATTTAGCCGAACCTTACTTTAACGGAGCTAAACACATGAAAGTTGTTGTTCTTTGAGGCTATCACGCACCCTTGGTGTTTTATTATAAGTTTGTCACGTGTGTAATTTCTACAATATTCATATTCGACCCCATAAAGTATATATATATCCTTATACATAGAAAAGTTGATTAAGCGATAGCCATTTGCCCGTCTGTTTGTGTTTGGGTAATAATGTCGTTTGCCAAAGCGCCAGATGAGATACATAAGATTTAAGCCCACCAATCTGCCAGGCATTGTTTCGAAAAATTTGGGATTGTAATTCAGCAACATCAGATCATTCCTTTAGAGGCTGCGGCCAAAAAACAACGGCCACCTATATTTTTTTCCTTTTTGTTTTATTTTTTTTAAGTTTTAATGATTCTCTTTTGCTTGTTTTTTTTAAACAAATATTGGACCGCTCAGGTAAATCGAGCTGAGAAGGTCGATTTTGTGTTTATTTTTAGGTTGGTAAGGTTTTTATGTTTTGATTCGTATTAAAGGCGTTTGCAATACATATAGATTTAGCCAATAAACCCACAGGGTGCCCACTGGTAATCAGAAGCAGTCAATAGGCCCATTAGGTGGGATCAATATGAAGACATTTTTTTCAAGGATTTTTTTGCTTTAGTCTGACATTCTAACGCAATATAGATTACAGGAAGTTTCTAATTTAAAAAAAAATAATAATAATAATTTTTAGACACCAGCAGAGCGGAATGCACATTTTCTAGACAGCTACGTCCGTCATCAGCATTCTTCGTATCTATCTACTTTGGGTAGTGTTTAGTTGTTAGCGTCATATATTTAACCAACCAAACTCAGATAAAGGAATACGAGAAAACTTGTATTCAATTATCAATCGTCAGTTGGTGAGAACGAAGTCTACCACTACCTTAAGCTTCCCTCTTGTTGAATATTTTTACTTTTTTAATATTTACCACCAACCAAACCCAGATAAAGCAATACGAGAACTGTATTCAATCATCAATCGTCAGTTGATGAGAACGAAGTCTACCACTACCTAAAGCATTCCTCTTGTTTGATAGTTTTTTTTCTTTAATAGTATCACCTAGTTTGTAATTTAATTTATTATTTCTTACAAGGAATAGAACGAACTCAAGCTTGACTACAAATTTCATTGTTAAAAAAAAACTTTTACAAAAAAATTTTCCAAAAAAGTTGTTAAGAAAATTATTTCCAAAACTTTCGGAAAAAAATTAATACAAATTTTTAAAATCATTTCAAAAATATTTACAAAAAATTAAAAAAAAATAAAATTTAAAAAATAAATATACTTTATAAGTCCAGCCAGTGCTAGACAAAAATAATTGATGTTTTACGATTGTTGAAATCAGTTACAGGTCATCCCTCTAGTGTATGGCCAAGAAAAGCAGTATCTCTTCTTTTTAGTCGAATGTAACCAGGGTTTTCCATATACCAGGGGGCAACTCTGATCATTCGTAGAATCTTGGTACCTTTGATTTTTGCAACATTGCTAGCTGAGGCATAATTGAAATCCATAAAACCAAATTGTTTAAGGACCGACTTGTACAGTGAAAAAAAAAATTACAATTAAATTAAATTAAATAAAAAAAAAAACAAAAAATTAAAAAAAAAAAATTACAAAAAATTTTCAAAGAAACTTAAGAGAATAAAACACAGTATCTATCATTACTATGATGACGGGTATATAAGATTCGGCATGGCCGAATATAGCACTCTTACTTGTTTCTTATTATGATAATTATAGTAAAACTATTAATATTTCCAAAACTAGTCTAGTGTGCTTGTCTGTCAGTCTGAAGTTGGGGGTTCGATTTCAACCAAAGTGTCTGAACGTTGCACTGCAACGTGTAAAATTCTTTGTTACTATGCAATAAATAAATTTAGAATATTATTTGAAATTGTATTGTTATATGTAATAAATAAATAAATTTTAAAAGCTTTAAGAGGACTATGACATGGTTTTCATATCCATTTATATTCTGTATTTAATCTTAAAACAGCTCTGTTAGAATAAAAATATAACCTAGTTTTAGCTGTTAAAAATAAAATCTTTTAAGTTAAAGCTAAGCACAAGTAACAAGAGGAAATGTAGACGAAAGCTTTTATATTTTCAACTTTTGTATATTACACACACTCTCAGAATAAAATAAAAAACTGTAAAAGTATTTTTAATGGTTTTAAATAATTATGATTTATGTCAAATTTATGATGCCCTTTAGTTGACTTTCTGTAAAAGACAGTTAAAGTAAAGCAGTTGTCTAGAGAATTACTTATGTAAAGAGAAAAGCCCCCGGGTTAAAATACAGAGGGTAGTACGATAAAAGTTTCCAGCTTCAAGTTTTATTATATTTATTCTTGTCTAATATGTATTTTATAATTTACATCAAGTGTATAACAAAAAATTATATATTTACCATAGACAGTGATAATAACATGGCGTCAAAATACATGTTATACAAAGATATATAAAAGCAAAAAATAGTTTACATAAAGTACATGTATTTCGAATTATCATCATTGTGAATAAAATTTATTATTTATTTTGTGAGCTTTTCAATCATTATATACCAATCATTTTATACCCTTCTCATTAAAGAGTAATTAGATCGACTTGTCTAGCCAATTACGGCTGAGTGTTACGCAGTCATATTTGCTGTGAGCTTAAGTGATTGCTAGGTGTTTGTTATACTTATATCTTTCTTTGGTGTACAGTCAAAGTGTTAGGCAGTAATGGACTACAAATATAAACTACAAGCTGTGCCCGCCACGTCGTGGGGGTTCTGACAATAGTTTGCTCGATTTTACTTTGAAAGTATTCCACAACAATTTTAAGACTCTTACTTTTATAGTGCTTCAGTTATGGTTTATGTTATTACGTTATATAAAGGTACTCATTACTGGATGAAATTACAAAATTTATAAAAAATTCTAAATTAAAAAATCGCAAAGCACCGCGGAATCTTGTTTACTCAACAAAGTTTGGTTTGATACTAGATTAGTGTTAACTAAGAACGAATGTTGGAAGTAAAACAAATAAGCAAAAAGTAACTTTCATTGCTAATCGAAGGTTGGCTGAAGGTAACAACAAAATATAAGGTGGTAAATATTAAAAAGTAAAAATATTCAACAAGAGGGAAGGTTAAAGTAGTGGTAGACATCGTTCTCACCAACTGACGATTGATAATTGAATACAAGTTTTCTCGTATTCCTTTATCTGGATCTACCCTAAGTAGATTATATACAACAGTGCTGAAGGCGGACGTGGCTGTCTAGAAAATGTGCATTCCCCTCCTGCTGGTGTCTAAAAATTAAATTTTCCCAATTTTTCTTTAATATTATTATATCCTAATTTGTAATTTAATTAACGAACTTAAGCTTGATTATAAATTTTATTGTATGTAATTCTAAAATTCTTAAAATTATTGTAAACCTCTGTAAGAGGCGTTTAAAATATTTTAATAACAATGTAATTCCACAAAATAAAATTAAAAATTAAATACAAATTTTACTCAACTGGCGCAATCTGTTGCGCAATTGTTTAAATATCCCACTTTCAAAAATTAATGGTACGCAACCGCGTTTAAAATATTCCAGCTTTAAACTGAAAAGTTCAGTACCTATAAACCGGAAACTGCGTACTTTCACTTCACTTTCATTTTCTATTGGAAATGAGATATCTTTGGGGAGAAAAGTATTATATATTGGAATCAGGATGCTAAGCTACCTCCTTACAAAATTTTGTTAAAATTCATCCAGTAGTTTTTAAGTGATGCGAACGCAAAAGACGTACAGACAGGCAGACAGACAGACAGACGGAAATGAGTTATTATTTTATTATATGCATATATTATTGAAGTTGTTAGTGCTCTCTTCTTCAAAAACAATCTAGTAGGACAGACTATTATAGTGTTAAGCCGGTGACGAATCTGAGGGGGTAGCCACCAATTTATTCCCAAGACTGTTTTGCTGAGCGGCAGTAGTTTTTTTTTCGTAAAGTTTCCTAATAAGCGGCGGTAATTCTATACGTGTAATTAGCTAAAGAATTTTAATTTTGTATTAAAGTCTCTTGTACATTGACAAACTAAACAGTCCATATTTACTTACTCGTAAATATGACGACAGGTGCAATGTTCTATAATTACGATCAGACAGTTGACCATGCAAAAGCTATTGTTTTGAAGTCCCCCATTTTCTTAAGGCTTTAATAAATATTGGCTTTAATACCAATAATTTATTATTACTTTTTTAATTAATGCTATTATTTGTTGAATAATTAAAAAGCGATTACAATATTTATTGCAACTTATTTTCTAAAAGAAGTACCTTATAACAATATTCCCTTTATTATAAAAAAAAACTATATTCCATTCTGGCACTCGCGGGAATCAAACCTAATATTATAGGCAGCCACACAATCAACTAGCCTACCCTAAAGTAAATATATCTTTAAATGAATGTAATAAAAATTAAAACTTGTGTACACCTCTCCACGTTTCTGTGATCCAAAAATACTTTGAGTCTGGTTGCTTACACCATTTAAAATTCTGTTTGTTAAAAAATATCTGTATCCTTAAGATGTAACAGCGTATGTACTTTTGGGAGTTTTAACTAACTTTGTTAATATTTGCAATAAGAAAAAAACTTAAATTGTTTATCAACAGTCAAGAAAAAAAATGTCATTTGATGTTTTCAGAATTAATAACAATTATTATATTTTCAATGACCATCACAATGTAGTTAGGTGTTTAGTGTATATGTATGTTAGATATTTTTATGTGTTAGAAAAATGTATGTTTCAGGATTTAGTGGCATTAAAATTTATACAGAAGTGATGAAGGTCACACAATGTCTCACAAGGGATTCATAAACTAAGCGTTTTTAATTGCATTGTTTATTGCTGTTTCGCCTGAAAGTATCATACAGTGGGTAATTAAAGTCACATTGGGTTTTTAAGTTAGTAAAATGCTGAATTTAAAGTGCAAGTAAAACTATACATGATGACTATGGCATGAATTCAAATAATTATTCAGAACACGACAAGAACAAAACGAAGCGTTTGCTTTCGTTTTGTTTTGTTTTGTTCTTTGCAGTGAGTTAAAAAAACTCAAAAAATCAACAATGAGATCGATTAAGACAAACTGTACATGTAGAAAAGACCTTTCGCAAACGTTTGCAAAATGATTTGTTTATTATAGTAGAAAATGTGTTAAAGCGGTCTATAACTTTTATTTTTGAGAGATATTGAAATACAGATGTTTTGTTTTTATTGTTGCTTAAAATAATAATTAACAACAATTCAAGAAATTTTAGACCAAAATTTAAGAATGCTAAGCGAAATTCAAGAGCATTATCGTTCAAACAAAATTTGTATTTACTTAAAAACTAAAAGTATTTATCAGAAACAATAATAATGTAATGATAGCTTGGTGATAATTTAGTTTCGAGTTTGTCGGTATATCTTCTATATGCATTCGAAGACGATTTCTATAGTTATGTGAAGCAGCCTTTTACGGAATCGCAATCTTAAATTAAATCAATACTATTTAAATTTTTTTATAGAATTAATAATTTTGACTGTCTGTAGTGAGCTGTTTTAAAGTGTATTTTTTTTTCTTTTGTTCAGTTGTAAATAATTAAGTTGAAATGGGCTTTTCCTAAATTAAACCCTATGTTCGATATATATAGATTACGTTGGTAAGAATTGCTTAAACAAAAATATCGCTCTCATTGCCGCCAGGTTCAGGATCATAGACAATTTTTGTTTGAATGGGTAAGAATATAAAAAGTATTTTCTACTGTTTATTAGCTGGTGCGACAGAATCATAGGTCCTTATTAATCAGTTGCTTAAACTGACGGTGGAATTACCACTGGCCAAAAACACAGGGCCTATCTTACTTGTTGCGCATAGCGACATAACAAGTAGTAATTTTAGAATATGGCTGGTAGGACCATGCTCATACCAATCGTTTAGGAGTTGAAAACTACTTCAACTCATGACACACAATTAGTGCCTCTGTTGAAGTGCAACAGCATACAAAACAAAACGTTGCTGATAACCGTTCACAGAATGGTTTGGGGAAATCACTTTGCTGTACCGGTTCTTCTAGTATCAGTTTTTTAAACATTGGCCAGACACTATTGGCCCAGGGGATATATTTAGGAGTTATAATAGAATATATCTTACCGTTGATAACGTATTACGGTTCGATGATTATAAATTTTGTTTTTAATACTCAAGAACTTAATCTGTTTGTTGTACTGATGTAGTAAAATGACACCATAACCACAAAGCACGTGAAGCAATAAATCTCTCGTTTAGGACCAATAATTTAGCCATCTATGTGCCGAATTACATTATGAAACCTTTGGCACTGCAATCTTTCTCGGACTTTTCTTTAATATTGTATTTGTATTTATATTGTGCAATTTTTATTGCAGCAATTTATTTACATTTTAAAATTAAAGATTAAAACTATGAATGAGACGACAAAACGATTTTCAAGAGTACAATTGTAGCATAAAGTAACTCGGCACTGTGTTGTGATTTGTTAGTTAAAGAAAAATACTTTTTAATGATCATTGTCCAGTGCCTTAGAAAACAACACGTATTGTGCTATTAACTTGTTCTAAAATTTGAATTCTTGGTTAATATTATAATCAACAATTTTTGTTGCTCACTATATCTGTGTGTCTACCTTAAACTCATATTTATCTTCGTAAAACTACATATCGTCACCTAAAATGCAAAAGGCCGTAACTACTCAAAAATTCAAAATTTAGTTTTTGATTGATTATGTCGAACTTAACCGAAACACATCTACACAGCAAATTTTACATGTATACGTCCAAGAATAACTTTATTGGTGAAAAACAAAAGGCCGTAACTGCAACGTCAACTAAACCAAAAAGCCGTAACTGCACTTTTCCAAAAAAAAAAAAAAAAATCAAAACAAAGTTGGCTTTGATTATCTTTCAATGTGTGTTATGTTTGTTTTCTAAGTTTGAATCTAAAATGTGGATGTTAAGTTTTAAGTAGTCTTTAATTTATAACGTTTATTCCTTCTCCTGTAAAAAACTAAAAAGTGTAGTTACGGCCTTTTGCATTTTAGGTGACGATATGCTGTATAATTGTGTGAAAAATAATGAAACTAAACTACATACTTAAATTGTCAACAACAATAAAAACATTATTTTTGTGTTTGTTAAATTAATTACATATTGTTTGAAAAAAAAACAAAAGAAACAAAAGAGTGAAATACAATAAATTTTCACAATAAAACACTAGCGAAAAAGCATTAGATGACTTGTTTAACAAAAAACAAAATAAAATACTAATGTCCAAATAAAATATAACTACTACCATTTAACGTTTGTATTTTACGAACATCTCCCACTGGGATATTTAACAGTTATTAGTATCTAATTCCAATAATATTAACAAACATGTGAATTAATTGTACTCGTAAATATAAATAAGTTTTTATACAATACTAGCTGTGCCCACACACGTTGTGACCGCACTGACAATATTATATTCGATTTTCTTTGAAAGTAATCCACATCAATTTTTAAGACTCTTACGTATTTACTTTATATAAAGGTACCCATCCCTAGAAAAACACAGACAGGAAATGAGTTACTCGTTATTTTCAAAAATGCTTAAAATATACTGCTTTCAAAAATAAATACTGCCTTAAAGTATGCAGTACCTTTAAATCGTTAAACAAATCGGCGTACTTTTACTGCTTTTTTCCATTTTTTCTTTGAGATAAGATATTTTTCGAAAATACTTTTTTTTATTCCATATTGGAATCAGGATACTAAGGTACCTCCTGACAAAATTTTGTTAAAATCCTTCTAGTAGTTTCTACGTCATCTGTTTTACATCATCTGTTTAATCAACCAAACTCAGATACTAGAATACGAGAAATTTAATTCCAATCATCTACCGTTAATTGGTTAGGTCAGTTGGTAAAGTCAAAGTTGGTGGACACTTTTAAATGTGGACAGTCACAAAGGTAAGTGGATGAGGTCGTAAAGAAAATCACTCACAAAAAAAAAACGTTGTTGAGCTAACCATAATCTAGGAGCAACATATTATGATTTCAATTTATAGTTGTAATCAAACCATATTCTTATTACTCATAACAATAATATTGACATGTTAGAACCATATTTCTGTATAACTTAAAAATAACATTGTAAAATATAAAATTTTATTACGAAATAAATAAAAAATTTAAAAAAATTTAAAAAATTATCATAAGATTTAAAAAAGTATCTTATTAGTTTATGTAAACATACCTTATAATCAACACACTATTATTCATTACTTCATTTTTTAAACATTCAATATAAGATATGACTAAATTTATTATATTGAATTATTATTTTTTGAAGAATAAACCAGTAAAATGAGATTCTAATAATTAAAAAAAAAAACATTTGTTTATTTTTTTTTTTTTTGGTGTAGCAACCATTTAATGATCAAATGGTAAATTTGTTTGTTGTGTCCACAATAATGATTAAAACAACCATAAGTTGTTCATCGCAACTATATATTGTTACAGAGAACATAAGATGGTTGTGTTGACCATACCATAATGGTGTTTTTCTCTGCATACATACAATTATTGAAGGAGAGTTTTGTGTTAGCCTGTTCTGATCTGAAGGATCGAATCTCGACGGTAAGAAGACTGTTCAATACGGCAAAACTTACACATAGCATTGAGGATTGGGACAGCCATAGGTTAGCCTTCTATAAGTATTTATAAAGAAGGTGAAAAGGGATTCGTGGCCAACGTACTGGGAATCCATTGAGTCGGTTAGTGAACTGTCAGATGTATATTACCCAAGAACCCTAAGGATATACATAACAAAACATGATGGCTCGTTGACCGAATCTAGCTATGAGAACTTGAAACTACTCATGAATATGCAGTTTCAGGACTGTAGCGGGTTAAGGGCTAATTATTTATCAGGAAGGGGTAATTACCCCATGTTGGTTAAGGAATCAAGAGAGGCGATCAAGGATTTAGTGCCTGTGGACAAGGGCCGGATGGTATTTTTCCAGACATGATGCAGAATGTCCCAGTACTTATATTGATGCTGTTTAGGGCCAGCATTAGGACGTCTTTAGCTAGAGATGTACCCAAATGGTGGAGAGAGGTTAGGCTAATATTTATACCAAAAAAAACTAGAAGCCGAAGGGCTTCAGACCGATTAGTCTATTGTCTTTTCTTCGTAATAGGGAATAGCCATTTCGCTGATTTTTTCTTGTAAAATGCCAAAAATGTTAATTTTTTGAAATGTTTGTACGGGGTACCCCACAGAGGTGGTTCCAGGAGGTGTGCCACTGGTATGGGTGGGTCGGCTGTCCAAAGTTATTGCGGGTCCGTCATACATTTGGACCCGATTGGGACACTCTAAATGGCTCAAAGTGGGAATCAAAATTTGGCCCTTCGGGTCGAATTCCTGGACATCAAAATGCATTTTAGATGTATGGTTCTTTGGGCAAAGTTTCTTATTTTGATCCCTAGAATAAGATTTTTCTTGTACGTTGAGCGATCTCTTTGCCTCCATACAAATCGACCCGGCCTAATGTACACACATTTTTAATATTTACTGTACAATAAAATCGTCTTGTATTTTATATTAAATCATTAATAACATAACAATAAATAATTGTTTCTTTTATTATTAAGAAACGGGCCTATTCCATATAATATTTATATTTCATCATAATATGATAAAATTTTACACTTAAACAAATTTTAGTTATGTTTATTAATTGTTACTTAAAAGTCAGCAATGTTTTAAAATGTTGTTTAAAATTCACGTTTGCTTTAGTTGCAGTGGATAAAGCCTTTTTTACTGCCATCCAGTTTTCAAAGGTATTTTTTAAAGAAAAAGTTCCAACCATTTTTTGTTGGTTTTCTTTTCCTCTGTAACGTTCAGTTGTTATCAAGTTTAACTTATTTTTTAATGCTTTTAAAAATATCATGCTAATGAAATTTATAGTTTGCAATATATATGCAAATTTAATGTTAATGTTTATAAAAAAACATTTTAATTATGTGCTTTTTGCTGTCATAATTTCAATTACATATTTTAACTTCTCCCCTATTTTAAACTGTTGAAATTTACTTTTTTAGTGAGTTTGTACTGCTGTAGTTTCTTGTAGCATGTACTAGATATATGTAAAGGTAATCATATTTTGTTTATTAAGGTGTCACAACATCAAAACATGGTATTAAACAATAACGGAAATTAAGTCTGATGTGTATCACCTCTTAACTGTCGTCATTTTTAATGTTATTATTTTTGTACGATGATAGTCAACAACTTTAGAGTTACCAAACTAAATTCATTTTAAGGGACTTATTACCCTAGAGAGAGAAAATTCATCTGTAACAATACTGGTGTTAGTCAAGAAGACAGAAATTATATGGTTTCAAATAATTATAAATAATTAAAAAAATCCGTAAAAAATATGATTAAAGATAATTTTTTTAGTTTATTAAATAAAACGTGATTTTGTACAAGTTGCGATCGGGCCGAACGTAAAAAAAATTTGTTGTTTTGTCAAAGAAAGTCCTTAAAATATTAAAAGCGCGCGTTGTATGCGTCCTGACAACATTTTGTTCGATTTTTCTTTGAAAGTAATCCACATCAAATTTTAAGACTCTTACGTATTTACTTTATATAAATGTACGCATCACTGGATAAAATTCTAAGATTAATATAAAATTCTAAAATATACTGCTTTCAAAAATAAACATTGCCTTAAAGTATGCAGTACCTTTAAATCGGCAAAAAATTCTGTGGACTTTCACTTTCTCTTGGAAATAAGTCATTTTTGCGGAAGAGTAACCTATAGCCTGCACCCGCCACATTTGCTTGAAAGTATTTGTAAGACTCTTACTTTTATAGTATTTTAGTTATGGTTTATATATTTACTCAATATAAAGGTACCCACCCCTGGATAAAATTCTAAAGTTTATAAAAAATTCTAAAAATTATTGTATAGTTCTGTAAAAGATTTTTAATATACTTTAATAACGTTGTAATTCCACAAAGAAAAATAGCAATAAAATACAAATTTTCAATTTCTTTAAACCAGAAATGGCGTTTTTTTACTGTATTTTCTGTACTTTCTCTTGGAAATGAGATATTTTTGAAAATAAAGCGTATCCTATATTGGAACCAGGATGGTAAGGTACCTGATCACAAAATTTTGTTAAAATCCATCTAGTAGATTTTACGTGATGCGAACACAAATGATAAGCAGATAGACAGACGGAAATGAGTTACTATTTTATTATATGTATTATATGTTATTGATATTATATACGAGTATAAGAATATATTAATGAGTTATTTATTTAATCTAAATATAAGTTACATTTGAATAAAATATGACTACTTCATATTTAAATAATATTCATATATTCGCCGTAATTTAAGAAACCTTTCAAACATATTGTTTTAGCGGTCTACGTTTAAGCTTCATTACTGTATCTTTTTAGTTCAGAAATTATTAACATGTTCACCGCTAAACAAAAGTATATACAAAATCAGTGGTGACGACTTTTTTGCAATCTTGATTCCTTTAAGTTCTTATTTGAACATAAAGTCTAGATGAACTTTGCGTTTATTGTTGTTAATACATCTGGCAATTATTATCGATATTGAATTTAAAATTTCATTAGTTTTTTTATTATTATTAGTTTTTTTATACAAAATTTAGTTTCTAAAATACTGACATGGCAAGCCTTATTAATATTATTTTCGTTGTACGAGTAACCATATCTAAAAATGAGACGAGTTTTGTTCTCTCATCCTCTTTGTAATTTCTTGGTTTTTAAAATAATGAATCCAGCTGTTGTTGCTGTTCGCAAGAAAATATTTTACTTTTTTAACATTTTTTATTTTTTTAATTACCATTTTGCATTTTTTAAATATGCTGCCACAAAAGACATAAAAAATTTAATTAACCACGTTAGCAAAATTATGAGTGAAGTTAATATAAAAAATCTATGAATTAAAAAAATTAGAAAAGAAATCTTTGGGACTTTAAAATCGAGAAAAAGGTACACATTCAGCTAAAATTTCTATATTTATAGTCACACAGAAATAATTTATCCAAACGCCATTATATTGTTAATAAGTGGAGCAAATCTCTTTTCATCTATACACTTCTCTTAAGTCTCACTCACTTTCATATACCGCCCCCTAAGAAAAAAGAGAAGGAAATTAAATATATTTGTACAAAAATGAAGGAAATTCAATGTGCGCCATAAAAAATATAAAATGAAATGCGTATGTATGAAAAGAAATAGAAACATAAAGGAAATTTTTGCTTTTAATATGTTGTAGAGGTATGTTTTTAAATGTTATCTCTATTTAAAATTTGTGGCAGATTTTCTTTGATAAACATTTTTGTAGATATTTTACTTTTTTATTTTTTTTGTTAGTTTCAGATGTACATTCATTCATATTTTTTGTTTTTATCATTGTGGAAATTGCACAACGAAAAATTGGTGCAGTATTCACCGAATACTATGAACCTTTAAAAACTTTAATATGTATTAACTAAAAAACGAATATTGGAATAAAACAAATAAACAAAATTAGCTTTCATTACTATCCGAAGGTTGGCTGGAGGAACAACAAATATAAGGTGGTAAAAATTAAAGTAAAATTATTCAACAAGAGGGAAGCTTAAGGTAGTGGTAGATTTCGTTCTCACCAAGCTGTCGTTCTCACGTCCGTCATCAGCACTCTTCGTATCTATCTACTTAGGGTAGAGTTTTAGTTGTAAGCATCATCTATTTAACCAACAAACTCAGATAAAGGAATACGAGAAAACTGTATTCAATCATTAATCGTTCATTAAGCTTCCCTCTTGTTTAATATTTTTACTTTAATATTTTAGCTATTATATAGCTATTATATGTTAACTATTATATCATCCAAATACTATGGGTAGCCTTACTGCATATACGATGTTGGCTGATACGGAACATACATTTTCAACAGCAGTCGATCATCTCAGAGAACTTGACATTGGAGCTGTTTCTGATAGAAATATAATAAAGAAAATAAAATAAAATAGAAGAAAGAAGCTGAGAAAAATTTAGGAGATATGTGAGATATATACTTCGTAAGAAGAAATGGACGTAAATCCAAGAGCGGAGCCTAGACGCAGTCACATAATATATGTATTGGTTTCAATACCACAAGGGGTCCACCTCGAATGCGCCAGCGGTCTCTACGAATCTCCAAGGGTGGCCAATGTGGATTTTTAGCTGGTATAACAAAAGCCCCTCATATAAAGACTGTGACGACTGCGTCAGATCCGTAAAGCATTTTCCGCTTCCCATTATCGCAAAAAAAAATGTATTACACTAATAGTTTATGACCTTCTCTGTAAACTGGACTTAATAGGCGTTCATACGGTTGCGTATGCCGACGACCTGGCACTTATGGTTCGTGGAAAGTTCATCGATAGCATCCAAAGATGTATGAGACAGGCACTCATGACAACTGAGGCATGGTGCGATGCTAACCATAAATGCTGGCAAATCAGACGCTGTGCTCTTCACTCGAAGGAAGAAGGGTATAGAAGTAGGATCCTTAATGCTTTTCGGGTCGGAAATCGGTTTGTCAAGGAAGGTTAATTATTTGGGAGTTACTCTGGATAAGGAACTTACCTGGAATGAACATATTGAAATGAAGATATGAAAGCAAAAAGGATCTTGCATCAGTGTAAACGAGTTTGTGGCCGTAAGTGGGGAATCTCGCCAAAGGCTGCATATTGGATTTACATAATGATGGTGCGACCCGTAATAACTTATGCAATTGTGGTTTGGTGGCCAAAAGCCTCTCAGATTACAATTAAGCGTAAGTAAGATGGGGTATGAGTATATGTGGCGCAATGCGTACTACTCAAACACAGGCAATTGAGGCAATGTTGGAATTGCTACCGTTGGACTTATTCATTAAGTCAGCGGCTGCAATGTCAGCTCTGCGTATGAAGAGCGATTCCATTTGGTGTAGCTTTGGACCGAATATCGGGCATAAGAGCATCCTGGACCTAGTTAGTAAGGAGCTTAGGGAAGCTCAAATGCCGATGGAACGAACGAGTAGAAGAAAGATAGTCGAAAGTCTGCATCGCACTCTCATTGCGTAAGGCGTTATACACAATGAGTGTATGGAGAACGACATCAGACGGTAGAGCTGGAGCAGGTGTATACTCAGCCGAGCTGAACTTGTCCTGTAGTCTCCAGTTGGGGGAGTACGTCTCCGTTTACCAGGCAGAATTGCTTGGGCTGCTGTATGCGTTGGATCGCCTGCTGGAATGTCGAGTACAGGGAAGAAAGGTTCTCATTTCACTCGCCAACCAGTCGGTTATAAAACATATGAGGCAGATGAACGTAACATTGGCTCAGCTCGGAATTAAACGGCAGACCAACTTGCAAAACTGCTGTAAATTTCTGTGGACCAGAACCCATAGTAGCGCTAGGTAATGGCATAATGCGAGGTAAAGTTCTGCAATGGGGGAATTTAGTAAAGGTGGATAGAGGCCCCTACGTGTAGGCAGGCTCGAATGGTGCTCAAAAAGCCCATGGGCAGGAAGGCCAGTAAAGTGCTCAGATATAGTAGAATTACCTTAAGCTGGATAATTGCGTTAGTGACAGGTCAGTGAAACGTTAAGTATCAGCTAGCTAAGACGAAAATCGAAAAAGCTGATACTTGCAGACTATGCCTGGAAGAAGCTGAGACGGCAGCGTACATCTCCAGCACTAGCTAGCATAAGACTCAGGACAAATGGTAGAAGCTTGTTAAATGTGGATGCCATGGGGGACCTGACCCTTGAACAAATGCTAGCGATCACTAGAGACTGCGTTATGAGAAAGCAGGCCGACAATTACCAGTCGTCAGTCTGAAATCACTAAAGTCTAGATTAAAGGCTGGTTGTAGCACGTGACTCAATTAGAAAAAAGTTGCCGTAAATTACATTTCGGGTTCCTTGATCATGGTGGACGGAAGGGGGTCGAAAAAGGACCCATAATGGAAGTGGTCTGCTTCGATATTCCCCCTAAATTAATAATAGTCTTTTTAGTTAAATTTATTGCAGGTTTAAAATAGTAGCGTACACCAAAAATGCTTTTAGATTTTGGTTATTATATTTTACTTCCTTTTTAATGCAAAAAAATTTCTGTGATGTTCAACATATTTTTTTTAGTTTTGTATAAATAAATATAAAGAAAAGAGAAAATTACTCAAACTTTCTATTTTACGGAAGTACAAAAAGTACATTTATGTTTTATCCACATTATGCTGCCACTATTGAGATTTTGATTATGCTTTATGGATGTTAATATTTCATAATGATGTTCTAGCTGGTATGTACTTAATTATGCATTTTTGTCTTTGCTTGTTCATAATTTCAAATGTTGACTATGTCTAAAATACTACAAAAATATACTAAAACAAAAAAAAAAAAAAAATAAAATCAAAAAAGTTTTGACTTGCTCTCATGTAATGTTTATCGTTATATGAAAGAAAGTTAAAAAAATCAAATTAGAAGCCATCTTATTACATCACGTTTGATATTCAGGTTCAGTGAACTGAATTTTTTTTCTTTAATGGTCTAGACTTATGATGCCTTTTTAAGTTAACATGTTATATTTACTTTGAGTTTTCTGTGATTTTTTTTGTTTAATTTATTTCGTGTTATTTTTGTGCTGAAACTTTATTGATTTATTTACTTTTTTCTCTTGATTTGTAAACCACTAAAAGTATATCTTTAGTCACAATTTTTGCAATCTTTTTTAACCAAATTGGGCTTCGGTGATTTTTGATTTCCCTTATTTGACAAAAAAGTACTTTTTAAGTACAACTTTGACAATTAACGTACTCAAGGACTTCAGGAAAAGTTGCTGATTTTCAATACTGAATTTGATTTTAGGTTTCTCATTAGTCTTCATTTCATAATCACTAAATAGTCCTTGCTGTGAAAGTAAAAAATCTTAAGGTGATTTTTAAAAATCAATTGTAATTCCATGTTCACTAAAAGATTTTTTAAACCATTAATTCGACCAAGTATGGCTTACCAGAATACTACTTTTACATTTTTTACAAGTCGCGCATTCCACGAATCACTTGGTGTGTTGAGTCTCATTATGAACATAATGAAGTAAAGCTCGCAGATAACAAAGCTTTCGGACAACTATTGTAAACTTTAACAAAGCATAAACCAGTGAATTCCCGTGGACTCTCCACAGGATATAATGGACCTGTCACTTGGAGGCTAAGTGCATTTCTCGAAATTAAATTATCGCCAAATTTTGACTTCAATATTTCGATGTTAACGGTCGCCGTGTTGCACCTAGAGCCATCTTGCTGAAACTACATTTCGCCAGGATCAATATTATTCATAAAAACAATCATTGATCATGGTGCTGTAACAACGGTCTCCATTGACCGTTAAGCGATTTCCGGCTTCATTTTAGAGGAAATAAAGTCCAATAATGCCAACAGCATGTAAACCGAATTAATCGTTGCATTTTTCTTCATTGCTCAAAAATGAGTCTCAGTGCGGTGCCTTGGAGCCTAATCATCCTAAAAATGCCATTTCACTATAAATTTGTGATCTGTACTTTTATACTGTAGAAAAAAATGTTGCTCGTTTTTTCGTTATTTTTTTATGATTTTTTGAAAATTTCACCTTTTTCTTGTTTTTGCTCATCTTACATAGATAGATACGAGTAAGAAACTTTTTTTGCAATCATAAAATGTTTTTGAGTTTTAAGTTGTTTTAAATAAATTAATTTTATTTAAAATAGAATTTATTGTTACTATTATAAATAAATTATTATCTATACATATATTAAACTGCAACTTTCTGCCTTTCGTAAATTTAAATAAAATTTTATGGAGAGGTACCTTAGTATCCAGGTAAAGATATAGCATCTTTTTTCCGTAAAAATATCTAATTTTCAAGAGAAAGTAGATAATAAGTATTGAAAGTAAAGATTCAATGTTATTGCAGACTTTGATTTTTTAAACACTATTTAGAGAACTCTACAATAATCCACACAAATTGCTGCAATAAAAATTAGACAATATAAATACAACAAAAATTTTAAAGAAGAAAAGAGATAAATTTCAGCTAAATGTGATTGGGCTCCTTCGAAGCTAGATCGAAAAAAATATTGTAAGGGCGCTGACAAAGTGGCGGACACAGCTAGTTACGAATAAATTTTCATAAAAATTAAATACTATAAAGAAATAAATTACGAAAATGTATTTTTGTTAATATTTTTGGGTGGTAGGGATTGGCTAGGATTGGGAAAGGCACCTTCTCTTCCACATAAAATTAATGTTTTTTGAAAATTACCAAAAAAAAAAAAAATAAATAAATAAAAATTCCACATTTTCACGTTTTGGGGGTGGGTTATGCCTCCCCCTGCCCATAAAAACTTAAAAATTTTATGTGTATGGTATTAAGCCGTATGTAATTCATTACTTTTAATCATTACATTATTAAAAAAAAAAAATATATTTTATGTCACCGCCCACAAAAATTTTATTATAGAATCTCCTGGGTCCAAGTTTAGATTTTTGAACAGTGGCTGACCTTAAAAGTTGCTTTTGCTAAATGAAAGTATGAGAAATATTTTCAAGCCTTAATAACCTAAGGCCATAATATATTTTTCTGCCAAGTTTGATTGATCTAGGATTACTGAAGAACTTTTGAGAGTCAATATAAATAAAAAAAAAAAATAATGTCCGGCTAGATTGCCAAATAAAACCCATATGTGCATCGGTAAATTTCTTTGTGTAGTTCATTTTTAGTCCTTAACATTTAAAGACCTTTTGACTTGAGTGCCTCGATATACCGATTGGTAGAGTGCTAGTCTATAAATTTGGAGGCTGCGGGTTCGATTTCCGCCAAAGACTCTCCTTAAAACAAATATTATGAAATACAAAAAAAAACTTATGCAAAAAATTATGTTACTTTATGAATAAATTTTATTAAAAACTCATTTAAATTTTTTTTATTATATTTTTATAAACATAATAAATAAAAAAATATTAAATGTATTAACATAAAACTGGTTCGAGCAAATAATAACAAAAACCACTTGTCAACATTTTTAAACTATCAGAGTAAACTTATACCATTAAATTGAAAAACGTTTAAATGAAAGATAAACATTTGCAGAACAACGAAATGGGATTTAGTTTAAAACGTTATCTTAAATTCAGCAAGGGCTTTTGCATTGTCATTACCGTTGCTACAAGATTTAAGAAAACAAACATACGCAAAAGCATCAGAAAGAGTATTTGCAACTAGCAGTCAATTTAACTAAGTAAATTTTTTTCATTTTTCCCCTTCTTAGGACTTTAGAGACAATTGCATTTTAAAATCAACTAACCAGCTGGACATACAGAAAAACAAAAAACGAACCACAAATAAAGACCACATAAATGCACGAAAGATTAGAAGTTGTTTCATGCAATTTTTTTTTCTTTTTTTATGTGTAAAGCGGACTGGTATAAAAATTCATTATGTGTTTTATAAGATAAGAACAAACAAATATTGAAGGACAATTCAGGGACATTTTATATTATTTTTCTCTTAGTTTTTTTTATGTGAAAATTTTTAAAGAAGTGTATGTTAAAACTACAGAAATTACAGGTTTGATAACTGAAGCGCGGTAAAGTTGAGTCATTTAAACTGTGCTCTTATATTTGAATTAAAAATTAGTATCTAAAAAAAAAGATTTTTGTTTGTTATCGACAGAATATTAAGTAGTCTCTTCTAAAAGTAAAAACATAGTTTGTTTTAAAGTAAGACAAATTTAATTTTTAGACAAAATTTTTCAATCACATATTTTTGATGTTTATCATTCTACACGTCATTTTGGTTGTAAGTAAAAAGAGATTTTTTATATAATAATTTGTAAATGATCATTTTCTATGAAAAATGTTTTTTTGAATATTGTTAGTAATTACAGGCTTTACAGTGCAATGTTTATATGGTTTAAGAAACGTTGAAGTAATTGTGTTTTTGCTGAAAGCAAACAGGCTTTAGACAAACATGCTATACTGATTAGCCTGAATCAATGAATAACATGCTATAACGTGTAAAACCATATTGAAAACTTTTATTGGTAGACGCAGAAAAAAACATGGTTGTGGAATATTCACAAGAACCACATTATACCCTCTGTCATGATCAAATTATAGTTGCTTTTAACATTATATTCATCATGATAAACAAGTCTTGTTTAAGATTTTACTGTGCCCGAAAAATACAACATGGTTGATTTCAACTATACAATTTATGATCAACTTCAAAAAAAATTTTTTTTAATGAATCACCTGATTTGGAAATAATATTCTTTGAACTTAGAAAGAATTGAACCAACTTAAGCCTGATCGAAAAATAATTTAAATAGTCAATAACTACACCGTAAGTACATGAAAATGACTCAGAAAAACGCCAAGATACCCAAACTTAATTTTTGGCCCATAGAACGCTATTTCTGGTTTATATATGGAAAAAGGCTTCGAAAACTTTTTTGAAATAACATTAGTTATCGTTTATTGGACGATACTTAACTCTAACAATAATATTTTTAGTTGCATACACTTCAATTATTTTAAGTTTGTCTCACTATTTAATCTAATTTTATTATGCACTTTATGCCATTTATTTTAATAAAATCAATGTTTTGAGTGGGAATCGGTTGCACATCATATTCTGTTCAATTTCATTTTGTTTGCAATAGACCAACAGAAATCAGCTAGGATAGAGTCAATTCGAAAGTCATAATAGTCTTTGAATAACTAACATTTTAGTTTAATGAAATCTTTCGGTTGTATCGCCTGTCTTAGTGGACGTTTGTCGGTCATAAAAATCTAAATTTTCATGTGAATTTTTAACCACATTTTCATGCGAAATGCATTGCATCATGTTGTCACGCGAAAATCTAAAGAGCGATTTTTACATAGCACATTTTCAATCACCGCAGGAGTTGAGTGCTAAAGCGAAATTTTATTTTTATTTTATACTGCCATATGTTAGTTCAGTTTCAAAGCTTTGACATATACAATATAATTCGAATTTACAAATTTGTTCATAAAGCCTGGTTCAGTTTATCATATACCTATAGCGACGTTTAGTATTATAGTATCGGATGGTGTACCAAACAAAAACAGTTGGAAATATCACGATTTTAGACGATGTAATGATCAAGGGAGTTTATATTAATATTTTAAAGTTCGAATCCAGTTTATAATTATAATCAACCATATCACAAATCGTGTCCCTGCGGGACAGGATTGTTACATAAGTGTAGAAAAGTTATAGATACTTAAGCACAAAGTCAAAACTTAAATCATATTAGAAATTTGTGGATCCACTTATAGGAACCGACTGTAAATAACTAAAGTATTAAAAATAATGATTTATAAAGAATAAATGGTATAAAATACCCCAGCAATATAATACATCCAGCTAGAGTGAATTATTTTTAGAAGTTTACAGGCAAAGTATGAGCATCAAAAAAAATACATTTTAGGTAATTAAGCAGGCTCCCAAATTTTGAAAACATTTATTTGACAGTTCGAAATCTGAACAATTTGTTTGTAGTTCCGATTAAAATTTTTCTATTAAATTTAAATAAATTTTTTCAGTATCATTTAGTTATAAACACCTTTGAAAACGTGAATGCTTAAACAAATTTCACAAAAGTTAATCCATTCGCCAAGAAATACGTGTTTTTTTCAAGTTTTTAATTTTTTCTATTATTGAAAACATTTATTTGAGAATCTGTACATAAAAAATTTGTATAAGAAAGTCATGAAAAAATGTTGCAAAAGTAGTACTCTGTTTTTCTGTGGTAAAACATTGAAATGTTTCTGGCAACATTTTATCAAAGCTCTGAAATTAAGCAAATGAGTATTATTTTATGTGGAATTTTTCAAACAACAGCTTTTGGCAACATTTGTAAAACAATGTGGTTTACTTAAAAGCAATAAAATCGTAAAGTTCTCCCAGACCTTAAGATGTTTAAATGTTAAATTTTCCTTGTGAAATAATAAATGTTGAGCCACTCTTCTCACAACTTCGAACAGAGTACTAGGCTTAACATAACAAAAAATACTATATTTTTAAAATAATTATAATATGGTTTCCAACCGATTCTACTCCAAAAACATTGACTTAATTCGAAAAAATATTTCAAGGACTGATCAAAGTTGGACTGAATAGTAACACACATTCAAAATAAATGAATTGTGCTAGCCGGAAGGTGGAAGGTCATCATCATAAGAATTGAATTTTGCCAAACAAAAGCTAAGTAAATTCAAAATAAATTTTGACGTTATTTTCTTATAACACCAACATATTGATTAAGAGACAATACAAAATATCTCTTGATTTTGGCCAAATCTTTTAAAGCAGATCATATCGAATGTAAAAATTCTACTACAGTGTTATTATTTATAATATAAAGCGATTAATATTTTCGATAATTTATGAATTAACGAAATCGTCATGCATTTTATATAAAATCGTTTATAAATAAATATTAGTAAATAATTGTGTATTTTATTATCCAGAATGTTAAAACAAATGTTCCGATCCCTTGCCA